>JAODKC010000002.1:7224290-7242816 GCA_026777985.1 Mormyrops attenuatus
TAACCCCCCCCCCCCCCCCCCAGCACTAACCTTAACCATAAGTAACCAAACAAAATACAACATTTTTTGGCATTTTCAGTCTTTTGATTGCATTCACAGATCTTTGTGGGTGCCTGAATAATGGTCCCCACAATGTCAAAATAACAGGTTTTTATTACGTTGTGGGGAACATTTGGTCAACACACACACACACACACACACACAGAGGGAGAGAGAGAGAGAGAGAGAGAGAGAAGCAGCAGGGCAAGGAAATCCCCTACCGTACATCAAACCAAGGCCCCGTCTTCAATGTCTGTCATAACTGCAGCTTCCTGTCCAAAAGCACAACATAAACAAAACAGAAAGTATTCTGACAGGTTTTCTGCACAGGTTCTGCATATATACACACCAATTTACACTTGCAACTACTGTATAATACGTAACTAGCTAGGAAAGGAAATATACCCGTCAAAAAACATTAGACAAACCTGAAGAGTAAACTTATGACTGATTTCGATATGCAAGTGCATAAGCAATGCAAACAGTCTGCAAGGCATTTTCAACTTACTGCAAACTCTTTATCACACATTATGAAGAAACATCCAGAAGAACTGCAACCATGTATGATTCAGTTTTACGGACAATATTCAACGAGGAAGAGTGCTGGACTGGTACCAAGCCCCTTTTCTCAGGCTGAAAATATCTAGGCTTTCTTCTGTGGGAATTCCCCAGTCTGTATAAAGGCATTGCTAAATAGCTTCCCCCAAACGCTTTACTTTCTGTATAAAATACGTTGTGTGTAGGGACATAATATATAGGTGAGTTAGTATTCTTGTTTTTCTCTGCATTTAATACTACTTGGTTCAATTTGCATGTTTTCTTGGTTGTTTAATCTTGCGAAAGCATCGTTTTGCTGGTTTGATATGTTGTATGTCCTCCCTACTTGCTGTTTTATTTATTGCAATCCTTTCTCGGTGTTGTGTCCATTAAATGTCTTGTAGGGGCTGCTATATGAAAAAAAAGTACATATCTGATCAAATGACTGATTTGTAGACCATTCTGGCTGACATTTTCCATTTAAAACTACCTTTCTACTTTCTTTTGTTCTTGAACTGAGAGTTAGATTTAGATGGGCTGTGAAAAAATGTTAACCTAGAATCTTAAAGACATTATTTTTCACCTGTCCATTATTCTACTTGCCAAAAATACGCATATTTAAATGCTATTGAAAATGAGTAATTCCCATAAAAGGAAAAGAGTGCGAAGCTATAATCTTAAATAAGTACCGGCTGCTGATTGCATTGTCCATGGATTGCACTGAATTTCTAACATAATACTTAATGCATATCCAGTAAGGCGACAAACTTTCTCTGCCATCAATTAAACATCTATAAAGACTGTGAAAATGATCACAAAAACAACTGAAATTATCGATAGACTTTTGCCATATAATACAAATTAAGCATAATTATTAAATCTTTATGTATATTTTATTCTCTCTAAGCTTTTCTTATTATAAGCATTATGGTAATATTGTTAGAGTAGTATAGAGTGCATGAATAATTACTAGTTATTGCATGTATGATCATTTTGCTTTGGTATCACAAGATGTCAGTATTGTGGAGATGTTTAAAAATGATAGAAAGAGTTTTTTTTGACACGCACCAAAAGCTCACATACCAAAGAGAATAAGTATGTTGTCTCTTTACACTTTTTAATGCATTTTTTGAGTACATATGACGCGATGGAACACCCACGGCTACAATTTAATATATAAAAATAAAAGGAATAAGAATTATGAAATAAAATGACCATCACTACCTAAAAGTATACCACAGCGATTTAGTATATCCCTACTCCTATTCCTTCTGTATTTCGCTCAGTCACATACTTCTGTGCCAAGATCAATTACTGTGTGCAAGATCAGATCAGGCCTAGAGTATAAATACTTATAGAGGAAGTATGAGTTTCTATGTAACAACAGGAAGCAGAAATAAGAAGCAGGAGATCCCCAGGTTCTTCATGTGGAACTTAAGAATTACCTTTATTTTTGTGCTAAATCTACAAAAAACACACAGGAAGTGCAGTTTCTCCATGTATTTTATATCATAAAAAGAGATGCGAGTATAAGATCTACCTTGGCTTCCATATTATATTCTGTTTTAAAATGTAAATATTTAGCATGATGTTTTCCTTAAAAACACCGGATGATGTTTGATAGACTCTGTCTTGCCTCCTGCATGTTTTCGGGGAAGAGGGTGATATAGCAGCTTAAGAAATTAAGTGAATTTAAAGAAAGAAAGGAAACTGGGCAGAAAGACCTTTATTCTGACAACAAGCTCATGATTCCTCAATAACTATCCGATGTTAATTGATTATTCTTGTTTAACATTTCTAAATGGTGTTGATTAGAGGTCAGTCAATCTAGTGGTTCAGTTGCTGTAGTACCAGTTAATGATGAAATTATAATGTGGTTTGTCAAAAACAGCTTATATTATACACCACCAACAAACATTCCAGCAACATCAAAAGTTATTATTTATCTAGGAGAATACTGTGAAGTGGCAGGGAATTAACTCCAAACGATTTTGCTATTTAGCTTGAAACCATTCTGCTAGCGTTCTTCTGGGTCGTTGTCAATGCCAGTGTTACAAAGACGAATTCCCTTTAGTCAAACGAAAAATACCAGCCCACTGTATTATTCAGCAAATGAACAATCACAGTACATGAACAGAACACTGCCAATAAATCTTTAAAACTTTTAAATATTTCTAGGCCATGGTGAGATAATCTATTATAGAATAATAATAGAATATGAATAATAGATTCACAAAGTAATCATTATTTATGTTCAATAAAGAATGTACTTAAAATGATTAACTCGTTAAATGTAAGGGATTAACATAGTTTATACTGAATAAGAAGTTACAAAAGCTGGAGAGACGGATGGTTAAAAATCCATACGGTCACTCCTTTTGCTTTGGATGAAGCAGCGCCGCCCCTCCCTACACGCAGAACACGCGCTGTGCGTAGGGCCCCACGATCCATGGGGGGCCCCATTTTCCGCAAGGGGACGCATTCTCTGCAAATGCGCAAAGGATGCGCATCGCTGCTGTGAGGCGCGCGTAGAGCACCAAGTCGGCCCAAGGCAGGAGAGAGAAAGAAAGAGACGAGTAATCTGACACCGCAAGGTTGTACACCTAAATGGCATTTTATGATACAGTCATTTTGTAATGGGGGGGGGGCGGGGGGATCAAAATAAAATTCTGCTTAGGGCCCCAATTTGGCCAGGGGCGGCACTGGGATGAAGGCATGTTGTCAGAACATTTCTTGCCTTGTCCAAGGACCATGAGATACCTGAAACATAAACTCAAAGAATGCAAAGACACAGCCTTAATGTAGAGAGGGATGTCCAATTCATATTATCCTTGCTCTTCTAAAATCACAAAATAATCCACTGATATTGATGTTGTTCTCACAGCATTCGACGTTTCTCTAAGTACAGGCTTCCATCTGACCATTGTCATTGATTCCCCATGCATAGCCTAACGGTCATTTTCAGTTCTACAAAGTTCACTGTCCTTATCAAGTTTCATCACTCAATTTCCTCTTAGTCATTCTATAGAATTGACCGGATCTCTACACGATCCATTGGTGTTGGGAAATATCATGTGAAAAACGTAACTTTAATATTTTTTCCATTTGTTTTCACAGTGCATACTGCATATTACATAGATTTCGTTGTTTTTCAAAATGTATTTTTGACACATATGTAATATGGTTCAAACATGCATGACAAAAAATAAATCACATTTTGCATTTTTTTATATTCCCGTTATTCAGTTGAGTCGGATGTTGAACAACTGAACAGGCATTTGTTTACTCTAACTCCAAGGATGATCAAGAACATAGTTGACACATTTATTTGATCCGCTAAAACAGACTGTCTTACGTCATTATACTATTACCGAAAATGACATATGCCTAACATAAATTCATAGAACTGTATTCATACGATGATGTTAATCAAACGAAATTCACTAAGCTGACGTGTCATAAACAAAACACAGAAGTGTTAGGCCGAAATCTATCAATATATGCTGTCCAATGGCATAATACATACAATAAGCACATCTTGTTAATAATCTGTTTAATCAGAATCTTTCCTTTCATTTTTTCCCCGTGTTTTCCGCATACACATTTCACGATCCGGTTTACATAAAAAAAAAATATTTCTGTTTTACTGTGCATGATGTTCATAAAAAAAGCACGATTATATGTACTTGATAACCATTACTATCTCCCAGCCTGTAGTGAACCCTTTGTTCCTTTTTAATGCCAAGCAGTTTGCTTTGTGAACTCAGCGGCTGATTCGCGAAACGTCGTGCAAAATCCAGCAGACAAGCAAATACGTGCAGATAGTTCTTTTTTTTTTTTAATGCGCCACTTAAAAACGTACGTTTTATGGAGCGTGAATTATAATTACGAACCGTTTCGTTACTAAGGAGCACTCACGCGTCTGTACGGCGTGAGCGGCGTTCTCACTGCGCCGTGGGAAATAGGCCTCCGTCCCCTTTAAGAGAGCAGGCGGAAAAAGCCGAGCGATGACGGTGACGCCGCGCCCCGCATTGGCTCGCGCGCCTGTCAACCACAAGTGTTTATGTATCGCTGGAATTTCCCATGTTACAACACGGAGCGCCACTTCCGCAATCTCCCGGACAACCCAGCTCGGCTGCCTGTCTGTGAGTACGCGACAGCCTTTATCCTTTTAAACATGTACGGCTTTTTTTCCCCCTCATCCCTGGGCCATCTTAGCTAACGATGATGTTTTATGAGTGAAAGATGTGTAGCGTTTCGTTAGCGAGCTGGGAAACGCCAGCCATTAGCGTGGGTAAATATTAGCTTGCGAAGCTTAGCTCGTTAGCTAGCTAGTCTTGGTGTGTGCTGGAACTGTCTGAAAATGTGCTGTGTTGTTGTCTGTTTCCATTTTCGTTTCGTGTGCGTGTAATTAATGCACAGCCGTATTGAGTATTACAACTGCATCAATCAGTTTGTAAACCGGCTTGAGTTTAACTAATATGGCAGTGGCTTCCGTAAAACAATACCTTAAGGAGTCAGGTTGCTGTCTGTCACCGAGGCGTTTTTGTTTTATGGTGGTGGTGGTGGTGGTGGTTCTTGGTGGTGTTTGTGTTTATTTCGGTTGTAGGTTATGTGTGGAGGCTGCTCTGTGGCCAACCAGCCGTTTTAAAGCTATGTTATATCTGAAGGCTGGGCTGTTGAGGCAAACAGCGACACGTCGGATATTTTCGCCACTGTGGTTTGTTCTCTTAATCCATATTTTGTAATATTATTACGTATATGGAATAGTATTTATTACGAGTATGGAGTAATCTTCCAGTTTACTATGGAATAGTATAGAATAGTCTTCCTGTTAGTGTAGTGAAAGCTAAAACCCTGGGTTCCTTTAGGTCTGAGCTAGATAAGATTTTAACAACTCTGAGCTATTAAAGTTCTCCCCAAACGAGCTTGATGGGCCAAATGACCGTCTCTCGTTTGTAAATTTCGTGTGTTCCTTTGTTTTTATGACTGCTTGGTAATAATAATATGGTAATAATTCAAATCTTAAGACTATTTTGCCATATGTATGGTAAATGTCTGTGCATGTAGCTTTAACACTGGGGTCCTACATGGGAAAATTTCTAATTTGTGTAAAGAAATGAAATATCAGGTTTGCCTGAATATCATCTATACTACAAGTATTATCTGGTGAAAGTGAGCTGTTACATATTAGTATTATGCCACTGTGACCAGCCCATATGTAGCTGAGCTAAAAAGGAATTTTAATTGATTTAGTCTAATTGGTTTAGGTTTATGGGACCATTTTGCAATCATATGTAAAGTTGACAGCTGTTTCCTACTTCCTGAAATAGCATTGACGTAGTGGTAGCGTTTGCCTTCATGTTCTAAACGGTGCTGTCGATAGACTGGAAACTCAGAATTTTGATTAGTAGTTATTCCATAATGGGGAGTATGATTTAATATTTTACAGCAATGACAAAGGTCTTAGGTTAGAGATATTAGTGTGTCAAGCATCCATAGTCAAATAAGGCCAAAAATAACTTTGCTGAAACCCCCATAAATATCGTCATTCAAATAGTGTTCTTTGAATTGTAAATTACCGTCCATCCATCTTCCCAGCGCTTATTGTGGTCTGGATCATCAGGATTGTAAATTCCTATGGATGGAAATTCAGAGAAGTTGGACATGATAGGGATGTGGTAGGAACCAACACAGTCACAACTTCAGCACTGTACGTGCATTAATCATTTCCCTTCATGATTAAGTCATTTTTTTTCTTTCCCCCCCCCCCCAAAGTCTTTCAAATTGTAAACTAATATTGTCATAGAATTGTACTGTTTGGGACAAAGTTAAAGCATAAACATATTGATTATTATGCTGGAAGGATCTTCATTTCCACTTAATGTTCGTTTTCTAAGTATTATGTGCGTCTGTATGTATAAAGAGTTTGCTAATTGTTCATTGAGAAAAAATGTGTTGAATTGTCCAGATTAGTGGGCTCAGATTAAGGCCACAACTTTATGTAAGGCAGTATTATGAGTACAGATGAAGCTAAATGTGCAGTTTTTTTTTAGGATATCTGGTAGCGCCCATGTATGTATGGGGCAGAACTGTAATTCTTACTCTGTGTCCCAATTACTTGGGATTTTTTTTTAGCATTAACATGGATTGTTGAAGTGAATGTCCTAGATACTCTTGGTGAAAAAAAAATCAAGGACAAAAGAGTAAACTATACATAATAGTTTGTTTATCAATCCACCTTCTACCCACTTATCCTAGTCAGTATCAAGGGGGAACTTGGGGCATATGTCAGGAAGTGGAGGTTGTAAGGTTGGGGTGCACACTGCACAGCATGCAGATCTGTCACTGGACACTTTAGTGGCACCCCTAAAGCCTAACTGCGTGTCTTTGGGTTGGGGGAGGAGACTCGCATGACACTGGGAAAATGTGCAAACTCTGAACTAACAGTTTCATCGGGGGGGGATTTGAACCCCTGACCCTGGAGGTGTGAGGTAACAGGGCTAACCACTCAGTCACATGCCGCCAGCGTCTTAAGCTGTACCCTTGCCAGTGTTTGTATGTGTGATTTTTCACGAACTGTCTTACTACTCCTGCTTTTCACAAAAGGCTCTTGATTCCCACCCTCCCTGCTAGCTAAGCTGTTTGTTAAAATGGGTTTGATCAAAGGGTTAGAATTTGATACACACTCTCTTGGCAGCCAATTAAAAAATTGTTCCAGAGACTGAATATTAACCTGATTAATCAGACTTTTGTGTGTCTTTGGGGTCCATTGCGTAAAACATTCAATGTAATAACCATGGGCTCCACCACTAACACAGGGTAATTCCAAATGTCAAATGTAGTAATGAAACAAGTACACACTGCACTTTTTTTCAGACGTGTAAATTACTTTCAGTTGTAATTTTAGTAGATTAGTTTTCAGGAATTCAGTCTGCTAATATCTATTTTGTAAGGTGAAGACAGTTCTCCCTTGCTCACAACTTTGTTGGTGTAACATGTGAGGGCATGAGAATTGCTTTATGTTGCAAATAACAATACGTTTTATAGTTTGCATGTAGCCTGTAAGGAGAATTTCTAACACCTAAATATGTTTTTGTAATGTGGCTTCACACGGCAGTGGAGGTTTGGAACATATACAGCTAAAGTAACTATGGATTTTCTGGTTTCAACTGCAGCTGTGTAATTACATTTTTAATTGCAAGTATAATTCAGCACAACCTGATTGTCTGCATTTTGTCTTTCTGGCATCTAATTATCCTTTGTATTTACTTGACTACCATTTGAAGCGTAGACACATTTCCAGTCTCACAGTACAAAAGTAGTTAAAATGAGGTATTTCACATGTTAATGGCAGAGAAATTATCATGGTATAGATTGAATAATGCTGTTAAAGAATCCATTTTTGGGTATTTCATTCATGTATAGACTGTCATAGTTTGTGTATCATGCCTGTTATTTTAAAGTTAATTCTACTATTAACCCAAGGTGCCGTCCATTAGGGGAAGTTGTTCTGTGGTCCACCTTTGTTCCCAAAAAGAACCGAATCAAAATAGGAACATGTGTAAGCAAGAAAATTCCCCAACGCATTTACTTCACGGAGGGAATTAAAAAGGTTATGTCACTGGGTGGCGAGTGAAACAGAAACTGTAACTGCATGTGAGCTTCCCTTTAATTAAACCTTGACTGAAGGTGTTGGTCAGTGCTGCAGAGTCATGGCACACCAGTGTAAACATCAGGTTAGTCTTAGTTGTATAAATCAGATTGTTCTTTATAGGCTGGGGATTCTGGTACCTTTCTGGATTTGATTTCACTTCTGACATTTATTTTTCTTTTCCTGCTAGCTGCTACGTAATTCAGTCTCCCATCCTTACGTTTGTATGTTTGTAGCCGTGTATAATAATGGAAGGAATGGTTTTCCAGGTCTGGATCTATGTTGCTTCTTTCTGGAAGGGAGTTTTTTTCTTACTCATGTGAGAAGCCCTTTGGCTTGGCATGGAGTCTGTTATTGTCATTCCTTCATTGTTCTGTGGGGTGTGGTTGATTAAATCTGGGTGTTGACGTGTCACGTGGAGATGCAGCTTGATATAGACTGAGAATGAATGAACTGTGTTGGCACTTCCTGGCTTTTTTTAAAGAGATGTCCTCAGTTAGGGAAATTTGTTCAATAACAGTTCTTGCATTTCTGTACAGTTTTATAGAAATATAGGGGTACTTGACTGTATATTGATTTTATTTTATTTTTTCGCTAAATATGCTATTAAGTAATGCTTTGCGTAGGAAATTTTATGAGCCACAGTGTTACGTTTGCATTCATTTAGCAGACGCTTGTATCCAACGTAATATACTTTTCAATTATTATTATTTTTTTTTAAATCAGGGTTAACTGGTCTCTGACGTAATTGGAGTTAGGGTCTTGTTGAGGGGCCCAGCAGTGAAATCACTCTGCAAGTCCTGGGATCTGGGATTTGAACTAGTAATATTCTGATCATGGGCACCTAACCAACCACATACTGCCCCACATATTTTGGATATTTCGTTTTTGTGCAGTCCTTGTCTGGAAAATCCAGAATGTCATAACAGCTTTGCCTACAGTTACGAAGTTGCATAATACCTATTATTTCATTATTAGGCATAGACATCTTTGACATAGTTCATCAATTTAAACACCTTTAACATGACTAATAGTATCTCTTGAATGATACACTTTGGATTCTATGTTTACATCCACAGCAGTGATGAATGATGAAACTGAAGTTTTACTAAAAGGAGTACCTAACCTAACATTTGAAAACATTTAAACATTTGGAATTGGATTTTCCTTGAAACAGATTAACATCTTGCGATCTCTGCGCCACCATAATGTAGTATTGTTTTCTCCCCCCCCCATTTTGAACAGAACTGCATAATAGAGCAGTCCTTTCACTTTGATGGAAAGATGCCTCTGAATTGACTACCTGCCTTATATTTCTTCCTTGTCTCTTTTCTTGGTCCAATGTGCAGTGCTTGGTAAGTGAAGCTGTCTGGATGGAAGGAAAGGGCCCCTATCGGATCTACGACCCAGGTGGGAATGAGGCCCAGGCCAAGGACGAGGGCAGCAATGTTAGCTACCAGCAGCTACTGGAGGAGAACAATGTGCTGAGGGAGAGGATGAAGGGCCTGAAAAGCCTAGGTACCACAGTCCTGCTCATTTTCTAAGCTGGTTCCTCAAATAGGAGCAGTGATAAACATGCATATTATGGCTGTCTTTGTCACAAGGTGAAAAGGTTAAGGACTTCTAAAATACATGATGTATGTAGTCAGAAACCCAGCTTTACAGCTCTATGAATAAAAGTCTGAATTTATACCTAGCGTTAAATCATGTAATGTGAACCCTGCCTTATCTGCTGCATGTTGCTTACTTGTAATTTGAATTCTTTTCACCGATCTGTGGTAATAATCGTGTGTGGTATGTTCAACAAAGAATTGGCCATGTGCCTTGAACATTTAGAGAGCCGAAGGTATCACTGAAGCTGAAAGCTTAAGCTAGCTATCTGTTATCTGGCTTTTTTGAGATGGGAGGTATTGAATATTAGAGCTGTGTTACAGGTGAGTGGCATGGGGTGATCATAAAACTTTAACAAGGAATTGTGCCCCTGAAACGGTTTTGTGCTTAGCACAGTTTAAACGATGGTTGAGAGTGACCAAGGGTCATTTGCTTATTGATTTGGATGCTTCAGAAGGCAGGACTGAGAGAGGTAGCTTATAGACGGCTTGCTTACAAATAAGAATGTTGACACTCATTTTGTCTTGATTGTGGAATTGTGGATACATGTTAGCAAAGTGTTTCTAATGCAAATTTTAATTCTGTTTTAATTTTATAATTCTATAATTCTTTAAACGGTCTATTTAAAATGAGCTGGAGTAACTTTTAAAATTAGATAATGTTTTCCTCATTAGAATGTCAGTATTCCACTCTGTAATAAGGGTGTTTCTTTACTTGCTTATTAATTCCAGGGGACCTTCTGGAAGAATCTCAGACAGAGGCGTCAAAACTCCGTCAAAGAGTGGAGGAGCTAGTGAGAGACAATGAAGCTCTTAGGTCCAACACATCCAGCTTTTCTTCGAGCATGGGTCTCCCAGCTCAGGCAGAAGCCCAGGGTATGTGATCTTACCATCGAGGAGCTATTTTGCAGATGTTAAACAAAATATTCTGTGCTGATAATCTTTATTAGTTTTGTATTTAAAAAGAGCTTTGTCCATGTAACAAGGTGTATACATATGGTTCAAATTCTATTCATCCTTCAAAATTTAAATTTTTCACCTTTAATTTGTGTATTTTGATTGCTTAATATGCCCATATGATGCATTTGTTTGGTTAAATTTAATGAAGAGGTAACGGTTGCTTAACTTTTTATCGCTTCAGCTCATGGTAATCATGGGCCATCAAATATTTCGCTGATAGAGAGTCAAAAATCGCCGACAGAGAGGATCTCGCGCCCCGATTCCAGTGTAAGTGTCTGTTGTGCATTGTAATAGGTTACTTAGAACTGATGTTGGTCTTCTGTGAGTGTGAAACTGATTTACATCAATGAAAACAAAACATAAATGTCTTTATATGTACGTATACATTTTGAAATGAACTTTGAAAGTGGAAGTACTTAAAACTGCAGGCATGAAGCTTTTAACTAGAGTTTTAATTGCAGGAAGGCTCGTCTGAGTTTGAAGTTGTAAATTTGGATGAAAAGCATTGTACTGCTGAGGACAAGTCTGTGAGTCAATTACAGTTTCTATAGTATTTCATTTAGTCTTTGAGCTGAAAGACTCTTGCATGAAACATCAGGTCCTCTTTTGTGACTCATCAATAACTTATCAATAACATCATTTGTGGATCCTTGTTTTTAGCCAGTGTGATAGCCGCTGCCTTACGGTTACCCTTCTGCTCTATATTAGTATCGCTTTGATGGAGACGTCTTAAACTATGTTAAGTTTCACCGTAGTGCATACATCAGTTAAGTTGAGCAAGCACGAATCAGTGTAGTGAAATAAGCTATTGTGTTTATGAAGCACAGGAAGTCCTGTCATATTACTTATTCTAAACATTCAGACATCACCCTAAGTTCTATCCATTCTTTCTGGAATAGCTGTTCACCCTATTTCTCCAGCGCTTTGCCCCTCTTTGGGTCCATGCTCTATATGGATGACCATTAACATGCACCTTCGTAGTGTGCCTACTTCGCTGTGTTTACTGTACACGCTTCATGGAGAAAGCACTTTCCTCCGCGCATGTCACCTATCTTCTTACCCACAACTCTGTCGGCATCCTGATGGCACCCAGATACCAGATGGTGTTGTGAAGGAGAGTAGCCCAATGGTCTAACCCAGTCTATTGAATTTGGGCAAATTTGTACATTTTCTAACCTGTATCCCCAGTAGTCTGCATCTTACCTTGACTGATGGGGCACCGGGGAGGTCCCCTGTTTGTCATTTTGAACAGAACCAACGCTGCACATTAAAGTCTAAAGGCTTAGGTTTTTTTTCCCCTCATAATGGAAGGTATTGAGATGATCGTGAGAATCTCTCAGCTCATGGGTTTCGATTTCTGTCAGTGTGCTTCTTGTCAGCTGTTGATTGAAACATTTTTGCCAGTACGTAACTCTGCAGACTCCATAGCGCTAGTTACCTGGTGGGAGGTAGGATTTCTGTCCTTGCTGTGAATTTTTTTGAGGCGGTATTGGAAGATCAAACCATATTGGATTTAGTAGACTACTAACATACCAAAGCAGGACGGCAAGGACCACCGGCACATAGGACGGAAGTGCCAACCGAGCCGTTTGAAACCCAATGGAAAATGTAGGAAAGTATTTATATTTAAAAAAAGGCCCAGAATGCCACAGGTTAACAATGTTGCCTCATACCTCCAGGGTTGAGATTCCACTTCTGCTCTGTGTCCGTAGTTTGCATGTTCATCACGTGTTGTGTGGGTCCCTCTGGTTTTCTCGTGCAGCCCTAAGCCAGTTAGGTTAATTGACCTTTCTAAATTGCCTGTCGTGCATGATTCTGTGCATTTGTGTGCAACACTGGCGTCTTCTGCAGGGTGTACTCGTGCATTGTGGCTTACAGCTCCTGGGTAAGGCTATCTGTAACTCTGGATGAGATCTGTCAATAGATCAAGTAGCCCTACTACGTATGCTTATCATTACTACTCTATCGGCTGCTGCAAAATTACGCGACTTGTGAATAATTTATTACCCTGTAGGCACATTTCACACAAAGTCAAGTTTATATTAAGGAGTGTCATGTAAAATGGCACAGAGCAATTACTGAGATTAAATAATGAACTTGTTTCAAGTTTTAGTGATTAGGCCTTGTTAAAAAGGAGGGGTACATGTGCTGGCTTCTGCATTTGGGATATGCTGTTTACCCTGCTGCTCACCCTGTTTGTACAGGCCATGATGCAGCCGCAGGATGCTCTGGAGCTTGCCACCCAGCTGCAGAAGCTGGAGACTTCCTTCAGTGTTTTTACCCAAGAGTCCAACCCGAACCAACTGCTGGCCCACCTCGGCCGCATGGCCTTGGAGTTCAATCGCCTCTCCTCCAAAGTGCAGAAGAACGAGCAGAGGACCTCCCTCCTGCAGGTGAGAGTCAGGTCCCTGCTGCATGAGATCTGCAGTTGGATCCCGAAATAATTTTGTGTGGTGGACACAATAGCCGCCAGGTCTAGTTAGTTTAAAAGCAGTCATTTGTCAGTGTTGTACAATGTTTAATTTGGGTGAATCATGTTTTGCTGGAAGTGGTGGATTATTTTTTCTTCAGTAATTGTACCATAACATACTTAACAATGGGCTGAATATTCAGCCCATTGTTTTCTTAAGTTATATCAAAAACCTGAAGTTGTCCTGAGGTTATATTCTAGGACTAGAATTTGAGTGTCATCATACACATCCAGCAGTAGTTGGAGTAAATTATCTGCCTGCTGACTGTAAACTTGAAATGCAATCGGCAGAAACTGTCGTTTTAGCAATACGACGTTGTATTAGCGGTGATCACTATTTCAGCACATCGCATGTGCAGAGTCTCAGAGACAAACGTCTTAGTTTTTCTGGTCCCACCCGCTGTCCGTGATTAGCTGACATAATTTGATGCCGTGGAGTTTGTCAGCAAGATTAATTCTGCAGTTACCAGCATGCTTTAAATACCATGCATTTAATGTGCATTTATGCTAATCCTAAACATCTCAGCGGTGCATTGTTTGCCGTGGAATGTATGTCTTTTGTTAGCTGGTAACTGCGTGTCCTGCGAATTGGCTGGCTGGCTTCTGTCTGTGCTGCGGCTAGTATTAAACTAGCACTGGCTGTTAATTAAGAGTAACTTTATTAAAGTGGTTCAACCACTTATCACAATGTCTATTTTTGCTGTTTATGTAGGTGTGCTGCATCGAGAACATTCTGTGCCCAATAGGGTTGTGGAGTTAGTCAAAATGACAATGTATCCCCCCAATATGTTTGTTTGTTTGCTGTTTACTCCACCAATTGAAATGATTCCCAGATGTTGCTCTTTAATGGTGACATTGTTAACTTCTCATATATGCTCTTGTAAAAATAACTTTATGAAGAATTTAAACATTTCATATTCCAAAAACTTTTTTTAAACAAAATAGTGTGCATCTGCGGGGGTGGTTTCATCAGGGCTGTCTAATATTTGGGCCAAAATGGTACTTTGCAGACCCTGTGTGAACAGCTCAGACATGAAAACAATGAACTTCGGAAGAAAATGGAAGATGACCTGCAGTATAGAAATCAGGACTTGGAACAGCTCAGGTAAATGCCAGTTCATACTCCTTTTCTCTTTTTGTGTTGCTGAAAGGAATTTGTCCAAAAGAAAGAATTCAATCTATAGCTTTCCTGTTCCTTGTCCTGAGTGTCTTGAAATTTCCCACCTTATTTGGTGCGTGGCATGTCTTCTACGTGGGTGTCACTTGGTCTTTTTGTGGGATAGTTACCTCCCCCTCCCCTGGAAAGTCTACGTGTTTCACTTACATAATTGCAATCAGACTGTGATGTTCAGGGTATTTTTGCAATATATACATTGTGATAGAGTTTTTACTTTTGATTTCACTGTTTTATTTTCGTAGGCAGGAAAACCTGAAGTTGAAGAAGCTGGTCACTGGAACGGTCACTAGTGAACCAATGGCAAGTCAGCAACAGGGAGGCAAACAGGAGGTGGTTAAACCGGAACCTGCCGGAACCAAGATGGAGATGACCATTGCTCAGCAGGTAAGCTTGACTCTGATTGTCAACATGGGTATATAATTAAACCATGCATCAGAAACTAACACTGGCGGCCAAAATGGAGGTTGTACACTTATTATGGGATGCCAGCTTTCCAGCAAGTTAGTTTGCCAAATTTCTGGCCTCCTAGTGCCGCCCTGGTCAGCCACAAATGAAATAATCAGGAAGTAGAAACACCTGGTAGTGAGTTAAGGTGTGAAGCGGTCGGCCACACAAGCTCACAGAAACAGACCTGATCGGCTATCATCAATTCACAATCAAACTGGCAGCAAATACCACAAGCGATGATCCAACATCAAACAGAAAGCCTTGCCGACAGAATAGAGGCTGTTGTATCAGGAAAAGGGCAAATTCATATTAATACCCTTGATTTCAGCATGAGGTATCGGATAAGCTGGTGTCTGCATACTTTTGGCCATATTGTGTGTGTGTGTGTGTGTGTGTGTGTGTGTGTGTGGCTGTAACTGCATACATTTATACTGCATGTCATACAATTTACATAAAAGCAATTAATAAGGCTCTTTTAAAGTTTTTATTGTAATGGGTGGATATCAACACATTTTAAAAAATATTTCTGCTTCATTTGTTTTTGATCAGTCACCAGAAACACCAACAACAATTCAATTGATCGGTAGTTTTCTTGGTAACATTGATGCTCTTGAAAATGCAAGTGCTAGTTTAAGTACTAAGATGAAGGATTTTTCTTTTGTAAAGCTGAAACCTACGTATTTTATTTCATAAATGGCTGCATTAAAACTGTGTTTCAGACAAAGATGATAAACTATATTTCAGTTATTTTGTAGCATTTGTGAATAACAGTATTGTTCGGTTATACATTGTTTTTTAGGGTTGAAAATGGGTTGTGATTTGAATAGAAAACATTTCAATAAATTTTGTGAGTCATGTCAAGATGCTTTGGAACCAGTCTACAAAGTGAATGTTTAGTGTTGTTTTCCATTTCCTCAGAGTGGCAAAGCTGTAGAGAAGGTCCCACCCAAGACCTGTGACCCAGAAGTATATGAGAAGAAGATCAAGCTGCTGGAGAAACAGAGAAAGGATGTAAGGGACCCCCCCCACTCAGAACTGCATGTTTTGTCACCCAGATTTATGTGAATGTGCTTGGTACCATTGTTCAATCGTCAAAAACCTTTTTTCTCTTTGAAAATATTTTCTTTTCTTTGTTGCAGGTTCTTGAGGTGAACAAGCAATGGGACATACAGTGGAATTCGATGAAGCTGCAATATGAACAAAAGGTTAAAATGTCACCACGCTAATTTGTTTTGTATTTCTCGTGTTGCGCACGTTGCATTTTTTACGCCACATCTTGCTTGCCGCATTATAGGTTTGGACAAGTTTGTTTATGCAACACTGACCTTTTATACGTTTAGCTGGTTCGTATAGATTATTGGTTAATGACGCTAGCAACTAGCAGGCCAAGCTGAGGGGATGATCTTTCTGGTACATTTTGTTCACGCCCTGAAGCCTGTACCTGCTACAAGAGGAAATGGTACAATCCACCAGATCGCAAAGAGCGCAGACATGACAACCACAGGCCTTGCCACAGGTCCATGTCATACCTTGTGCAGAATTTCCCTTATCTCTGCAGTACCCTCGGTCTTCCTGCTGTGGTTCGGTCGGGGCTGTCCAGAGCTGTATGGCATTGTAAATGTGGCAGTAATGTTCTATAATTGATTCAGTTTAAAAAAAAAAAAAAAGAAAAGGTCCTTTCTGCACATCCTTTTGCGTCATTCAGCTGAGCATGTATGTGTAGCCCCAGTCTGCAAATACCCTTATGATTGCCTTTTTACTTGGGTGCGAGTCGTTAACTCATGAGCAAGTAAAACAACCTGATAAACTTTCTGAAAATACACATTTTTTTTTTATATTTTTTTGCTTATCAGTGCGCCCTGCTTGTATCCGTCAGAAAGTGGTTGTTTTAGCATGTAATGCACTCCATCCCAGATCACAGATCTAAGACAGCGTCTGGCAGAGTCCCAGAAAAGCGTTGCGGAGTTGGAGGCGGATCGGGAGCAGAGGCAGCGCGACTACGACAAGAAGCTGCTTCTGGCCAAATCCAAGATAGAAAATGTGCAGGTCTGTCCGGTGCACTAGACTGATAACATCTCATTCTGTTTATACAAGCAAGATGGCTGAATGGTTGTATGGATATTGCGATGTACATTTTCCCGCTTAATTGAGCCTTTTTAGAGAATTGGAAATCACTTTCAATGTTCTCTTTCAAATAATTAATGACATCTCATACAAGCCAATTCTTTGTATATATTTTCGGTTTCTGGTTTAGTTAATTGCTGCTGTTTATATTTGGAGATCTGGATCTTGGGTACTTTCCTGTGGTTGGACTAAGATTCCTTGTCTTTTTAGTTTTTCTTTTAATAGCAAGAAGAAATACCCTATTTTTTTTCTTTTTTCCCAGCTACTCTTTTGACTTAACATGGAGTGATTACAGGATAATGCCTTTGAATGTCAAGACTGCTTTGGACTGACGTGTTTGCCAGTGTGTCACGCGGACTCTGCCTTTGTTTAAGGGGGAGAAGGAGTGTCTGACCTCTGAAACCTGCGAGCTAAAGCACAAGGTGCGCTATCTCCAGGATCAGCTGATGCCTTTGAGTAAGCAGAGAGAGTACCAAGACAAAGAGATTCAGCGCCTTAACCGGGTACGTGTTCCCTGTCTGAGCCCATGTCTCCTTGGTACACCAGTTATTCTCACCCAGGCAATCTAAAGGAATAAATAAATATACCTCTGTCATCTTTGCATTATCATGTTGTTCAGATTTAGAGTTCTATGCGGGAATATTCAGTTTGTTGCGAAAGGCGCTATATTAAGGTAAAACAGTCGCCCCAAGGCACTTTATAGGAGTGTGTTGTAATACATGACATCATCATTAAGACCAGTGTTGGGTAATTCAAGTCCAGAGAGTAAAAGTCCAGACTGGGATTTTATTTCAACCAACCAGTTCAGCTTAGAGTCAGAGTATTCAGCTGGTTGGTTGAAACAAAATCCCGGTCTGGACTTTACTCTCTGTACCTGAATTACCCAACTCTGATTAAGACAGAATAATACAAGAACAGAGAAAAGGGAAGACAATGAAAAGAAAGCCAGAAGACAACAGGAGAGGAACCAAAAAGTCCCAAGTAGAGAGAAAAAATAACCTCTGGGGGTCCAAGGTCAACTGACTGCTTTACCACCACCCCCCTAACATTATAGAAAAAGAGTGGGTTGGCTTGCTAAAAGCAGGGTGTGAACTGTGGTCAGTCAAAGCCAAAGACCATCAGTGAGTAATTTTTCCACGCTGGACTGTGTAGGGTGGCAGATTGAAGTCTGTACCCACAATGTTAAAGATGGCAAGTCACATCCATGATGTCACCCCTGAACCAGGGACTGAACCATGACTCTGGCTCAGATGGTGCCCACTCCAGGCAAAATCTGGACATGTGGGAAGTCAGAGAGCATGGACGGTCAGAACATGCATTGACACATTAATGGACAAGCATAGTGCATAAAAAAATGGCATGTATAGCAGCACCTGCAGCCATAGTTATGCTGTATTATGTGATGTGAGTGGATGATGCGGCTTGTAATCTTGAAGTAATTCTGTCAGGTAGGCAGGTGCTAGACCATTAAGTGCCTTATATGTAAGTAGGAGAACTTTGAAGTCAGT
>JAODKC010000002.1:7242916-7294813 GCA_026777985.1 Mormyrops attenuatus
TCCGCATGTGATTTGAATGAGAGGCTTGTATCTAAGGTGACGCCTAGGTTACGGGCTGAGCTGCTGAAGGAAAAGTTCAGCCCTTTGGAGCAGAGTGTGGCGATTTATAGCATTCCTATCTGCAGACTTGCCTCCAAACAACAGAACCATGGTTTTCTGCGTACTTGAATCATGAAAAGGTTTCAGTCATCCAGGTTTTTACTTTGTTAAAGCAATTAGCTAAAGTGACAATAGAGGTGGTGTCATTAGGTGTAACTGAAATTGATGATTTGGGTGTCGTTGGCAGCTTGGCATAGGAGTGATGATTACCATTGTTTTCTCATTATGTTACCTAATGGCAGCATGTAAAGAAAAGTATCAAGGACCTAGACCTTATGTCTGTGGTACTCTGGTGATATTGACAATGAAGGAGAGTTATTCAGCACTCGAGCATATTGATATTAATTAGTCAAATAGGATTTAAACAACTTCAACACCATTCCACACAACCCAGCATCAAATTCCAGTCTATAATCCAGGAAAATGGTCAACCCTGTCAAAGGCTGCACTAAGAAGGAATAAGGAATACTGTTTGTGTCCAAAGCCAGAGCAGATTTAATTTGTGGTGCTATAGTCACTAAGCATAATGGAACAGTAAATTCTAAGTATGCACCATTAGTGACTGTCTTCTTGTGGGGGGGGTGGATGCTCTGCCACAGGCTCTGGAGGAGGCCCTCAACCTGCACTCCCCCAATTCCACACAGCAGCCATTTTTCGGGAATCAGGCCGAGGGTGCTCCAAACCTCCGGCGTCAGGACCTGCTGACCCAGATCGCAGTGTTGACAGAGCAGGTAATCGACACGGACAAACCTGGTCTTCAGTCAGCTTTTCTTTGACGCATGCTGCGTAAGAGTTTGCCGAATCATCATTTTAACAAGTCTGGTGAACTGATTTTCTTTCTGACAGGAAAAACCGCTGAGCATTCTTACCATCCCTGTGTCATTCATAGCACTTACCATCATGTCTGTAATCTTTCTAGTGCCACCTTAACTATCCTTGACATCAGCTGTATTCAAAACTGCTCCCTATTCCCTGAACAGAGCACTATATTGTGCATCTGCCATATTCTACTGCTGTTCAAATTGATAGCAGAAAATTACTATATAGTGCACTATAAAATGCTCACAATTCAATTCAAATAGTATTGTATAGACAATGTATACTCTGATACTGCCCTTAATAGACTAGATTAAACTGTTGTCAACTGAACACATGGAATACAATGGAGGGAGGGAGGGAGTCTGTCTCTGTCTAACTTTTGTATCTAAATGTGCGTGTTTTACTTATTATATTAGTGATCTCTGCAGACGAATAGGCATTTCAGTTTAAAATACATTTAAAATGTTTAATTTATGAATGAATGTTACATTGGTATAGTTCTTTTTAAGACCACCAAAGCACTTTACAGAACGAATGGAGAGCCACTTCAAAAGTACCACCACTGTGTAGCACCTACCTGGATGATGTGGTGTCTGACGCCACACAGTAGCCAAGGTGGTGAAGGGGCAGGAGAGAATTCATCAGCTGGATATAAGAGATGATTAGGAGGCCAGATTTGAAATGGGCAATTTCAGCCATGACATCAGGGGTCCACAGCAGCTGTAGTTCAGATTGATTTATTTATTTATTTATTTTTTAAATAAATGGCTGACTCATTTATATTCAGTTTATCATTTATTCTGTGTCCTTTATGTTAGTGTATTTTAAGTATTGGTTTTGATAATCCCACACTTATTATAAAATTAAAGTCTCATTTTAATATACGTACGAACTTATCACTTAAATCACTATTAGAGTAGGATATGGGCGGTCATATTTTGAAAAGATATAAAACATGACATGTTTTTCTCACATTAGCTTTATATTTGTCGGAGTAACAAAGCAAACGGAATGACAAGCCGTTTCAGGCAAAAATAGTGCATTTTACTTTTCATTTCAAATAAACGGGGTTGGCAATTGCGGCCAGCTGACAGGAGTGAGATTTTCAGTTCGAGATGTCTTCTCACAAATGTAACAGTTTTTACCTTGTAAATAGTCTGCTTTTGTATTTAACTGTGTAAATACACTTTTGACGTAGCTAACTTTAGGTTTATAATGGAATAATATAGATTTGCTGTGTGAGTCTGAAAGCGTGAGTGTCATGCCAGATGCTTGAGATTTGGCAACCCTGAAACATACATTATTTTTTTTTTCTTCACCTGAGTTGATTTATATAACAACATTTACTTTATACAGTTGTTAAGAAGTGGAAACTTCAACGAACATGAAATCACCTGAAAGAGAGGAGAGTTGATTTTTGGCTCTATACACTAATGGGATTGTAGCCTTAGGGTAATTATTTTGATGTTGAAAATGCTACAATAGAATGGTTGCACTTCCTGCTACTGATAACCGTTGAGAAGCATTTTTTCTTGATAATGGGTATAAATCCCTGATACCATTATTGGTCTTTTTCTTTCAACATATTTTGAGAATTTCAGGTGAAACATTTAACAGCGAACAATAGCAGAAAACAGCAAATAAATATATTACAAATAGTTATTTTTATATTTTTATTTTAATATTCAGAGAGAGCAGGCCTGGTGGCATTATCGCCTATGCACTTTTTCTCTGAAGTGATTTTATTTTTGCACTAATGGCACTACTGATTTTACAGTACTCAGTTTATGGGTAAATAAACATATGTTTGTGTTTCAAATAAGAGTGAAATCTGTGTATTTGTGTACTGCACAGTCAGACCTTAATACCATCCCTTAACATTAGTTCCATTTCATCTTGGTGAACATAATGACTTTCAGAAATCGAAACTTTAAACATTACAATTAGCACTTTTAATTTTAGTCGACTGTAGTCTTATGATATTTAGTCAACTAAAACTAAAATAATTTAGATGACTAAATTATGAGTGAAACTAAATTACATTTTAGTCAAAAGACTAAAAAATTACTAAAATTTAAATTAAAATTTGCTGTCAAAATTAACACTGGTAGTGACTCGGTCCCCTTGCACTTAAGTCGACTAAAAGGGGTGACGTTAGTTGCTGCACTGTCTGCTTATTTTTCTATTTTGTGAAAGGTGGAAACCAGCCGCCTATGTTGTAGTATGAACCAGATAGTTATTTACAATATTATCATATATGTATTAACACAATATCAATACTTCATTTTTTAAATATCAGTTACCATCAAGACCAGTATATCGTGGCACCCCCAACACCCCGAATTTTCCATGCTTATCAGTCATTTTATATGAACACTAGGGGTGTAATAGTACAAACATTCACGGTTCTGCTTTGGGTTCACTTAAACTTCAGTAGAGCAGGAGAAACAATTTTGAAATTATTATTAAAATGGCGACCACAAACATTAGCAATCATTGTACACCAAAGGCAATGAATAGCCATTATTATTGTTATTGTTGTTGTTATTGTTTATTTTTTAGCGCAATCTGAATTTCCAGACGAAAGCGCCTCCCCCAGGAGACTAACTTGCAGAGGCTGTTTTTGCTTTGCTCCTGTCATACACAGACTCTGCTGTCGTCTCAAATAGCTTATTGGATGTTTTCAGCAACATATCCAAGCTCAACATAACGTATCTGACAGTCTTGGTTTTATCAACTACTCACTCTCTCTGGTGCTGGTGTAATTTATTGGGAAACCAAAATGTTCCCAGACCATCGACGTAGGGCTGACTGTCTAACCAGCATTAGCTGTAACACAGCCACAATTAGCATAATGTTCTCTGTGCTGATCATGCTCATGTCAATATATATTCATTCATTTCATTGTACGTCCCAAAAATGATGTACTGGATGGTACACAATGAATTCATACACCGTTACAGCTCTGTACAGTTTGGCATCTGCAGCTTTTCCTCTTTTTTGGGCCTCAGGTGAAGATCTTTGAGGAAGACTTCCAGAAGGAGCGCAGTGACAGAGAGCGCATGAATGAGGAGAAGGAGGACCTGAGACGGCAGGTGGACAGGCTTCAGGTTCAGATCACCAATCTAACCAATCAGGTTGGTACTGCTACTGCAATTCGTCCTTGGTTGCCAGTTAAATTGAGTCACTGGAAGAAACATCACTCGCTTTGAGATGTTTCAAAATGAGAAGAACATAGTAATGTTGGAATGGAATGAGATGATGACCTAAGCATTTCCAGTGGCCATAACTGTGTAATTTGTGGTATGGTATCTCTAATAATTTGTTTGTATCTGTGATTATGAAGTAGTGTTTTGGCTATGAAGGTTGACATGGCCTAACTGTGAATTAAATGTCCAGATTGAGAACCAGGGAAAATATCGTAGACCCTCGTAGCTTGAAATGCCCATTGGCTATGTGCCTGTTGTCAGATTCAGTCTCGGGGTTAAAATCCTACCCCAAAGTATCCTGTCATTGCACCACAAAGTAAAAGAAATGGAAGTTTGGCCTGTAAAATTCCAGTTTTACTTCACTTTCATTTCACGTCGCAATGGTTTTCATTTAAACCCATTTATTAATATATATTTCCAGTGTTGTATTTCTCTGTTCTTTGCTTATAAATATATTGGCCATTGATTTTAATTTTTAATGTTGTGTCAGAGTTGCTGTTTGACGTTTGTTTTGTCCCTATTCTGCCGTGTATCTCCATCTTCAGCTGCACCAAGCTCAGAGTGAGTGTCAGAGGGAACGGACAGAGCGATGTAAACTAGAAAGACTGCATATGCAACTCAAACAGGTATGCATGTCGACTGATGTTTCATACAGATTTAAACACGAGTTATACATGAGTTGTTTGTTGTCACAATGGCCTTTTGTGGTAAATGTCCAACCCAGTCTGACATCTGTTTAGTGTGGGTGTGCTGTAGTGTTTGTTTTAACCATCAGTGCCTCCTTGTGGTTGGTTGCTCAGCTGCTCAGTGCCGTTTATAAGCATTCATATTAATGCCGCTAAAGTAAACACGCATAGCACAAGACTGAGCGTGTGCCTTCATGCTGGTTAGTAATGTGTATTGCTTCCTCGTGATTTTAGATGTATGTGCCAGTGTGCATCGGTGTCATTTTTATTTTTTTTTTTTATTTTTGTGCAGGGCCAGCAGGAAAGACACACTTCTGATCCTACTTCTAATTCAGCAAATGGTCCCATGAGTCCCCAGTACTGTGGCCCGTTTGTGCAGCCTGGTCACCAGGGTTTTGAGGGCTGGCCTGTTCAGTTTCCGCCCAGGATGCCCAACCTCAGCACTCAGCTTGGCCGGGATTTCCAGGCCTTTCAGCCGGTAAGAGAAGCCGGCTTCAAGTCCGGAAAATGCTGCCTTTTAGGTGGACTTTTTCCTGAATTTTTTTTTTTTTTTTTTTTGCTTGTGCTTCTACCAACATCAGGGCTTTCCCTGGCAGCCGCCCTGTCCGCAGCAGCGGGGGACGAGAGGCCCTGGGGAGGCAGCACGGCCTCCCCCAGAGAATGCAGGTAAGGTGCTCCTGCTGTTTGGACTGCATTTATACAGCACTTTTCGATAAAGCAATTTACGATTCATGCCTCACATTCATCCATTCATACACCGGTGGCAGAGGCTGCCATGGAGGCGCCGACTTGCACACCTGGAGCAATTTGGGGTTCAGTGTCTTGCTCAAGGACACTTTGATGGGGTCAGGAGAAACCAGGGCTCGAACCAGCAACCTCCGGTTGCACTACCTCCTGCGCCACCATCTTCCCATCAGATAGAAAATTTTTGCTACTGACATTTCAGTAAACGGTTTGAAATAGGGTAGTTGTATGAATCCAAGCAGCAGTAATCGAAGGGCTGATCTGTGCTAATAGAAGGAAGAACGTGGGCTGTGGTTTTCTAGAGGACAAATGAGGCACCGATTCACTGACTCAACACTAGTGCTGTCTGCTTTCCACTAGAGGTGCCCTCTTGAGTTTAGTCTCGGCTTGCACACGAGCCATGTAGCTGCTATCTGATACTAATGGTATAACATTAGTAAGAGTAGTGGTTCAGGACATGGACTCGGAACCAGGAGATTGCCGACTCTTTCAGAGGATGACTAGACAGATGGCCATTTAATGGAATAGGAAGCAACTGTTCTGGTGGATCATGATGGGTTTGCTGGCATAGCAAAACAAGTGTTTGTTTACAGCAGATCCGACAGCAGCTGGGCTTGGAAAAAGGGATCGACAGAACATTGACCCTGGAAAGCACTAAAAGATTGTTCAGCCCCAAAATGGTGATTGATTCGTAGCAAAGGGTGGTTCATAAATCAGTAGGCAAGGTGTGATTTTAATCTGTAATTTTCCTACTGTATAAATATTGTATCGTAATGTTTATGCCTACATTTTATAAGCCCCTTTGTGAGATTGTTGTATGATATAGATTTCTCATTTCTTTATAATTTTATTATTATTATTATTATTATTAGTATTATTGTGTGATACTTATTCTTTGCTATGTATTACAAATTAAACGGTAACATGATATTAAATAGGCAACATATCTTCAAACGTGTAATGAAAAGTACTGCAAAGAAGTACTATGTAACTGCAGTTGATATGTAACTTGTCACGTAATCTGGGAGGGATATTCAGATGTAAAGTACCAAACTGCTCATAGAAATGTGTGGAGGAGAGTTGAATCAATTAGCAGCTACTCTGTAGTAAAACTGTCAGCTTGATGATTTACAGGTTTCTATCCTTGGTTAGATTCAGTGTAGCTTGATTTACATTCAGTTCAGTTCCGACATTTAAAAAGCAGAGTTTTATAGCTACAGATGTTCAGTCAATATTTTGAAATTAACCTTTTTTTAAAACAGACCATTTGATGGTTACATATACCAAAAATGTGGCTGGTAATACATAATATATAAATTGTTTTATAATTACATTACCTGTATCTAAACATTGTACATGTTATAATATTCGTTATATGTTTTTTGTCAGGGTCTCCTTCAATGCCTTGAATTACATTGATAAATTTGTTTATTAAAAGTATTCGATTAGACTCTTAAATGTCTTTAGGAAATCCATTAAACTGTATGAATCCGTGCCTGGTTTGGTTCATGCCTGGACCTTTCTTTTTGGAGGGCCAATTGTGAGTGGAAGTATATAATATATATTATTGGACAATCTCCATTATAAGTAAGTTAATTAAATACTGGCTACCTTGAAATCATTTAATGTGTTCCCAGTGAAAAACGGTCATCTAATGTGAACATTTTTGTGTTTCATTTAATATAATAAACATATTCTCACCCTCATTTTGATTCTGTTTATTGAATGGTTTTATGTATGCATTGCTAATTATTTGTTTCTTTTAAAACTTCATCTGAAGCTTTTAGTACTACCCATGGACCTGACATCTCGACATTTTGAAACGTGTAGCACTGTGGCCAGGATTTAGGTGAGATCTCAGGGTGCTACCACAAAAGGGGTTGAAGATAAGAATATCTACATTGCATGGATTTCTTGGTGCAAATAAAGCAGTATACTTCAACAAAACACAAACCACTCTGCACTGTATACTTTATTAGAGTGATACCTTGGAAGAATGACAGATCCAGGCAGTAGGTGTTAAGTGGCATCATTCTGCAGGGATTTCCAGGATAGCTTGAATGCACTAAAAGAGCTGCTCTGGACCCCAGAATTTCAGGTCAGGCTCTGCAGTATCTCTGCTTTCAAGCCTCACCATCATAGATATGCCAAAATCCACCATGACTGTCCTATACCTGAGACCTCCCGTATCATAGAATAGCGTGATGGCATCATAGATGGCTAGTAGTACAACTTAAGACTATTCAACTATTTACTGCATATTAATTACCCTCTATGGAAAATGAAAGCAGGTAAGATGGCCCCTTTTAAAAAAAATTCATAGATGACTGTTTAATAGCGGGTGAGAGGAAGGCGCCTCTGGTTATGGGAGAAACTTAAATATCTGAGGATGCCGGCCCTGACATCAGACACGTTGACCCTGGGGTACCACCTCATCACAGGCTTGCCATTCGGTCCCACAAGAAACTTCTCAAAATTCCACTTGATGTCGCTGACTTTCAGAGGCTCCCAAAATAATCTGTTGGTGGGATTCCCGAAACTGTCTCCAACAGGGGGGCAAGCATTCTGCGGAACGTGTTTAAAAAAGAAAAAAAATCACTTCTAACGTTCAGCCTATAATCATTTAGTAATGAATCTGTCGTACACATTTGGAATCTCTTTACATCTGTTCTATTTTTGGAGGGGGAACAACGCACCAATCAACTGGAAAACAATAATTTTATGCTTTTTTTCTTGTTAAATTTTTGATGATTAAATGCATTTTTACCCCCCAACCTTTCCTAATTAACAACAACACAATAAGACCCCCTGTCAAATGAATGAGGACTTTAGTCTATTTCCATAGGCACAAGCAAAATGTAAATTCTATAAAATATTTATGGCCTGTTGCCATAAAGTGTGTTATTTTGACATAATGTGTAAAAAAAAAAAAAGTCATTAGACACCAACAATGGTCTGCTGCATCAAAATCTTCAACCAGAGCTGAAAGCAATAATAAAGTAAAATGCAATTGAAGCATTTAGCTTCCTGCAAATCAGAACACACTACTAGGATGGAAGTTTATTATAGCAAAGAGACATTTTTCCTCACCTTCAGGAATTTGAAGACTCCTTGCTCAGTATCTCCATTAACGTCAGCTCTTTTGAAAATTGTGAAGTTTGGAACAAATCCATTTCCTGGCCGTACATGCCTGAAAACCAGGAATTTAATTTCCCATACGTATCTTAACTCAGCTACGGATATATACTGTTATTAATTGCTATGATAGATCTCCCTGCATAACATATAAATAAAACAAGTTGAACAACAGATAATTTTATATGAAATATGACATTTTTCAGGTTATTTAGATGATTAAACATCGTGATTAAACATTGTAAGTATACTCACTTTAAAGCTGACAGAATTTCATGATTATCTCCAGGCTCCTGCTTCCCAAACTGGTTGCAGGGAAACCCAAGGATGGTGAAGCCATAATGTTTAATCTCGTCATGTAGTGCATTCAGATCTGCACAAGTCAGAGAATAACATAATTTCCATGAAATAAAAAGATTTTTTGTAGCTGCTGAAATCAGGTGCACCCTATAAAAATGTGTAGAATAGATGATGATTCAACTACCATTTTACTTAAGATGCTTTAGAAAAAACGGAAATACTCCGCAATTTCGGATCCACTTCACTTGACGGGGCACAAATAATAGAGTATTATGCTATTGCTTATGTACTAATCGACCACAAACTCTTAGTTACATACTGATCTCTTGTCAATTCTTCATTAATGAATCGTGACGCATCTTTTATACCAAGCAGTGACTATATTTGTTACTACATCTGTTAATTCTGTAAACTTTTATGAACTATACTGAAGGAACAAGTACTGAATAACACATGTGAAATTCTGATCTCATGTTTCTTCATTAATGAATCATGACGTATCTTTCATCTAAACGGACGACTATATTTGTACTTCAGTATTAGCCTAAATGAGTTATTACTAAGTATTTGTGCCTCAAAGTGTTACCGCAATTTCTTCTGAAAAGACAACACACGTGACTTACCAAGGTACTGAAGAGTGAGTCCTCAGTAGGTAGCGACATTGACGAAGAGCACAGTTTTCCCCATGTACTCACTGAAGGGGACATACCGGCTACCATTTAGAGTTACTGCACCATAGTTGTAAATGGTGTCTGCGGTATTAGGATCACAGATCTAGGGATGACATAATTTATTTGGTCATGCATAGCAAATTTCTGGATTTTACTACATATTTTAAATCAAATTTCTACTTGGATGCACATTTACTTTGTGGTCACCCACGATATGTCTTCTTGTGGTATTATCTTGTACTTTAAATTAATAAATACCTAATATAGGCCTAAAACGCGTTTTGCATTTTTTTCTCTTTAAAAACGTTCATTGTATTTCACCATTCCCGATTATTATAAAGCAGTAAATGAGGAATGCAGTACTATATATTATAAATACGACATTGAAAATGTGTACATTAATGAGACTTCCGTGTTTGTCATTTTGTTTGGTTAATGTGTTTTTTCCACTGATAAACGCAGATAGGGTGGTTTCGTCTGGGTTAATATATCCAGCCCTATGTGGTTTGGCAGAAGTTACCCGTTTTTGTCTTTAACACGGTAAAAACACAGATTCTTGATTAATATGGGGGGAAACCCAGCAATATCCAGTCCATGCCAAGAAATTCTTGAATATCGGGAAACAAAATGACGCAACTTATAATGTCAATATTTGATTTCTGAACACACTGTGGTCACTGTGACAATAAACAATCTGACTGTTACCTACACAGAAAAGGACATTAACCCACAAATATCAACTCAAAGGTTCGGTCTTAAGCGCAAGATTTCTGCTTTTTTCTTCCCGGATCGAAAAATAAACAATTTAAGTTAATTTAATACAAAACGCAGCCGACGTTTGGTAATCATAATTCCGTGAAATTCGTCTTATGAATTACTCATGGATTAACTATGAATTCAATTTGTGAATGCGCATGCATACAGTAACAACTTAATTACACATAATATTTTCACATAGTGTGTATTTATTGTTACGGAATATTCCTTGAACCTACCCTTTATTGTTTAAGTGAAATGTTTTGTTACGTGTTGCAATCCCAATGTATACAGAAAAAGAAAGGAGTTACCTGGACATTTTGGTTGCCAAGACCCAGCTGGAGCACATTCACCAGGAGCACTGGTAAAATCCAGTGACTGCCCAGCGCCGTCATTTTGAACGACACTGAGCACGTCGAGCCCTCGCTCTGAATTTGGACTATTCTAGGGCTTTATCACTGCCTATCCAGTGCCACCTACAATGACAGTATATTCAGATTCCAACCAATCAAAACGCGTGACACATATCCAGCTTGCCTTGAAGATTTCGGAATGTTACGCTCGGCCGTGAGATGTAGAGCATTCCTAAC
Organism: Mormyrops attenuatus; assembly: GCA_026777985.1. NCBI lineage: Eukaryota > Metazoa > Chordata > Actinopteri > Osteoglossiformes > Mormyridae > Mormyrops > Mormyrops attenuatus. The sequence continues at coordinate 7,253,926 of JAODKC010000002.1, forward strand.
GCTAATAAAGTTCAAGGCTAGGATCAGATTGCCGCGTCTAGTTAAAGCATTTTGTACGCTTTGTAAAATTTACTTTTACTGTGAAAAAAGAATACTCTGCTGGACAAGTTTGTGGCTTGACCATGACCATTTAGCATTAATACTATACATATGTTCTTTCTGATTTTTTTTCTTTCTTAAGTTGATCTATATTTATAAAACATTGGTGATGTTATGACTGACTTTACACCTAATATGTAAGCAGTCTTTGAAAGAGTACTTTAAACAACGAACTGATATTACCTTTATCTAACAGATGCTTCTATCCAAAGTGACATAGAATTGAGAAATAAGGGACAGACAGTCCCTGGAGCAAATGGGTGGGACTGCCACCCCCAATATGGTAATGAAAACAATTAAATGAAGTTAAACCTCGGTTTAATCTCAAGTTATTGATAATTACGTTACCTTTACATTCATTGAATCATTGACTTGCGGGCAGGGCAACATATATGTGCCTAAAGAGGACATCTATGGGATTCCTGCCTTTAACTTTACCCCCATTTTCTCCATACACAGTGTTGTTGAAAATCCTAGAGTGTTTTAAAGAGGCAATTTGCTAGCAAGGTACTGTCGGCCAATTTCATTTCACTAGCAGAAACACACACACACACGGTAGGTACATTTTTAAATGCCCAGCTAAACTGATCATTTTCAAAAAGTTAATGTTCATAACACTCCTACATAAAACATTGCAGTAGGCAAGGGTATTCGGAAAATGACTGAAGGAAATGAAAAGCGAGATTTCCCGATGGCCATTAAAGGTCTTCTACGCACCCCAGCCCTTAGAAAAAGACTTGGCCTTTCAGCCATGCAGGAAATAAGACACTTCAGATTAAAAGCCATGAAAGAGAGAGATTAGAAGGTGAAGAAATGTCCGCTGTGTGCATATAACATTTCATGGAGAGTGTTGGAGATGGAGCATCTGAAAGATTACACAACAGAAAGGCCCGGGTTGGTCCTTCTTTATTATCTTATTGTAGACAACACCTTTTTAAGACTTAGACAAATGCATTAGGTTACATTGTACTGCTGCATATTATGAGAGAGAAACAGACGTCTGAGGGGTGGTGGGAAAGCGATGTCAAGAGCTGCGGAGGAACAAGCAGGATGTTCAGGATTTGGACCAATGGGTCATAAGAATGCAAAACATCTAAAACAAAATCTGTAGCTAAAATCGAGTGACTTAGATCTATTTTCCCTTGTTAACAATTGTCTAATATCTCGCCGAACCATGCCACCCCTTTAATCTTTCATAAAATGAACCACAATCTAATCCCAGGCCAAGAGAGAAATTTTAATGCATCATGATGGAACTTTTTATGTGTTGTGTGTTGTTCAGAAAACGGTAGACTAACGGCACAAAGGAGCTTTGTCAAAGATGTTAAATCAGTAACTGGTCTGCGGTTCAGGATTATAGTGTTATATAAGACGGTGGAGAGCCGAGTTAATTATAACGTTTAACTCAATACCTTGGAACTAGACCTGCAAGCCCCTGAATGCATTTTTGGTTAAAAGTATCAGATTCAACCAGAGCCAGTGAAACACTCCTTAAAAGATACATAGAAACATTTTTTTTAATAAACAGTTGACTATTTGCAGCATTCACTTACATGTACACTTGATTTCTAATACTGCTGAAGTGTTTCCATTTAACAAAATGCTTGACTTGTATCAACTTGTCGTCATGTATAAAATATACAACTGCTTCAACCAGAATATAATACATATTCACAAAGTATCAACAAAATCTTGTTTTCAGAAGTTGAACTACAAATTGTAATCATACATTGTTTCATGTAGCTGCTGCTTCACTACAGACTTCGGAGATTAAATTAAACATATCTGTGACTTTTGTTTGCAATGCCGTTGTGCACTAAAATGGTCCATTCACTGTGAAAAATGCACACCATGATTAATCTGCTTTAATGTTTACTTAGCTGGAAAAAATTACGTGGAATGACTTGAAAACGAAAAAAATATGAGTTAAATGTGACTCCACACATCAGAGCACTCAAAATGGAGACAGCTGTGAAAACACTGATAACGGTCGAGTGGCAGATACTGGTGTAGCCGGCTGTCCCACCTCCGCCCAGCTAGCTGACATCCAAATGCACAGCTTGTCACAACCTCATGACGACCAGAACATTATATGAGGATACAAGACTTTGAACATTTGAAATAGTCTGGTTTTAGTACTGCAAAGTACTTACATAAAACAGCAGACTGATTATTTTTTCATGTATTTTTTGCTTTTCCTGTTTTAATAGACTGTTTCCAGTTAGCAGTATTTAAGGTCTTTCAGTTTACTGTGATAGGCCTAAATGTCATCTTCTTAAGACATTTTAAGTCGCATAATATCACTATGAAAATATACATTGGCACTTGTTGCAGAGTAGTTTTTCTGACCCATTAACATATTAAATGCCCTCATGGTCACAATAAAAACAAAGCAATTAAGTACAGATTCTATAAGAATATGATCGTGCATGTTCAGAAGGCAGTAAACCTTCTTTTTGTGCAGTCATTCAGAAACGGGCCAGCGCTGTCAGGTTGGGGACCTCTTTCCACTTGGCTCTCATCCCATCAAAGCAGGAGCACGTGACACGGCACGTAAGCCTGTTTTCAGCCGTTTCCGTTTTAAGCATCAGGAATTTACGGGCCTGCTGGGGCTAGTCCGAATCCTGTAGATAACGACGGAAGCTGCTGGGCATGCCAGCAGGAAGGTCATCACGATGATCGTGGCTAGGATGACTAGCAGAATGGCCCAGATCTCAAGGATGTGTGCCGGGAGCATGTCAAGTGCTGAAGGATCTGCGTATAAAAGGAAATGTAACAACCACAAATTATAGTAAAAATCGGTATTTGGTTATCAGACTTGCAACACAAATAAAATTATAAAATGAAAAATTATATGAAATTATAAAATGATTTCTGCATCATTTGATTCCTTTACGTTGTAGAGGTAACCTTCATGTTCTTCGCGAACAAAGATGATCAAAGACAAAAGCACAGTGACCTCATCTGTTGAATGCGTCATACAGACGTCGCGAGATGATGGATAATGGAATGCTTTTTATGATTTATCAAGTCGGGGCAAATATTACAGGTCAGATGATCGTTCGTGACAGTCAGTGTACATTTAGGCAGATTCTTTTGTTATGATAACACATTGTTGCCGTAGAGTAGCCTAATGATGTGGCTCAAATAAGCAATGTGCAAACAAGCAAAACACATTTCGCAAAACCGCCCAGTATTCAGTCGGTGCTTTGAATATGAAATAGTTTCTATTAGTAATGACGAAAATTTTGAGCAAACTCGTTCATTTAAATGCATGGATTGTATTATGCATACAAACAGAAAAGCAAAAATATCTAATTTGCATAATACTACCACAGAAAAAAAGTTTATATTTTCTCCGCGCATGCGAAATGACGTCGAATTATTTTTTTCAGATCCCACCGTCGAAACAGTATCATGTCAGAACGAAAATAACATCTATAATGTTATCTTCAGAAACGTTAATAAGAGTAATATTTTAGAAGCCAATTCTAAGCTTCCTGAAACTATACTCTGAACCTCTACTGAGAACAGTTTAATAAAATATTTTTAAATCTTTACAATTACGTAAACCAGATAACTGTTATAAAAACTCACCTTAAATCTTCAAATGTGAGAGTAATTTGAGCAATACGTTTCCGAGAAAATACTTTTAGAGCAAATTAAGATGCGCCGCACACCATACTTACGTACGACTAACTCGCTCGCAGGATATTGACTCGTCCGGACGCCGCAGACGGGAAGAATGACTTGATTGGCTGCTTTGCAGGACGAGGTGCGCCCTGCTACGTCAAGTGCGGCTCGCTAATCCCCGCCGTCGGCGCCGCGCCGAGCTGCCCATCCCGCCCGGCATTTAACGCTTCGATCGCATCCTGAAAATCCATCCATTTTCTATAAGCGCTTGTCCTATTCAGGGTCGCAGGAGGTCGCCCGGGGGCAGGGAACAACCCAGGATGCAGGGGCGGTTCTGGGGAGGGGGCAGTGCCCCCCGACAAAATGCATGCCCCCCCCCCGCCGTGGTCCCCCTAAATACGTACACTACTTGGGTTTGGAATGAATGTATTATTGAATAAATTTAAGCAAGACAGTCTAAACAAGAAATCAGAGTGAGTTACATATTTGTAAAAACTGTACAATGTGACTGCGAAGCATTGCCTAAATAACGTATCGGTTTTCAAATTAGTTTTTTGCCTCTTAATGCTTTCTAGTATAAGTAATACTTGGAAGACATTAAAGGTAAAAGCATCTAGCCCCCTAAACAGAACAACTGGCCCCCAGTTGAAATGGTCTAGACCCTCCACCGCTAGGATGGGGCGCCAATCCATCGCCGGGCACGGTCACACCCATGGGCAATTTGGTAACTCCTATTAACTTCAGCATGTTTTTGGACCGTGGGGGGAAACCGGAGGAACCCCCACGACAATGCAGGGAGAACATGCAAACTCCACACACGGGGCCATGGCGCAGACTCGAACCCTGGTCTCAGAGGTGGGAGGCAACGGTGCTGTGGTACGAACAACACTTAAAACTCTCAATATATTATGAACTATAATTAAAATTAGTTTTAACTAATTTTGTGATATATTGCAACATCTCATTGCATTGTGGACTCAGCCGGTCGGTGTCCCTCATATATGATGTCTTGATGACTGTCCCAAACAGAATAAAGGTAGACGCCGTAACTGGTTAGTTTGAGAATAATTTGCACATGCGTAGACGGACGCTAAGATACCACAGCATCTATACTGATGGACCAATTGCTTCCGCCTACTTTGGAAAGAAGCCCAAATAAGTTTAATCACACGGTGTTTATTTCCGAGTTATGTTGCACAGCAAACTGTCGATGACGTTTTCCTACCTTGCAACAAATGCGACAAATGTATTATTTTAGAAACAACTAACGACGTCACCGCTTAGTCGTGAGTCGTCCCTGACCACGTGACCAAGGGGGATCACGTGGGCAGGAATTTTGTGGTTGGTCGGGCTTTCGGGAGGAGCGGCGATGGCGTCCTTACTGCAGCCCGAGCGGGTGAACTATCTTGTCTCCGGCGAAAAAAAGATTCGTTCCCCACTTTCAAGTTTATATTTCTGTCGTTATTGCAGTGAATTGCGGTCTTTGGAATGTGTGTCTCACGAGGTAAGTCAAAGTATTGTTATCCTACTAGGTTTCTTTAGCTTGCTATTGCTAACGGGGCGTCTGGTACAGTGGGTGGGGTCTTGTCAATGTTCCGGGGAAATCTTGTAGCTTATTTGCCAGTTGGCACGTCAATTTATAATCCTCAAATTCGATTGGTCAACTGCAGACTCTTTCATTGCCGCAAACGGTGGCTAATGAGAAGAAAGCTAACAAAATGGTTGACTGTAATTTACTAAATGGTTAGTTGATGCTAACGATGTACACTCTAGTCATGTACTGTTTGAGGTGTAGAGCTAAACAAATGAAATCTTAATAAAAGCAATCGTATTATTTTTCGCTCTTCCCCCCCAGCCTTGTCAGACTTCTTAGGCCAGAATTTGCTTTATCTATCTGTATAGCTAACAGTCTTGGCACATGAAAAGCAAGAGCAGATTTTATATATTTAGATGTATTACGAAAATCGGTTAATTGTCATTGATTACCATTTTAATCATTACCTAGAAAGCCTTAACACATCTTTCAGCGTATATCATTATTTCTGCTATGCTAAATACTGATTTTATAAATAAACGTGTATGTCTAATTTAACACTAGGTGGATTCTCACTATTGTCCCAGCTGCTTGGAGAACATGCCTTCAGCAGAGGCAAAACTAAAAAAGAACAGGTGAGAAGAGGCAAATTCTTATATTTAATGCTGTCAGTAAGGTAGTGTGGTATGAATACTTAGACATTTTTAATTTGATGCCACTTGCTGATACAGGCTAGTTCTTGAATAAGTCTAACAGCTCATGTTGTTATACATGCATATTCTGCTATGGGGAACAGTGAATTGTCATGAATTGTGGTTGTGATTTTTACTCCCGTAATACAGGTGTGCCAACTGCTTTGACTGTCCCTGCTGCATGCATACCTTGTCCACGCGTGCCACCAATATCCCAGCCCCTTTGCCTGATGATCCGGCCAAGACCACCATGAAGAAGGCCTACTATCTGGCCTGTGGCTTCTGCCGTTGGACTTCCCGAGATGTTGGCATGGCCGACAAGTCTGTTGGTCTGTTCAGTTGCTTGATATTTTTATCCATCACGGGACTGAATCAAATCAGCCTTAATAAGTTCAATAAAAAATTAAAGTGATTTTCCCCCATTCTTTTTATAGATTTAAAGTGCTATTTCTCCTTTTTCTTTTCCTTTCTTTGTGACCTGTCATGATATGTAAACATTTTAATTAAGACTATATCATATTTCAGATACAAGATTTCTTTATTAAAACTATCTTTTATATTTGGTCAAAAGTTTGTGTTGCATGACAGACATATTCTTTTAAACTGAAAAAGATGACAATCTTCTGAATAATAAAAAAACATAAGAGTACTGCTGAAACAAAAATATTTGTGCTATATTGCAAAATTACGGGAGCTCAGAAATGCACCTTTAAAAGCTGTGCAGTTTTAGAGGTACTGAAGGGAGCTTTTGTGAATTAGGTTTTACTAAGATCAGTCTAGTAAAATGGAATGCAATAAGCTTATTGTTCCCAGTGGTCTCGGGGTGTTTTCCCTGCCCATTTCTGTCCGTTTACTGATGTGCAACTTCTTTACTCTTGCAGCCAGCGGTGGCTGGCAGGAGCCTGAAAATCCTCATGCTCAGCGGGTGTGTGCAGTTCCAATCTTTTCTCCAAGCTAAGTTTTTCTATTTGTGACATTTATATCGTACCTTTTGAAGCTCAGAGACTTTTATTGCTTGTTTTTCCCATAGATCTACAAGCTCATTGAATATTACCAGCAACTGGCCCAACGGGAGAAACTGGAGAGGGATAGGAAGAAGTTTGCCAGACGACGGCCCTACATGCCTTTGGCATTTTCGGTACACCACCCAGTTCAGAGAAATAACAGCCACTCCGGTCTGTAATCAGAATTATTGCATTTTTGGCCAGACTGTTTGGGAGCTCATCCTTGGTAAATTTTAGCATATCAGCGTGTCTGTTCTCACCCTGCATACTGTTACTCTTTCGAAAGGCTGTCTCTCTGTACTGTTTGGTTTTTGTTAAATGCTGATTGATGAATTCCAGCTTGTGTGCTGACTGCGCTCTAACCGCATTTATAACCAATCCATTTCTTTTGCTGCTGCATTTAATAACTAAATATTTGCTTAATTACTTTTTCACTGTGTTCTTTCTCTCCTTTTTTTCTATAATGTTTGCTGCTATTTTTTTAATCCCTAGCAACACACTATTCATGTGGTGGTGAGTTCCATTTTATGCAACCTTGGCTAGTATTGTGCATTGCAGATAAGAATGAATATTGAATTTCAATTTGCTATACATAGTTCTGTAGCTGATGAACCTCAGATCACATGAATGCCTTCGCTGTCTTTGCTTTCCCTGCACAAAAGCTTCTTTCACTGCATTATGTGACTCATACTAGGACCACAAACTTATTAAAGTAGGGTATATATGTATTTTAATGTATGTGTTTACAAGATAAAGCAGGGATACATAATTCTTGCAGAAAACATAGGCTAATGGGTAAATTGGATTATGGTATTTTATGTGAACTGCTAAATTTAAAACAGTATCATTAAAAATATTTTACATTTTTGTCATGTCAGGCCTGGTTCTGAATTTCAACATTAGCTTCAGATTGCTGCCTCTCCACATCCATTCATATTAATGCTGCTAAAACACTTGCATTTCTCCCAATTACATTCTCATTTTTCTTATTTTCTCCTCTGGTTTTAGCTTTTTTTTTTTTTTTTTTTTTAAATAATTTTTTTAAAATCTTATCTTAAAGCGACGGCTGCCAAATGTCAGTAGATTTATATCATGTATAAGATGTATAGCAAACAAACACTGAATTGATTTGTATGATCATACTAGGGCCCTTAGATATGTTTGTATTTAATTGAAAAGGCTTTATTGCAGATCACAGTGCCAGGTAGTTTTGTAAGGTCAAATTTCTCAGTCATCAGACCTTGTGAAAACTTTGCCCATGCAAAAGATTCTGAGATGCACTCTCTGCTGGTACTGTAGGAAGTTCTGATGTTGATCCTGCAAGGTACTTGTGAAATAGCAGTGGGGTTGCCGTTGGTGTTGGAGGTTCTAGAACTGATGATGAAGTGTGGAACCCTCTGAGGTCCCATTGGCTACGTAAACTGGGAATTCACTGCTAGCTTGCATTTTTGATTGTTTTTTTTTAATGACATTTTTTTTTAGTTTTACTGATTTGTAATGGGGGCATCTTGTTTTGGTGTTATTTGGTTATAATTACATTACTTTGGCATATGTAAAGGGATGTATCTGAATCAAATGGATTTTAATACAGTATGTACATTAGTCTCTAGTTGCAGTTGGTAACCTTCCCATACCTTCAAGTTCAGTCCTTCGGTTTAATGTCTCACAGGAGAAGTATGGTCTGGGCACCAGGCTGCAGAGGCAGAGGTCCGGAGCACCCATCACTAGCTTGGCTGGCCTTTCGTGAGTACAGCACCGCTGGGTCTTGCTCTATCTCCTGGTTTTCCTTGTTCATGTGAAGGGAAAGCTTTGTGTTATCTTGTCTTGAGTTCCCTGTCTGTCCTTCTCTTCTTCCTCCTGTATTGTAATGCTGCTCACACACAGGTTTTGTCACTGATTTTAAGTATAGTGTTGCATTTTACGGACATACGTGATGTAGCTTCAGGTTATAGGGCTTTTAGTGATCTGTTTCGCTCACTAGGCTGAAAGAGGGTGAGGACCAGAAAGAGGTAAAGATTGAGCCAGCCCAGGCGCTAGACGAGGTAGAACCTCTTCCTGAAGACTGCTACACGAGGCCTGTCAACCTGCCGGAAGGTAGGGCCGCGACTTACACCTCAGCTTTTTAGGTATCTGATAAAACACTTTTCCTTTATATTTAATTGTGATTTATTTGCTTTGTTTGTTTGTTTGTTTATATTGCTTTTACTTACTCTCACTTATTCTCTTTAGATTTATTCCTTGTTTCTATATTTTCATTGACCTACATGTTAGATGCTTCTCTGTCTCACTTTGAGCTGCCTGCAATGTATGAAAAGTGCTATTTAAATAAAGATTCTAATTATTTTTATTATGGCGTGCCATGCAGTGACCACCCTGCGGCAGAGGCTGCTGCAGCCTGACTTCCAGCCAGCGGGGGCCTCGCAGATGTACCCCAAACACAAGCACCTTCTGATCAAGCGTTCTCTCCGCTGCCGGGTCAGTATTGCTGCCTGTCGGTCCCCTCTGCAGGTGTGACGGTGGTGCTACTCTCAGTTGCTTTGCATCAACAACCATGAAGTACCGATGAAGTGTAAGACAGGGCTGGATAGGGCTGGAACTAGCTGTAGTCATCTTACTGATTGTTTATGGATTATTTTAAATGGATGTTGTGCTCATTAGACGAGAGGTTTAACTTTGGCTCCTTTTTTCTTTTTTTGTAATAACAGAAATGTGAGCACAACTTGAGTAAGCCAGAATTTAATCCAACCTCGATTAAATTTAAAATCCAGCTGGTCGCAGTGTAAGTACTAGTTTTTAACTGTTGCAACCTTTTAATCCAGTTCAAATTACTGTACATATTCAAGTCTAATATCATTATTCAATAATAATTTAATCTGTTCCCACCATAGTAACTACATCCCAGATGTCAGAATAATGTCTATTCCAAACCTGAGATGCATGAAGGTAGGCAAAATATGTTTGTTTGCATGAATTTTAGTATCGGCTGTTTTGTCTGTCTAAGCCTTTTTTGTGTTTGTGTATGGCTGCTCTGTAGGTAAAGTGGCAGAGTTATAAGTATTAACTGAGGCTGGGTTGGCCTTAACAGCGCTGGTCTGTGTTGACAGGAAAGCCAGGTGCTGCTCACTTTGACCAACCCGGTGGAGAATGTCACTCATGTCACCCTGCTAAACTGTGAGGATGGGGACCCCGATGATGTCAACAGCACTGCCAAGGTATTGGCCCACTCACTGGTGCAGCATGGTGGCGCTGTGATTAATGGCGCGACCTGTGAAGGGAGGCGATGTTGGACTCTGCTGATCACACTGGAGGTTTTCCTCATGTATTGATACCTGGCTGCCTTGCAGGTTGTAGTTCCGTCCAAGGAGCTGGTTCTGGCCGGGAAGGACGCGGCGGCGGAGTACGACGAGCTTGCTGAGCCACAGGACTTCCAGGACGACCCGGAGTGAGTGTCGCTGCTGTCCGATGCTGCCTGAGCCCTCATCTGTCGACGGCTCCATTAAAAGGGGGCTTGAGGCGGAGGGGGCCTGTCATGAGTAATGCTGTCAGAATAATAGCAGATTTATTTCTGAGGCCATTGTCATGTTTTGGCGCCGTGACGCTCTTTGGTGCTTCTGAACAGGGTTTAACTGAGGGCCTGACCAGGGGTGGATCCTAGCCATGGCAATAAGGGCAGCTTCCCATGGCTGCATCCTCTGAGGGGGTACTGACTTAAACTGCGGGGCCAAACTCTACCCCTTCGTCAACAACTGTGACTTTCAATTCAATTTGTTGTTATATAATGCCTTCCACAACAGAGTCGCCCCAAGGCACTTTACATGGGTGTGTTATGATACATTACAATGTCGATTCATTAAGATGGAAAAATACAAAAACAGGGAAATGGGGGGATGAAAGAGAAAGAAAGATGACAACAGAGGAAAGGAACTAAAAACTCCCAATTAAAAAGCCTCTCGGGATCCAAGGTCAACTGGCTGCCCAACCCCCCACTCCGGCATGCTAACATTATTGAAAAAAATAAGTGTGGGCTTGCTTGCTAAAAGCAGGGAGTAAACTGATCCAGATCAAAGTCCATCAATGAGCCTGTTCTCCATGCTGGTACCCTGTGTATGGTGGCAGATTGAAGGCTGCACCCACAATGTTACAGTCCGTAACAATTGTGCCTATGACTGAATCACAGCCATGATATATTGGAGTACAACCGCACTCCTCGTATGTTATTGCTTGAGTAAAGAAAAGCTTTAAAACTAACCAAAAAATGCATATTTTTTTAAACTTGGCTCATAAACGTGCATTGACAGTGGTGTGTGCCTGTATGCTGTCTGTTCAAGCGTCCACTGGCCTGCATCTTAACTCAGTTGTTTAGCTCTGGTGGGTGGTGGAGCTGCAACTTATTTGTGTATTGTACTATAAGCATTCAGTAATTGTGCTGTGTTTTTAACATTCGCTAGTTGTGCTGTGTTTTTAACATTCGCTAATTGTGCTGTGTTTTTAACATTCGCTAATTGTGCTGTGTTTTTAACATTCGCCAGTTGTGCTGTGTTTTTAACATTCGCCAGTTGTGCTGTGTTTTTAACATTCGCTAGTTGTGTTTATTACATTTTTGTGTAAGATATGGGTACTAAAGACGTTCGTAGTAAAAGTGCTGAATGTACTGTGTATGTGCAAATTATTTTTTTATAATTTTTTCTTAAACGTACATAACAGCTACTGTAATATTTTTACATAGAATTTACATTGTATAGGTAGAGTTGTGTAATTTAGGCCTTATTTAAAGTATTTGAAAGGTTAGGAGTAGGTGTATATGCAAAGTAAATAGGCACTTTTATGTAAGGGTCTTGAACGTACGAGGTTTTATGGTATTGCGGTGGGTTGAGGAGTCGTTACATTTAATGAAATGTGATAGGAAAACTCTGCAGCGCAAGTGTTAAAGATCTGATGTCGCAGCCTTTTCAGTTGATTGCGCAGGTTGTTAGCAGCACGCCGTAAAGCACCATTCTCCGATGCATCTTCCCGTCCTGCAGTGTCGTGGCCTTCAGGAAGTCCAACAAAATCGGCTTCTTCATCAAGGTGATGCCACAGCGTGATGACCGCGATGTCACCGTGTCCTTCAAGATCCGCCACGACTTCCGCAACCTGTCGGCCCCCATCAGGCCCAGCGAGGAGGGCGAGCCGCCTAGCGAAGCCGTCTGGCTGACCCACCATGTGGAGCTGAGTCTGGGACCTCTAGCTCCCTGAGGAGCCATCCAGGACCAGGCACATTGCATCATGCCATGATTGGGTGAGGGAGCATCACATGACACACAGTTACCACATTACACACTGTAAGAATGTCATACCACCAAGTATCCATTAGAGTCCACGGCCTGGAACTCACAAAAACAGAATGTTAGTCAGCAAAAGGAACAAGAAACAAACTTTTACTGTTTTATTATTTACTCTACTGGTTTGGAGGTTAATGTACTGTGACATGGTTAAGTTTGCTATCTTATCTAGAGGTTAATTGGAAATATTCTGGTTGTGAAATGGCTATTAGACCAATATAACAAAGTAAACATAAAGCTAAAATTTTGAATGCATTACTGATAATATTTGATTTTAAAAGAATACTTAACATCTAGTCCAGACATACTCATTTTCAAGGCTGGTCTAGGATGGAAGAGAAATTGCACTGCCCTTACTGGACAGCAGATGGTGGTGTTACAGTAAGCAGTGATTATTTCACTGGTGCAGCAATCTTCGGAGAGGTTGCAGGTTTACTTTCCTGTAAAATAAAACGACTGAATCCCAGAAAAGCATGAAATTCACTTAACGCAATCGTTGAAGTGAGTCTGGTTTATATCTGATCATCATCATTCTTAAGTTCACATTAGCTAAGTCAGCAGTGGGCTCACAAATGGCAAATGATGCCTCATGCCGGTGCAAACCACAGCATTATATAGACAGCTCAGATACTTATCTCAGCCTGATCATGAACAATAGAATTATGCAAATTAGCTTCCGCAACTGTAAAGTCGTTTTGTTTTTTTTCGTATGACAGTGTAGGGAGAGTATGGGAAAATTGGGCTAGTACATTTAGATCATTTGCAGCCCATCTGAAAACGGAGTTTCAGATTTAAGTCCCCACCCCGTCTCCAGATCATGTTCTTTAAAAGGCTTGTGTTGAACATTTCACCCATAATGATGACTGACGCTGCATCACCCTTTGCTTCGGAGCCCCATAAATACAAATTTCCACTCAGCTCATTTGGTTTCTTTTTTCTCTCTCCCCCTGTTAGTGATCTGCATTTACATAAAAATCCCTATTTTGCAAATTCGGTGATGTAAGCTATTGACATTGGAGGTTTTAACAGTTTTGCAGTCTTTTCATGCCTTGTTTGGGATATGGTGGTAGATGTGTATATACACGTGAATTTCTACCGTTCTTGGGTGTATGTGTGGGTTGCACAGTGTTCTCAGGTGACTGTTCTGGTGTAGGTCAGGGTCACCTGTACACCCTGTTCCCCATCACCTCTTTGGCACAATGTTTGGAGCACACTGGCTCGACTACAAAATGACGCACGCATATACTCACTGTAGAGCATATGTGTAATGCTAAGATTGTGACCAAACGAGTTATTGTAGTGTAAAAATGTATTAACCTGACTGTAAGTATCTGAGTTTCTATTGTGCCCTGCTCTTAAAGCTTGTGTGATATTTGAATACTTCTTCCAGCTGTGCTTTCCCTCCCCTTGACAGACCGTTTTCAGTCTGTGCATGGAGATCCTAAAGCGGCAGGAGAGGTCCTATCATGGGACGTCTTCGCATGTCCACAAATCTGTCCCCACTCTGTCAGCCGTGCGGCTTTTGGTGTATTTATTGTACGCTTCGGAATTCCTGCCTGGTACCTCGTCTATCTTTCAAATAGGTAGTGTTTAACTTTTCGCTGCTCCATGTGGCGTATAATGTGTAAATATAAAGGTTGAAGGTTGTTTGAAGAATCAGAACACCTTGTTGCTTTGGCAGTTCATCTGGAAAAATTTCCAGTCCCCCTCTTTGATTCTTTTATTTGTTTCCAAGTTTTATTGTAATCGCTGCTGGATTATGAGGACAGTATGATATCCACTAATCTCTGTGCTTCGTCTAAAGTTGCCAGTGGTCTTTGTAGGTCTTTCCTGTAGTTCTACAGTGATTATAATTGAAGAACATAATATCAATAAATATATCACAGCAAAACCTGTCTCTTTTCTTAAAGATAAGATTTGTGACTAACAAATGGAACGGAATTTATGCTGTTTGTGGTGTAGGAAAGCAGATGTTTGCTTACATAACCACTGAGTAGCAGTATTGCACTTTGTGGAGCATTCCTTGTATGATCTATGTTGAAGGTATTAAAAAATAGTTCTGCAGCTGTAAAGGTATCAGTAATAAGCGAATATGTCTACGTGGTAAACGCTATCTGTGCCAAGAGTCCATTATTACATAAACTGTGATTGAGGAGGCTGGTATGGATAGTCTCAAGGAACATTAAACTGGGATCTCGTACAAAATAGGAAAAATGTTCTAAACGTTCTATTATCCGTAATGTGTGACTTTTCTGGATGCACAGAGCAGAACCCTTAAAGCTGTTATCGCAGTTTCAAATCATTATTTTCATGACGTTTGATGAATGACTCTGTCAAACGGAGCCTGAATTTTAAGAGCTTTCAATGATGTATGTCATGCTTGATAATATCCTGCTGTATTTGTCTTTATATAGCTATCAGCCAAGTCACACCACCACAAATATGGGTCCCAAAACAGTAAATACTTTCAGTTTGAAACTACTTGTATTTTATATGGTTTTCTTGTGGTGATGTGGATTTTTAAATAGTATTTATGTAATTGAATGAGACTGAAAAAATGTCCTCTCCAAGTACGAAATGGGGCTTTGGGGTATGGTAAATCAAACAAAGCCAGTATTCTTTCTGCTACATCACATGTGGTGCTGCAGTCCATCTGATTTAATGCTTCCCTTTGTGAAAAAATCTGAATGGTACCTCCATCCTCCATAAAGGAATACATTTGACAAGAGAATAAAACTGGGCAAAGTGGGGAGAGGGTCGTGTTTTTCTTCCTACCAAGAAATATCTAAAATATATCATCTTAAGATGGATGTAAGCTAGAAAAACTGAATCTGCTGTCCGATTACTTAAATTCCCAAGAGTTAATGTAGAGAACATGAGTCCAGCTGGAATAGCTGAAGCAGGGAGTTTCTGGTTGCACTCATCCTGGAGGAGCCCGCAGCATGGTTCCTGGCTCACTTTGCAGTGATAGTTCTGTCGATTCTTCAGATCTAATCCAGATGATTTAAAAGCTCATTCATGTTCCAAAGCTCTGTTCTTCAGTGATCACATGTATGAGTTAATGTGAATTTCATATTCAAATGGAAAAGGCCTCCTTTGAAAATCTTTGATCCAAGTCGTGCTTTAATGACTTGGGCTTTGTTGGGAATAGAACCCAAATAATTTTGTAACCCACACTTAGGAAGTTTTGATGCTGTGCCAAAGTAACGTCGTTGTATGCCTGAAAATGTTTTTCCAGAATGAACTAAAAATAGCTATGGCTCAATTTAAAAGTGTCAAATAAGTGTAAAGTAAAATGTATCATGACCCATATAGTTGCCTGAAAGTGCAAATACGATGAGTGACTTGCAAGGTTCATTTATTTATTTAAAATACAGTAATTACAAAGGAGTAGTGAAATACGCTTTGTTCTAAAAAGGCGGCGATACAGGTAGACAGCACTGCTACCGTGTATCCTGGGATGTGAGATAAGAGCAAGCTCAGCACAACTGCTGATTTTTCTTCTGTGTCTGTGGATCCCATATGTAATATATTGTCTGCGTGTGTGCATTCAGTGATGCAGGAAAAAAAGACGACTAACTCTAAGGAGAGAAGTCAATAAATCATGCTTTATTAAAGGCTCTGAATGGTGTCTGTGGTACCGGCCATCTTTGTTCCGCTCTCAGAGTGACTTACGCCAAAGAATTACGGAAATGCTCGTGCCGCCTGGCCATATCTCTTCTTTTAAACTCGAGAAAGGTTCCATTCTTTTACGATTTAGATGGCGAAGTCTCAGTGCTCAAAGCACTGACATTTGTTTACTCAGTAATGCAAGTTGCTCAAGCTTGAGGTTTTCCAGGTTTTTCTTGCTGGCCTGTGAAAACAATTCCCGGTCTAATGTACATTCAGTACAAACTCTGCATCTACACTCTGATGACACGCTTCAATGAGATGAAACAGCTACAGAAATATTTTTGTAACTTGCAGCGTAAGGGATCGGTTGTGAATATGAGATCAATTGTATTCATTTATTTTCCTTTGATAGGACATCTGGGAAGTATTAATAAAGCATAAATTTAAATAATTCATGCACTAGGCAGTCAGTCCATGATGTTTTTTCTAACATATCATCAATCTGGATTCTTAGACTGATTATGCATAACAATGAAAGATATATCAGGTAAGTTCAATTAAAACTAATTTCAACAGTTTTAAGATCAGTTAAAAATGAGAGATCAATGTATTCGCGATATTTCGTACTGTTACACTTGAATGTGGTATTTGTGATTGTAAATGTACTGAGGCATTCGCTGTGTTCCGGAAATGAACGCCATCAAAACACCAATCTTTTAGGGAAAGATGCGGCTATTGCTCCTTTTTGTTAGGTCATGGACAAAGGGACATGCTATGATACATTTTCCTTTCATGTCTTTGGGCCTTACAGAGACAACAAGCGCAGATTATTTGTTTCCTGTTGCTATTCGCCAGACCGTCATCTAGCTAATTACGGGCAACTGATAACGTGAATCCAAATTTATGTGTCCAGGCCTCTGGCTCTCAAAGGACGTGATCTTTGAAACCCACCCCTGAGAACAATCTGCCGGTCCTCAAAAGCGAACCGCGGTTTTGCCAAGACTGGAGGGTAGGTGAAAAGGACGACTTGGCCGAAGCACCTGGACTCGAGCTGACAGAAACACAGAAGATGGCCGCGTCATTGTTTATCATTCTGTTTGACCAACTTTACCTGTCACCATGCTCAAAAAGCAGAACCTGAGAACTCTGCGGTTACAAAAACACTTAAATCATAAAGGGCTGAAAAATGCAGCAATTTTCACAATCTTTGTATCTTATGCAAATGAATTCGGTGATTCTCATTCTCTGCCCCAAATGAATTTGTCAGCAGTGCACCATGTCTATGGCAAATTGTTAATTTTTAATGAATTATTGAAAGTAATCTCTAGAGCCATGAGAGGTTTCACTGAATAGCACATTAGTCTCATATCTCTTGGGCTGGAGTTTGAATCCCTTCCCCAACTCGGTGCATGTGGAGTTTGCATCTGCTCCCTGTGTCATGTGGTTTCCTGTTGCTGTCCAGAGATCCACAGTTACACAGTGGTTTCCCTAAATTGCCCTTAGTGTGCTTGTGTGTGGGGTCTGTGGCGAAAAGTGTGCCCCCCCCCCCCCGTTTCATACTCTGTGCTACCTGCAATTGGCACTGGACAACCCTGATCTAAGCAGCAGGAAGGAAGGATGACCGCTGGTAATTATTCCATGTTGCCGGTAAAGATTTTCCTGCTGATGCGTAGACATTGCAGTGACCCTGGATACTCTTTATTCTGTGTTAGGTAAATTTTAAGTAAACTTTACCTTTATCTGACACCAAGAAAGTGTTCAGCTCCTGTAATGAGATAAGCAGATATTTAACAAGTATTCCGTTCCAAAGAATGTTTTTTCAATACTTACAGATTTGAATGCATGCACTATATTTTTATGTATATATTTGCTCTCATGCTTGACGTCCGTAGTCTCTTCCATCCCAGCATGCACTTAATGCTCTCTAGGAAATGCATAAAATACTCCCCGTGGATGAATATACTTTCAAATGTCATTTGGCTACACATATAGGCACATCTGTTGAAGATACAGGTGAATATGCATTTTGTAGATCGTTAAATGTGATGTGGTTATGCTCAAGTGTATTCTGACACACTGAGAATTATTTCTGATTTGTTCAGATATCAGACATCAGTAATCAACACAGAAATATAACTAAAAACAAAGTGATGGATAAATATACGACATGTCTGAAGCAGTACTGAGTAATCAGATCTGAGTATCTCAAACTGCATTCATGATATTGTGGTCCACACCAGGGCTCAACACCGCGATGAAGTCAGGCAGATGTTCTGATCAAAATGCAATTTTTATTACAGACGTGGTTTATAAAACGTAACCTACTGTGTTTTTCGCATTCTTGTCATGGACACATTCATCTGTGTACAAACAGGTCGGCAAGTCCTGCGGGGTATTCCACAAAGCAGGATTTCTCAGGTAGTCATGACTGTCCAATTAAAATGCTCCTAATCTAGTGAATACTGAGTTACATAGCAATCTATGGGTAAGCCAAAGGATCAGACGTGCTCTTTTTAACCGAAATGGTGTGGTATACTTTTATCGAGAAGAGCAATATATGGTCTGAAAATATTCCTAATGTGAAGAAACAGACCTTCCATTATCATTTTTATAGTACTTAATTTTGTTTAATTATATACTGATAAAATATCAACAAAGCCAGTTTGAAGTGTACCAAATCAATCCTGGTTTAGTGTTTTTGCTTAATTTTTCTAATTTATCCTTAACCATGTTACTGGTCAGATGTATTCTGTTCAAGAAACCCTTAAGCCAGATATGAGTGTAAAATGACTGAGGCATGTCATCTGCCATAACATGCAAAATACTTTCAATGTATCATGCACTGACACTGAGTTGTAAGAAATAATTACAGATCTGTGGCAGACATCATTATACAATGTAAAAATAATCTAGAATGATCACATGGTTTGACTGCCTTGTAGATTCCAAACCCTTAATTTCAAAGAACCACAGAATGTCAGAACCCTGCTGTTCCTAAAAAAGTAGCTGTGGAGTGGAACATCTGACACAGACACGTTTCAGATCACAAATTAACATTAGAAGGCAATGTTGTAGTTTGTATGTTCTGGTGGAGCTCAGAAATAGGGAGGAGTTAATGAAAGTACGTGACCAAAGATTTGTGACTTTATGTGGTGAAGATCATTATTAAAGTAAAATGCAAACAGAAAAAAAAGATTGACTGAAATGTCACTGAATGAAACTGTAAAAAACAAAACGTTATTAATTTTTCACTGCAAGTATATGAAATGGGCGGATGGATTTTAAAGGTGCTCCTTTTGAACGAATAGATGCAATTCACCCTTTAACACTAGGTGGAGGTATTAAAGCATTAAAAAAGAGGAATGCAATGTTTTTCTTTAATCAACAGCACATGCCATGATAACAATTTATGCCTGTTTTTCAGGAAAATTGCACATAATTCACTGTCTACTGTGACTAGCTATCTATATGTTTTTTTTATAATATGTTTTCTTGCAGGAAATGTACTATAAAAGGAAATGTTTTCAAAGCAATCTTTTATATATTTTCAGGCATATTTATGAAAAGCAAGCTGATAAAATAACAATAAACCCACATTTACAAGATGCACATTCAGCTTGATGCATATAGTGTGTCCTGCTCTCCTATAACATTCCTTAGGCTGTTGTCTGAACCAACTATTCAGTGTCCATGGCATCTCCAACTGCTTGTTTATTGGGAGAAATGTTCATTAGGCATTAAAACCCTGAACATACTTCTGCTATGCATGTAAATTTATCTGCATTATTGAATTCATCTTCAAGAAATCATTTGCTCTAATAATTTATATTTTGCAGTTTATGTGAACTCTTCTGTGGTAATGCAAAAAAAACTTTGCCTAGGGTATTAAGAATCATTATGAGTTTATGCATTTTAATATCTATAAAACTTTACAATGGATTTCAAAGATAATTGTGATTTTACAAACTTGTATGATGTCCTCCCAGCCAGGTCACTGATAAAAAATAAAATAAAAAGTGTTTTTACACCCCTGCCCTGCCGCTCCCCCCGTGACACTGACCAGGATGATGAGCAGTTAGAAGATGGATCAACGGAAAATGGATGGTATGCAGTCAAACATCAGAGTAGTTGGGATAGTTTTCTTTGGGTGCTCCTCCAAAATGATTTAGTAGGAAATACTCACAATCTGAGGCTCTGAGGCTTATATCTCTATGGAAACAATGACAGAGTTAATTTGGGTCAGAGATTATTATTACATGCAACGCTTTTCATGGCAAGAGGAAGGAAACAGCATGTCTATTGGGAGTTTAATGTGATGTGATTATGAACTTGATTATGAGCCAGTCTGCGATTAAATTAAAGAAAGCAAAAGACAATTTAGCCCGTAACAGGTCACATTTACAGGAAACAAGTTTATGTATAGAATAAAAATAGTTTAGTGATTTCTCTAAACTATTAAGCATTATTTCCGCCTGCCATGTGCGAGCATATTTTCTCCATTTGAGAGGTAATGCCATTGATGAAGTCTATGAAGGCAAACATGATGATATGGCCTCATCAGTCAGAGCAGGAGAATCCACTAGTAAATCCTTTGGGCTGTGTTTTTGAAAGCTCATTAAACATCTTTCAAATACACAATGAAAATAACTGCCCAGATTGCAAGCCATCAACACTCACCATGCTCCTGGTGTGCAAATGAACAATTTACAGAAACGAAGTATCATATATTTTACTTTACTCAATTTTGGTGTGATTACAACAGGACAGGTCCAAAGAGGGGTTTCTGGTAACACTTTCTATGAATGTCATGTCCCCATGAATCTATGAAAAACATTCATAATTCATTATTATGCGTTCATAAAGCATTATATACATGCCTATAAAAATGTATAAAAAAGACATAACACGTTATAGCCATGTTTATAATGTATTATGAATGCTTTATAAAGCTCTCATCTATAATGCACTATAGATAACTTTAAAATGCAGAACAAAACATCTCTAATGCTTATACTGACCATTATAATGCATTATGAAGATATCTATAGTCCATCATAGATGAGAGTTTCATTGGAGCTTACGAAGTATTATAATCAACATTATAATGCCTTATGGCTCTCAATAGAAGATGCTGTAATGCTTTATTAATTCTTATACTGACCATTATTAATGCATTATATATGTGAGCTTCAAGTAAAGTGATACCAGTTTTCTTATCTTTTATGGACCTGCACTGCCTACGTAGGACCAGACCAAATGGGAATGACGGTAGTTGTTAAATATCCATGCTGGTAGTCCAATCAACTCACTGAACTAAATACCCAGTTTAAGGAAAGAATTTAACTCTTGCTTTGAGTAAATGAGCCAGCCAGCGTATGTCCATGACAGAGAGTCACCAAATGCTCCCATGTCTGTGTCATTGCAGACCTAGTTGACTCATGGCATGAAAGACCTGCTTTCTGAAACGTTGTATTAAGTCATGCTGTTCTCCATAATTTCCCGTCTTGATACGTCAGAAAATAATTCAGGGTCCCATAATGATTACAACACTGATTTCATTTCCTGCTACTCATGAAATCTAGGCTGGTAATCAGCTACACCAGAATGACCATTTTGCTTCCTTAATCACATTCTTTGCTCCGGTCTGGATTCATGTTTCATTCTTATGATTTTACACTTAATGCTCTAACTTCTTAAATTTAAATTTTAATGTCAATCACAACTTGGTTTGTTTTGTGGTATGTGAGTCATGGTCAAACATGGTATCTGGATGCAGATCCCATATCTTTTTTTTTGGAACTTAATATTCAAGAAAACCTGAGAACTGGAAACTGAATATGAAGTATACGAATATGAAGAATATGAAAAAAAAATGAAGAAATTAAGTGAGGAACCCATTTCATTTAATTTTCTTTGCTTGTTAGTGTATTATTTACTTGGTCTTCCAGCACAAATTAAAGGAAAACTGAAAGCAAAATTTGGTTTCCAGAAAATGCCAGTCCTGTAACCTTGACCAGGATAAGCAGATAGAAGATGGATGGATGGATGGATGGAAATGACTAGTTCCTTGTTTATAGTGTATCACATCCAGTCTTAAAAACATAGGACATAATTTAGCTAAAAGGTTAAGGAAGCTTTATCCAGGAACTCCTTGTTAAATTTTCCCTATTTGCTATGAGGGTCTGAATTTGACCTACACAATGAAGACAACAGAAGTTTAAAAAAAAATGGAAATTAACAGAAGACAAAATCCAAAAAATAACGGGACAGAGTGTTTTTGAATAATGGCTTTGGACACTGCAATGCTAATCCAGTGACCTAAACAAATTTACGCAAAGTGCCCTTAATTTTTATCAGAGTACATTGACATGGTTGTGTTCTTAGCTGTTGATAATAGCAGTATTGCTGTTGGCATTTGTTAGATCATTGAATGCTTATAATTTATTGCTACTCATTGAAAGGGCAATGAAAATTGCACCTTCATTTATTAATCTCCATAATCTATTTACTTATTCACTCGTTGTAAATCAGTCGATACCTTCATTGAAATAATGTTGGTAAAACCATGGCAGGGAAGATTATGCAATATAATGATTTTTTTTTGTTCTTGAAGTCCAACATGCTTTTCTTATTTTACTAGCCATCTACATCTAACATTAAACTAAATTACTCACCTCAGGTGAGTGGGAGAACTTAAAGAGTTTTGTAGTGCTAACTAAATTTCTCATAATGGTCATCTGAATTATTGCAAAGGATTGCTAAAGGATTGTTAAACTTGGTGTAGTTTGATGCTGAAATGTCTAATTTAATTGCACTACAAACCCTTTGACTGTGTTACCTGTTGGTAAGATATGAAAAACTTTATTCATCCCAAAGTGAAATTCTTTTTAATTCTGTTAAGGGTTCTTATTCAATGTACACTAATTAATTTAGAAACTCATGTCATTCTCTAAATGATGTTGGATCTTAGTAAGATAGGAGACTATAAAATCTGCATTTACTATCCAATATACAACCAAAGAGACAGAGGTATCAAATCAAGAAAAATATTTCTTAAATTATCATTACCTCTTAAGACAACACTCCCTTTAATCCTGAAATTAAAAACAAAAACTATAGACAAAAAAGTCCACAGTGATCCCTGAATATTCATTTAAAAAAATATTTTTTTCACAGCTTTAGAACTAGACTCATAAATAATTGCATGTGGAGAGGGATATCAAACTTGCCCCACAAAAAACAGTAACAAAGTGTTCCTTCTCCTTGGGAATTTATAATAACAATCCCCTCCCCCCCAACACTTTTTTTTATCTTTCTTCACTCTCACTGTTATACCCCTCACTCCTGATTCTCCCCCGGCTTTTTTTGACCCACCCTTTTGCCTATTAAGAGTAATAAAAGACAGCCAAATTTGCTAAGCTCATGAGTTTGGGAGCCCAGGAAGAGAGCAGGGGAGGTTTATGGTCTGGGACTTTTGAAAAATGGCTGCCAGCATGCCACAGAAAAGTAGGTCATGAAACTGAAACCATGAGGCCTTTCTCGCACACCCCCACCACATCTCCTCACTTCAGGGTGGGGAATAGCCCGAGACAAGGCGCCCTCTGTGGTTCTGACTGCCCAGCTGGACTGTCCATCACCTGCAGTAACCAAACACTTCTGAGACAAGTTGAAAGTCCATGTTTTTTCATTTATTAGCTAAATCCAGTGTGGTTATTTGCTCCAGTGAGGAATCAGTTTTGATACACAGATATCCATTTTTTGATTAAACTTAGCAATCTGGCTCAAATAACTGGAACAGTGCTGGTTGTAAATGAGGTACTGTACCGCAACTTGTAATTACTTTCAAGTAGTTTATATTCATTTCTTTAATTTAAATTGAATTGAATTTAAATTGAAGAGTCTTAATACATTTTAATACGTTTTGGAGAATCTTTCATCACGCACATCAGTTGTGATAGTTTTATGAATATGTCCTCCTTTTTGCTCATCCATCCATCAGTCTGTTTCAGTCAGAGTCATTAGGAGGTCTGGGGCATATTCCAGCTTATCCTGGAGACAATGGCCACAAGGCAGGGAGTAACCCAGTAATGCTACTAATAACAGTTAATTGTAAATGTATTATTAATTAGATGGTACTGTAGATAGATAGATAGATAGATAGATAGATAGTCCTGCTACAGCAAGACTAATGAGTTCCTGACAAACCTCACGTTCACTAAAAGTCTTATACGTTATGCACAGTAACCGCTTCAACCGAACATGCTGGACTCGCTAACTTGTCGATTGCTGAGAGTCAGGATCGCCAAAACGACTCTTCATGAACTAGTTGCTGTATTTTCTCACCTCACTAGAGGGTGCTCTTTACTTTGGGCCATGCTTTGAGCCCTTTTTTGAGGAGAGCACCATCTAGTGGGGTCAGAAAATATAGCAAATGGTTCATGAAGCATCATTTTTGCCGTCATTTGTCGAGAGTAGTGATATGTATGTTGGATTACAGTATGCAGAGGGGCGCTAAAGGTAACATGGCTACAGACATACAGTCTATGAAAAGCAAATGTAACTGAATTTAAAAACATTGCATGTTTTTATATGATCTTTTGTGAAATATTTTTAGATTTGTAGAATGAGACCTGTGCAATGTGTGCATGTACAAAAAGTTCCATTCTTAATCTTTTAGATTTGAATCGGACAAAACCGTTTTTCACTTGGATGGCTGTTTTTGCATGCAAGTAGTGTTTGTGGATAAGACAATACGGCCTTGTCCTTGAAGTAGGGCTTTTATGTCCGACTGAAAATCGGGAAACACAAATATAAATCGACGTTGCATTGGGCTGGGGCGGTAATGTTTTGTAACCGAGCTGCCGTAGAGCCATACTGATAAGCAAAGCGAGTTAACTGAACGAGAAGTTCTTTCATTAGCCGTCTTTGCCCAAAGGTCCTGATCGGTGGCCCAGACAGGGGATGTCGACAGTACACAAATCAGTCCACATCAAGGGTATTCACCAACACAGAACATCCTTTACCTGCAGCACAGCAGGACAACACTAGCATTCAACCACTATTGACATTTAGAGTAATATTTACATGATTATTTACGCTATTTACAGGCGGCGCAACGCATGGCAGTACGCTAGACCTTAGCCTGGTGTGCCTCAAACCCCGTGGCGTTACAATATCAATAGCGTTAGAACAGATTCACAGTGTGATATGAGGCGTTGTAGCAGGACCTTCCATAGATAGGTAGGTAGATAGATAAATAGATAGACAGACAGAGGACTCTATTAGAATGTACTAGACTAGATTACCATTACATGCTATGATATGTATTGTTTTTGTTGAACAGTTTGGATGGAAACACTGATGCTGTGGTGCAGTCATCATTCTCTGAGGCATCTTGAGTACCAAGTTACAGCCCCTGGAGGACACAATGCTGAGTGACCCGGTGTTTTCATCAGGGGTGTCGTATTCTTTCACTGGCTTTGTCTGCTTATGAAAGGTCCCTTTGCTCTCCTTCTGCATGAGTGTGTCTGAAAGGCTGCAGTGTGTGATCAGGTGAACTGCACGGATGTTTATGTGTCACTGGGGGAATCAAGTCGTTGATAATGCCTCCCTGTGGAAAGGTCGTGTTCCACTGTGGACACGTGTTGTTGCCACAAATGGCTTTCAGTTAGGGCTGGCTCCCATGTCTTTAGCCTAATACGACATTCTCTTTAAATCACTGGCATTTTTAGCTGCCTACTCTTAGTGAATTGTTGCGTGCTCCATTTAAATTTGCAAATTGATATCAGGAGAGCTTTTCATGTCACTGGTGTTAGAGTCGAACATTCTTCATTTGCCCTTTATCTTCCTGCCTCCGACTACAGTGGTTCAGTCTCGGGTTCTGTATGAGTGGGGCACTGTATGCAGCTGAGCTCCAGGAGTAGGTCTTCTGCAGTGAACTCGAGCTTGCGTTGCCAGGCTTCGACGGGGCCAACAGACACATAGCAGAACACAGCAGTGTTTTCACAGGTGTCGAGAGACTTCGAGGGAGCCGACCGCTGCATAAAAACTGGAGCCGGCTCAGACTGCAATTACATGTCACTGTAGGCATGCGAGGGTCTTCCCGACCTGGAACTTTGAGTGGGAGGGCTTCCCGTATGTCACAGGAGGGCCAACGATTCAACCACTGCAGGAATGAGAATAGGTAAGGATGGGGCCTGGGGAAAGGGGAGATGAGGAATGTGCAGGAGCACCCAAAGAAAACTAGCAGAGACCTAATGAACTCCTGCAGCTGAGGCCTGCAGAAAGATGTGTAATAGGCCGCAGTGTAATGCTAGACATTCGTCAGGTGGCGTCTGCATTCTATGATTTACTCCAGAGCTGTCAAGTTGCATGGAACATTTATTTCCTTTCCAATGCCAGGAAAAACAATCAAGCACTTGCTAATCCTTGACGAGTGATGAAGACCACTCTATTTTTGACTACAGTTTCTGTGTTTAATTTTAATAGCATTGTCTATTGTACCAGATAGAAGTTAAAATGGGCATATACTGTGTATTTGAAGTGAAGCTCATAAACTGCTTTTGACTGGGGAGTGATAAAAATATTTAAAATATCTCCAGGCCTCCAGCCTCATTGTGTTTGCATTCTGCATATTTGTTTGCATTCTGCATATTTGTTTGCATTCTGCATATTAAGTATGGGTAATTATAACTAGAAAAACTGTATAACTATAAAAAAATAACAGGGATGAGTTTTTGAACCACAGCAGGTAACTGTGACAGTACGTTTTTGAATCTTTGAAAAGCTTGTTTTAAAAGCATTGTTTTCAAAATTGTCAGGAAAAAATATGATTATAGTATAGTGTAGTAGTGGTTTTCATTTTTCCCATATGTTATCATATTTTTCGAAAAATACTGGTTACGCCAAATGACACAAACCAGTTAGACCACTTGACCATGTTGCTTCAACAGTCAAAGGGTTTTGTTTGTTGAACAAATTGACACTTAAAATCAAGCATGACAGTCAACACGGTCAAACAGACTTGGTGCTTTATTTTACTTCAATCCAGAAAAAACATCTAACAACAAGGTAGTGAATTCATGTCTTCTATTGTGATTTCATCCATCCATCCATCCATCCATCCATTTTCTGCCATTTAATCGGAGCAGTGTAACGGGAGCAGCAGTCTGAACTGGCATGCCCACATCTCCCTCTTGCCAGCCACCTCCTCGAGCTCCTCCGGGGAATACCAGGGTGTTCCCAGGCCAGCCTAGAGATATAAGTGTCCTAGGTCTGTCCAAGGGTCTCCTCCTGGTTGGACATACCTGAAACACATAGTCAGGTGCCGGAGCCACCACAGCTGGCTGCTTTCAATGCGGAGGAGCAGCAGCTCTACTGTGAGCCCCCCCCCTCCGAATGTCCGAGCTCCTCACCCTCTCTAAGGCTGAGTCCAGACACCCTGTGAAGGAAACTCATTTCTGCCGCTTGCATCTGCGATCTCATTCTTTCAGTCACTAGCCAAAGCTTGGTGAGGGTAGGAACGGAGATCGACTGGTAAACTGGCAGCTTTGCATTCCAGCTCAGCTGTCCCTTTACCATGATAGAATGGTACAGCGTTCGCATTACCGCTGACGCCGCACTGATCCACCTGTCGAGCTCCCACTCAACTCTTCCCCGAGATACTTAAACTCCTCAGCTTGAGGCAGTAACTCATCCCCCACCAGGATGGGACAATCCACCCTTTTCCAGTCGACAACCAAGACTTTAGTCATGAATTCAGTTAAGAAGACTTTCTAGCAACCTCAGCATCTATTATTCACTATATTACTATAATTAAATCACCTTTGTCCAGAATTTTTTTTCACTGCAATGTTTTTTATTGAAAATTTTGAAGTCTGGAAACTAGCAGCCATGGTGCAGACGGGTTGGAAAAGGGGCCGGGAAGAGGCAAGAGGCTGCCTAATTATACTGATGTCTTGTTTTGAGAACACAATTAAAATGCAATGCATTACCCAGTGGGAACTGCCGACCATCTGCATAAAGAAGAAAGTGAGCCCTCAAGTATTATGTACCCCATACCCCCACCCAAAACAAATTATGGTCTCTTTAATTCAACATTCACATATTTTTGAATAGGGAGAAAAACAAACGAAAAGCCAGCATAACTAAAAAAGCATATATATATTTTTTTCTGTCGAAGGGATGACAGACCAGAAACAGTGACACGATTTACACTCAGTAAAATCAAGGCATAAAGCATTGAATCATTATTCCAATGTACCGTTTTTAGCAAGAGTAGTTTGAATTTATCCATAGTTACTGTGCAGTGGTAAAATGCATAAAGAACTGCAGAATCCATCTGTTGCTTCAGTGAATTGTAGTCTGTCTACAGATTTGTTACATGACCTGAATAATGAAAGCGCAAGTTGTGCTATAAGCAGCGAAATTAAGTTATTCATTGACTTTTATTTTAGGTTTTTTTTTATTTTTCATTTGGATCTATGATAAAAAGCTATTTTTTCTCAGCCTGTTTATTTTACAGAAAACTATTTTTCTAGGTTGGCAAAACAAAATAAAAAACAAAACCGTTAATAGCTAAACTCAGTGGTGATAAATGCTTTAATCATGGTGAATTCCCCCTCCAACTTCTCATGAAAGCACAGATTGTGTCGAGCACATTTCTGCCCAATGTGCTGCATATTGGGAGGAGAGAGTGATACTGGGAAAACTCACAGGGTGAATTAGCAGTCTGGCTGTGTCATACCCACGCTTTAGCATTTGAAATATACATTCCAATCTTCACACATAAATACTGCAATTGTTGCTTATTCTGGCAAAAAGGCTGGGCTAGGCTTTCATGTAACTTCTTTCCAGTTGTAACTATTATCTTTCAGTTATTTAATAACTACATCATATTTCTGTTGCAAGTTAAATAATCCTAACAAAATCACCCTAGTAAAACTAGATAAAATATAATATTGATTGACTGTAACATCGATCTAGCATTGATTTGAATAAAACCTTGTTTAGTTACAGATTTTTAGATACGATGCCTTTAATTGTGTTGATTGTAATGTGTTGTTTTTCACATTTAGGCAGAAATTCTTGGTGTCCTTTCTTCCTACCAGCAAATAGTGGAAGATGCAATGAATGAAGCAGAAAAAATATGAAATAAAAATAACTATTACACGCAGTTCTGGAAAACATTAAGAAAGCTCTTTTCTTTTTTGCATTTCTGTTTCGATGACAGCCATTCCATGTGCAGTTTTTGTTGAATTCTAGCACCAACACACATGATTCAACTTAATGAGGTACTGATTATCTGAACCAAGCTTCATAAAACAAGGACTGATTTGGGAACCACTGCTATGGACTTAACCGTCCTATTTTAATAGAACCAAATATTTTTCATAAAAATATTCCTAATAATACATTTTAAATAATTTTAATGAAGATACATCGTCAGTTTTGAATGAGAAGAAAACTTGATTCTACTGGCAGAAGGATATAGTGAGTGACAGGTTGCCTCCCAACTTAATATTTCCAGGAGGGCACAAACTCATCCGACGGTGCCTCATCAATTGAAGGATGACACCAAGTGACTTTCAAAAAGATTTGGAAGATTTAAAGGATGCGAAGACCACCTAACGAAACTGAATAATTTGATTTAATTTGTTCCAGAACTGTATATAAGGAGACTAGGCTCAACTAGGCTCAACAATACTTAGACAGAGAGAATTGTGTTGCATTAAATTTGATCTTTCATCACATTGATCATCAGTGCATGGTCACCACAATAGTCAAAATAAATACCGAAGCGTAATAAAAACAAATACAAATCTACAAGCCAAGATTAGCATTAATGTGCTCCGAATGCATTACACAAAGCTGTATCAGTAGTTTAAGAAATAAGCTATTATATTAAGCTACAGGGGTTGATCCATGAAACTGAAACACCTGTTTTTAGACCACAGTAATTTATTAGTATGGTGTAGGGCCTCCTTTGGCGGCCAATACAGCATCAGCTCGTCTTGGGGATGACAGATACAAGGACAATGCAATCGTCCTGCACAGGGGCCAGATGGATTTTGAGCCATTCCTCTTGCAGAACAGTGGCCAGGTCGCTATGTGATGCTGGTGGAGGCAACATTTCCTGACTGGTTCCTCCAAAACACCCCAAAGTGGCTGAATAATATTCAGATCCGGTGACTGTGCTGGCCATGTGAGATGATCAACTTGTTTTTCGTGTTCATCAAACCACTCTGTCACCAGTCTTGCTGGGTGCATTATCATCCTGATACATGGCACCACCTTTAGGGTATAATGTTTGAACCACTGGATGAACATGGTCTTCCACAATGGTTCAGTAGTCCTTGGCAGTGACGTGCCCATCTAGAACAGGTAGTGGGCCTAGAGATTGCCATGATATTGCAGCCCAAAACATCACTGATCCACCCCCGTGTTGCACGCATAATACGTAATATTTCAGGCCGTAAGCCTCTTCGGAGTTTCTCCACACTGTAACCCTCCTAGATGCCGGAAATACAGTGAAGGTGGACTCATCAGAGAACAATACATGTTTCACATTGTCCACAGCCCAAGATTTCTGCTGCTGGCACCTTTGAAACTGATGTTTGGCATTGGGATGAGTGACTAAAGGTTTGGCTATAGCAGCACGACCATGAACATTGACCTTGTGGAGCTCTGAGTGAACAGTTTTGGTGGAAACAGGAGAGCTGAGGTGCACCTTTAATTCTGCAGTGAGATGGACAGCTGTGTTTTTTGGATGCAATCCGGGTTTGTACCCAGACATCCCTGTCAGACGGCTTCCTCTTACGTTCATAGTTACTCCCATTGGATGTGGTCCATCCTTCCTGGTGGTATGCCGACGTTACCCTGGATATTGTGGCTCTCGAAACACCACAAAGACCTGCTGCCCTGGTCACAGATGTGCCAGTGAGGCATGCGCCAACAATTTCGCCTCTTTTGAACTCTGATGTCTCCCATTGTTGTGTATATTGCAGTATTTCATGTATAGCTGTGCTAATTCAACATTCACACTCTGGTGTGGCGTAAAGCATGCCGTCACTGGATTCCTCAACCCCATCAAACACCTTTGGGATGAATTAGAATGGAGATTGTGAGCCAGGCCTTTATATCCAACATCATTGTCTGACCTGACAAAATGCTCTTCTGGATGAATAGCCATAAATTCCCACAGACACACTCCAAAATCTTGTGGAAGGTCTTCCCAGAAGAGTGGCAGCTGTTATAGCTGCAAAGGCGGACCAACTCCATATTGATGCCAATGGATTTAGAATGAGATGTTATAAAAGTTCCTGTAGGTGTAATGGCCAGGTGTCCCAATAGTTTTGTCCATATAGTGTATGCTGATGTCAGACACATTGTACATAAGGTGTCATAAGTAACACCGGTGGTTCTGAGAGTTTGAATAGAAAGCAAATAAATTACCTGGTGGAACACCCATGGCCTATATAAATCTGTATAACGTGATACTGTTGTAAATTCACTGATGGAAATGTATACGATGCTTATTGCTCAGATTTCTTTTAATATATTTCGTAACAAGTCTAGAACCAGTGAAGCATGAAACATAAGGTGGTGTTCCCCCTTGTTTGGATGATATTCACCACTGGTGTATATACACGCATTTACCCTTAGTTATGCCGTAACACCCAGCTCAGTACAGAAGTACAAATTCAAGTAGCATCTGAGCTGTTTTTCTAGCTAAATGATCTTCATTTTCTTTTTGAAAAAAAGAAGCTAAATAATATATCATGTTTTTAAGTTTGGTGAATATAGCTTACAATATACAGTCAAAATTGTCACATCCATCTCCACCAGGTCGTCAGTGTTACCCCCTTCTGCTTCCCTGGGGTATTAATCTCACCTGACTGTCATTTCACTTAATCAGCCTACGTTGTATATGGTTGTATATAGTTGAATCTTACAGGGGTTTTTTTTGTGGAAGTCTTGCTTTTCACCTTCACCTGATATTTATATTCCTGTTTGACATTGATAAATATTGTGCGTTTACACGATAAACATGAGCATGAACTAAATGCAAGATAGGAAGGCAGGTGACTTATGCTGGTTTAAACAACGAAGAATCGAATGTGGCAACACAAATAAAGGTACTAATACGAGACTTGCACAGTCAAATTTAACTGATTATTGGATTGTAACTGGTTGTCAGCTGGTTCCATGTTGGAGGTAAGTAGGATGAAGAACTGCTAGGCTGGTCTCTTACAGTACCTCAGATGCGGATATCATAACACAGCACTAGTTTCACAGACTCAGAAACTCTTTGATGGTTGATTTGTATGTTTCTTTCTTCTCTATATACTTTTCACATCAGCCATTCATCCCTCTGCAGCAATTGTTTATACATCTGTGGGTTATATCCTCATCCTGCCCAATTAAGGGTGCTTTGGTACATGGTATTGTGGCCTCAGGGTTGTGGGTTCGAATCTGGCCACAGTGCTGTGTGTAGAGAATGTTTCTCCATGCTTGTGTGGATTACCTCCCACAGTGTGCGTACATACTACCAGCTGTTCTGCTGTGTTATCAGTTTGATAACCAATAATATGGAGAAAAAAATGACTTTGAAACATCCATGTGCTATTAAACTGTAACTCTGATGAATACAGCAATAGGCTGAAAAAGATTATTTGTTATTTTTTATCTTTGCTTGTCGGATTTCTTTTTTGACTTTCACCAACCACATGTATTCTGTGATACTTCACTTTCAACACTCTCTAGTCTGACTGTTGTTTTTTTTCATCATCAACATGCTGGATAGATTCGAAGCTTTACTGTGTTGTAAGATGAGAATGATTCAGGCCAGTTGTGAGGTGGGGACTTGGGAACACTGACCATTGCTAGGAGGAATAATAGCATAATGCCGTGGATACACACATCTGTTTCCACATCCTGGTAAGTAACCATTGTTTTATTATCCTGCGTGACATAGGTTACGTTGTGGTTGCTATGAGACCGAATTGCTCTCTGCTCTTTCCACTTATAAATATTTCTGTCTATTTCCAAGTAAATCTGAATTGATTTATTATAATCCGAAATCCAGGATAAGTGGGTAGAAAATGGAGGGATGATCCAAAATTTCAAAAGCTGGTTTTATCTTTATTTAATGTTATAAAAAATGTGTGTGTATGTGTGCGTGTGTGTGTATATATATTGTTTGCAAAATCCATAGAGCCAAAACACAAAAAGAGCATGTTACAGAATAATTCCTATTAGTATACAAAATTTGACTGTAAAGACATTGTTGTAATTAAAGTGTACGTCAGTGTTGCAGAATATTGTACCAAAACACAGAATACTTCTTATCTTTTTTTTTATCACCAGTGGTTTAATTAGTCAGGATTTTATGTGCACTACTATAAACACATTTACTGACTTCAGAGACAATAATAGCAATAACTTTGTGCCTGAGTCTATAAGCATTAATTCCCTTGCCAGTTTGTTTTAAAATGGGCTGTATGGAGACTGAGAGGAGACACAGGAGGATGAGCACAGCCTCAGTACGGTACAATAGCAGATCAGTGCCCAGAGCCTCCTGGTTCTCTGCATTTGCCTCACACAGAAGCCGCTGGATTATGGCCCTAAACAGAGCTGGCTATTGTGTATTCCCCTGCGGGATTGGCAGTTAGAGCAATGCAGGACTAATAAGTAACAGAACATAGAGGAAAAGCAGAGAACTTAGCCAGAACTCTGGATCCACGAGAACTCCAGGGGCTCTGGCTTATGTTGTAAAAACTGGACAAGTTTGTTCCAAAGTGCAGAGAACTGTGAGCTTGCCATTTTAAAGATACAGTACATTTCTGTTTCTACATACTGTAAGACCATATTGTTGATTGTTGGTATTTTTCATGCAGTCACAAACTTCATTTAGCAGATTATTGGTAAAATGCAAATGTGCAATGAGCACATTTCAAGTGAAGTTTATTTTCCTTTATGCAGTGAAGCAGAAATTAGCCTGTAGGAAAACCCCCAGAAGTTACCAAATTGCCCATAGGTGTGTATGTGTGAGTGAATGGTGTGTGTGCCCTGCGATGGGTTGGCACCCCATCCTGGGTCGTTCCCTGACTTGCGCCGGTAGCCTCCAGGATAGCTGGACCCTCCACAACTCTGAATAGGATAAGCAGTTACAGAAAATGGATGGATGGGTTGAATCCTTAAGATGACGACCTTTAAACATTTGGCGCCTACCCATGCTGCTGCTTGTCTGCTATTGAATCTAAGACATATATACATAGAGTTCTATGACTAAGACATGTTCCTTTCTTTTCTGTGTCCATTCACTTCTCTTACACATACAGTATTAGTTCGTCATTGGCTTCACACAGGTTTGCAAACAAAATATGCTATTTATATCTCTGAGTGGATTTATGAAGCATTCTTAGGGGTTGAAAGGTTCCCGTGACCTTTCAGTTGTGAGGAAAAGTTAAAAGTTTGGAGAAAGGCATGGAAACAGAGTTCTTGGAGAGATGGCAGAGAAGCGTATGCAGCCAAATACATCATTCAGGATGTAGATGGCAGGCAGTCGAGGCTTTGAAGTCTTCTGTGTTGCAGGAACCTTGTCAGGCCACTGTTAACTTATCCCGGATGGCAGGTCCTCCACTGCTAAGTGGGATGTTCCCTGTCTGGCTCATCTTGCCTTTTGAACCTCTCTCTTCTGAATGTCCTTCTTGCTCAATGGGGTCAGTTCGGATGGGGGCCAAGGGACACAGACTCCAGTTTGGATAGGATCAGCACAGATTGTGCTTTAGATTGAATTATGTCGGAGGGTAGGTTTCAAGTATAACACACTGCTGTTTTATCTGGAAGTGAAATCATTTTAATGTTGCTCCAGTGAATTATGTTGACTGAGTGAAAAACAAGAAGCAAAAACAAGAAAGACAAAAAAACGCAGGTGACGCAATTATGCTGATAATAATTTTGAGATTGTTTGTGTCTCATTCTAGTTTGTTTCGCATCGTTTTTCATTTATCTCCTTTTGTCATTTTTTTCCTATAAGTAAATAAGAGTTGATTTTTAACCCAGATAAACATTTTTAAGCAAAAGTTTTTCCTTCAGTGTGGGTCTTTTCCATAGACAGTAATATTGTTGTATAAAATGTTTGGGAGATGTTTATGCGCAAGGAATCTGCAGGTCTGGGCAAATCAGTGAAAATAAGTCGAAGCCTGGATGGAGGAGATAAAAATACACAGTTTTGTTTGATCTTTTGTTTCCTCCCTTTATGGAGCAGCACTCATAAAGTTACACATGTTCACTTTTGAAGTGTATTCAAAGTATTTTTCAATAAAATCGTTTTGCCAGACTTAATGTAACGTGACAGTGTAATGAAGAATTTCTGGTCAAATTATTCCAAAATGAATATTTCTGAACAGAAATATGCAACTTTATGCTTGGCAAGATATATCTCAGAAAACACTTTTACTGATGAAGGCGGGTAAGATTAACATCAAAGAAAACAGCAAAAGAGCACAGAGTAAACACGGTAAAGTTAGCATGCAACAGCCTTGAGCACATAGGAAGCGTCGTGTGGTTCACAAGAGAGCAGCACTAACCTTCAAATGCGAGGATGCCACGGCAGAGTGCAGCATTTCAGCCTGGACCTGCCATTTAGGATGTGACCTTGCCAAACAAAACTGGGCCGTGCACCCAGGAACAGGCAGAAACAGGTGTCTGTTCTGCTTGCAGTGGAAGGAGGAATGAGCAGGCTGCTGTTTATATGTCCCGTAGATCCTTCCAGGACATGGTAGGGGAAGGCTGCCAACGTATGAGGGTTCTGAGGAGGATGGAAGGCCTGGTCTGAGTCTAAGCCCAGGGAGATGCTGCGCGTCCCGCTTTCCTGACCGTGTTCTCTGCTAATTTAAATTTCAGACAGCAGGCTGCAATTTGCGGCTAGTAGGGGACACAGGACAGGAATGATGCAGAAATTAACTCTACAATTAAGTCACGATTATTCTTGTACTGTAAAAAGAGATATTTTTATTGCAGTTTCCATGTGGACGGGGTCTTTTAGCTTCCTTAAATTAAGTCACTTCACCTGTAGACACAGACCCGTAGTCTGACGTTAGTCATTAATATCAACAGGGTAGTTTATCAAGTATCAATGCATGTGTTTATTAAGTATATGCTACTTGATGTACTTGACACATTTGACGTGGCTCCGAGTTAGCTGCTACCGCACATATGCTGAGCAATGTTTTCCGGTATACGTGCTTTGTAATTTGACAGATCATGAACTTCATAATTATTAGCCCATATCGTTTTATTTCTTTGGGGGGGGGGGGCGTATTTCGGACCATACATTGATTTCTATTGGGAAAAACCTTATCCCAACAATGACAACCTTAAGCCCTACCCAGGCCTAACCTTAACCATAAGTAACCAAACAAAATGCAAGAATTCTTGCATTTTTAGTTTTTCAGCTTTTAGAAAGCTGAGTTTTCCCTTATGGGGACCAGAAAACATTTAACATTTGGTCCCCACAAGGTAAGGAATATCTGGACCACACACACACACAATTGCTTCTTTCTTCTAATTGCTTTGGTAATATATACTGATTGACTATAGTTTAGTAGAAATATGCAAGCACATTTTCCCATTTTCACATTTTAAATTAACACCTTCTCAGTCATGCCCCAGTTTCAGCCTTCCAGAACCTTTTTATGCTAAAGTAGTCATATGTTCAATGGGGAGGTCTTAAGTTTATCATGCAAACATTTTTTAGCTTTTTGTTAAACCGATGAAAACTGGCTTGTTGCTAGGCAATAAAAAAGTTACCAAAACACAGATTATTAAAAAGGACAGTGAAACCAGACAGTTAAGACTTTGTAGATGCATGAAGTAAATGCACTGGCTTTAGGACAGCTAAAATAGGATACCCATTGGTCTGTTGAGAGTGTGATCTATGTCAGCTCGGAGGCCCAAGGAAGCAGGGAATGAGTGGAAATTGACTCCATATGTGTCCTGCTCTCCTTTGATCTGGCCACATAATAGGCATAGTGATGTTTACAAAACAAGCGGAGGAATGTTCGATGTATATTTTAATTAAGTGGCCAATATCAGTCATATAGTCTTTTATTCATGGTGGGGTTCCGCATGAACTACAATGTAATACATCAATTAAACAACAGATAAGACTAACATAAATAATAAAGATTTAATACAACTGCTGGACTCTAAAGAAATGTTCAAGTGAGGATTTTACAGCAGCCACAAATTAAAGATATATTTAGTTGTCTTGACTTCTTGTTAATTCCACTGGTGCTGTTTTTTATTTTTAAGTTATTATTTTTGTCTTTAGTCTCATTTGGATGATCTGTTCAGGGGCCATCACCCAGGGAAAGACTTCTGGCCCCATTGCACGTATATATGCTATGAGATACAGATTCTTTACTGCTTTGTTTTATTTTTGGAATAATGCTTCTTGTTACTTATTTTTTGCCAACAACAAACCCAACAGGCCAAGCCTAATGGTTTATAACTCAGTTAATCTTATTGACGTTGTACACTAGGTCTGACCCTTATGAATCAGGATGAGCATAAATGCTTACTTTTTCTTACAGTGGGAAAGAAGAGTCTGGGCTGGAATATCAGTTACTCTGTCACAGCCTGACACAAAGTCCTTCTCAGGATGAATAGTGTGTTACTCAAGGAGATCTCAACAAGAACAAGCTTTGAAAACACTTGACGTTCTTCGAAAATATAATTATTGCAATACGTTGAAGATGAGATCATAAAGAATTGAGTGACTGTTTCTGCCTTACATATTATCTCATTATTTTGAGTGGGAAAAAAGCATGTGAGAGCCAAGCTCAGGTTAGTTTAGTTTAGCTAAAACGTAGTTTCAAGAAATATCTGCTACATATGAAGTTTGTGTTGCTGTCAGCTTGTTTGTGAAAAATGTCCAGTCATATCGTGTTGATGCTTAAGGCAGCGAGGACAAATTAGCACTCATATCACTAGAAGGATTCCGGTGACAGGTTTTGGTAAATGCCTTTACTAATGTACCTAAATAGACAAGGTGACAAAAAAAGGTTTACAACAGATTGCAGTCACTTCTTAAATTTCAGTTCAGATTAAATTAAAATCCATAAAGATCACTTTGAATTATATCTATACATCTACACAACAAATAATATAGTTATTTGGTGTATATGCGGATATTAATTATATAATTATATTTAATGTTTGTACAGTTGCTATATATGAAAATATATTTGCGAAAAAATTAATATGCAATGCAAACATGGATAAACCATAATTCAGTTTTTTTCAGTTCTTATATGCTTATTTGTGTTTATGATACATTTGCATTTGCTTTGAGATGCTGTATAGCTACAGTGCAGTGACGTTTATTTGGATTTGCATTAAAAAATTTGTTACAATCTGTTAGTGGGAGTTGGTGGGAAAATATTCTTTTATTGTATCCCTACGGTCTCCAGTGACCTTTATCCTTTAGTTAATTGGCACGCATAAAACTGCCTCGAACTATACTAAACACAGTCTCTCACAGCGTTCTCACTACTTGATAACTTAAATGGTCTGGTGATTGAAAGCTATGGAAGCGTATAAATCAGCTTTGAGATGGGCAGCTAGGAAATCTTTAGCGTCAGGTTCCTGGTATTCTCTTATTGGTGTATTAACCCAGTACAACAAATCTCACTACCGTGAGGCAGGTTAAATGATTATTAATCTATGCATTTCAGAGCGGTCAATGACTCCCTACAACGAGATACATGGATATATTTTTGCCTGATTCTGCTTAGAAGTGCAGGTGAACAATA
Source organism: Mormyrops attenuatus (assembly GCA_026777985.1). Classification (NCBI taxonomy): domain Eukaryota; kingdom Metazoa; phylum Chordata; class Actinopteri; order Osteoglossiformes; family Mormyridae; genus Mormyrops; species Mormyrops attenuatus. The sequence goes on from JAODKC010000002.1 coordinate 7,292,641, forward strand.
TGAACAGATAATGTCTATTTGTATGTTATGAAAAAGCCTTGATATTTGCTAAAATTAAAATGCAAGAAAATTACCATGAATGTGGTATTAATGAAGCAGAAGGATTTATTACTTATTATGAGTACTTGTATTGTATTTCTGGCCACCTACTTTGATATAGTAGTATTTACTTACTACAGGAGTGAGTAAGCAATTGTTGAAGTCTTTAAATCATATGATAAAGCTACTACCAGCTTCCTCTTTAAAAATTTAAAGTTCAAAAGTTAATGTTTTGCAACAGGAATAGGGCCAGGAGCAATATAATGCAGTATAATGGGAATGAGTTCTGGTCTTAATTAAAGGAATATAGCAGAACAAACTACAAACGACGAGTGAACAGAAATGGGGCCACGAAAATGTGATTTCCAGATGTAGGCCTTGATTATTATGGCAGAAAATATTCTGCAATCAAATCAATGCTTTTCCTTTCACCCTGTTGAATCCTTTGATGAAATTCTAGTTACTATTTATAATCATAGATACTCTATAACAGACAAAAGCCAGCTGGTTGAAAGTGTGCAGAGGAACAATACAGAGTATTACCTGCATTATAGGAAATTTGCTACATAAGTAGCACCACTATTCCTGCATGCGTACAATGAGTTGCTCATTATGGTTTATAATGAATCATTTATGCACACAATAGCACCATTGTGAAACTATGGCAAAATAATTTAATTATGCAGGTTTTGGGGTCCAGAAACGTCTTCTATATTGTCTTGTATTTCTTCCACAGATATGTGCGCCGTTAATTTGCTATTTTATTTAATTAACAGTCACAGAAATTGTTAATTGCATTGTTAATTTGTTATTTTATGAAGAATAGCATATTAATAGTCACAGAATTTAATTCATTTAATTCTTTACAGTCATTAAATGAAATACACCTTGATTTGGAAACCATGGCAAATCTTTCAGTAATAATATATCACAAATAAAATTCAAGCAGTTGTTTGATATAGGATGCATTTCTTGGGAGACGCATAATTAATTAAATGTGAAATTTCATTTAATTGTCCATAAATGTACATAAATATTTAATTTAATTTAACTGTCCATGTCATAGCCACTCAAACTGTTTATCCAAGACACCCCAAGATAATTGTTGTCACTGATATGGTAACTTTGATTGACTTTGGACTGATGATAATCATGTGTTCACTATATGCACGAAACAGACCGTAGTGGCTTTGAAGACTTTGAAGATGTCAGGTTTCATGTTGAGACTTTTAATCTAGGTCAACATTTGTCATACTCACTATGAGACTGTGATAAACTCTAAATCAAAAGATATTAAACTGTTTTCAAGATCTCTTAAAATAGATTAAGTCTTATAAATTGTGCAATGCTTTTAAGCAAGTATTAAGGCATGAGGGTAAGTACACAAAGACATGTCAAAAAATGTAGAGGAACATTAATTACAAAAACATGGGTATTACAAAGCTATTCTCAAATACACAAGTACAATAAACCGACAATGCTTGTGTATGTCTAGACTACGGGGTTGTGTCAGCAAAGGAAAGTGCAGTCAAGCCGGCCTCTAACTAATGATTTCCCCAAGCCTGTTTACATTCCCCACAGAGAAGGAATAGCAGAGTGAGAGAGTACTACACAAATAAATGAAAATAAAACAAAAAACGTAGTAACCAACAATCTGCTAACAGTCAGGAAATGTAAGCTGATTCCTCTTCCTGACTAAATGCTCTTATAATCGATATATATAAAAAAATTACTGTATTTGGTATTGTATTTGCATCCTTTCCAGGGATTTATTTAACATTATCCTGTGCTTTCTGTAGCCACAACCCTGCACTGAGTAAATAGTTATGGAAAGTAGAATTAGTTATCTATTGATGGGTTGTTAACATATTTTGTTTAGAAATGATGATTGGAGGAACTGAAAACATGGGACAATTGGTAATGTGTCAAGCGTTACTGCAGCTCTGCTCTGAAAAGCATTAGATATACTGACCGAATTGTGGAATCTATGTGTATATCTAACGTAGACTTGTGGCATACGTATATCTAACGTAGACTTGTGGCATACGTATATCTAACGTAGACTTGTGGCATACGTATATCTAGCGTAGACTTGTGGCATACGTATATCTAACGTAGACTTGTGGCATACGTA
>JAODKC010000002.1:7294913-7314331 GCA_026777985.1 Mormyrops attenuatus
CTTGTGGCATACGTATATCTAACGTAGACTTGTGGCATACGTATATCTAGCGTAGACTTGTGGCATACGTATATCTAGCGTAGACTTGTGGCATACGTATATCTAGCGTAGACTAAGTGGCATACGTATATCTAACGTAGACTTGTGGCATACGTATATCTAATGTAGACTTGCATTTATTTATTTAGCAGACACATCAGTAGTCACATTTTATTTGCTTACTATTATTCTTCGTTCAGTTACTGTAAATGGGTTTCTATACTGTCTATAATGCACAAAGGCATGGATTCCCCTGACACCTGATAGCGGTGGTCATGACGGTCAGAGTACAGAGCTTTTGTCAAATGAATAGTCCTTTTCAAGATTTCTGTGTTTACGGGGAAAATCTTGCCAGAATATTTATTCTTATAAAAAGTTGTCCACTCCCTGATTCAGCTAGATGTATTTTAAAGAATCAAACAATGGCGGGGTTTCTGACCATCTGGAAACACTCTCATGTGGCCTGCAGCTTTTGGTAGCTTGGTGATCCATTTACTCTTATCAGCTGCTTTCGCAAAGCGTTCAGTATTTCACATAGCTCACCTGTGAGTTGCATTTATGAGGCTTTAACTGCAAGGGTCATCACACTCTGAACCTCTTGAAGAGCTAGCGTGATTTACGTGTTTATTTGATGCTTTTAGCTACGGCATGACCTGCGGTTCAATTTACCTACTCTTACGCCTGAGCATCTAAAACAGATTAAGTACGTCACTCAAGTAAGTTAAGTGAACCTCAATGTCTTTGATCATGTTAAAATATGATATTACTGATTGTCTTGGAGACAAAGACAAATAAACAGACAACCAACTTTTAGAACTAGATGAACTTTGTTGCATTCATGCTGCAACGTTGACGTTTATTTTTTAACGGTAATTAATTCCTGCTGCTGACTTTTTATACGGCTCACAGTAAAATAGTGTTAGAACTGAACTAAGTTTTAGCATTCGGCTAAGCAGGGTCAAAGCTTGTTATTGCTGCCTTGGCTTTGGGTGAATAAGATTTAAAAATGTTTATACTAATCCATGCTTAGTTAAGCTTCTGGGATAGCTAATACACTGTAACTTTAAGGATGAACGAGCAACGTGTTCCTCACATGTAACAATTCCCTGCTATTTTGCGTATAATTTTATTATTTTTAAAACAACAGTTAATTTAGACAGTTGGCGTAACATAGATGACATAAAATGTGTTGTGTCACCACAAAATTGGCCATGATTCTTTGTATAAGGTGTTTAGATCTTGTTTGGCCTATTACATGGATTTCATGGTTTAGAGGGCCTGCATCTGAGAGTTTTCTATTGCCTTGTCTCTGTACATTCCATCCTGTGAGAATGTTCGTGAAAATCCAATGTAAGAAATAAGTATGAATGCGGTACACAGCAGGAAGGCTGTCTAGACGGATCCTTCCAGCATTTTTACCATTGTCTGACCCCAGGGCATTTGCCTGATACATACAGAATACACATGGACTATATGCCGCGCATGAGTGACCACATAAGTAAGTAAAATGTATTTATTAAGTGCCTTTCACAGAAAACAAAACAAAGTGCTGTACAAAGCTAGAATGCAGAAAAACATAAAACAAAAATACGGAACGACAATGTAAAATACCCAAGCAAAAACAAACGACAGTACGTAGCAAAACACGATTTCACAGAATCACACTTTCCCAAAAGCCTGAGAACAAAGGTGAGTTTTAGGCTGCCTTTTACATCTTTCAACAGAATCTGCAGAAAGCAATGAAGGAGGGGGATCATTCCACAGCCTTGGGGCGACAATTTGAAATGCCTGATCACCACGCCTTGTAAGTGTTGTCCAAGGAACACTAATGAGTGCTTGATCAGCGGACCTTAGAACACGGGCAGCCGGATCGGGATGTACCACATCCATTATGTACTGCGGGGCCCAGCCATGTAAGGCTCTGAATGTAAAAAATTTGCTACATCAAGCGGTTCCGAATGCGGGATAAAAGCAGTTCTTGCTTTTTGAACCAAAAAATACTGCGTACTGTAATAAGTATCTTGAACTGTCCCCGTGATTTACCTGGTGAAATGAGATCATCTCCGTAGTTTTTTGCTGTTTAGGGTCCTTAGAAAGGTGGTCATTTGCCTCGGGTCCTTGAGTTTAGGGCAAGTGGAAGCACAGAAAATTATCCTGAGGAATTCGTTATCTTGCGAGTGTATTGCTGGATGCTATTGTTATCTCTTCCAGCAATCATTAGGTGCACTTGTCTCTTTCAGACTACCACCTATTCCATTCTTGCCGTATGATTAAGTCTGCGTTTGATTATGTGCATGTCTGTGGAGTGCTGATATCCACCGACATGTACGGAACTGCTACATTTCTTAAGATCCTAACTGATAACCTTTACCTCCCGAAAACTCATCATGCCCATTACAGTTACAGTAGTGTGAAATTCTTTGTTCATGTTTTGCTGTTAACAAGTCTTCAATTACATAAAAGCAAATTGTTAAAAGCATGGTCTGTTCCATCAGGGATGTCCTAACTCTTTTTTAGAGTTCCTCCAATGAAGATGACCATAATTGCATGTAAATCCATCCTCCTCAAATGTATCCCCAATTCATCATTCAATACTGTGTCACAAAATAGTTGTTAGATTATACCATTTTCCCCAAAAAAAGTTATTATATTTTACTCACCAGCAACCACCTTTTCTCTTCTTGCGTTAGTTCTACCTTGTCTGAGAACCTGGACTCCAAATTCTGAAGGCATGGTTGTTTGAAAGAGAAGCGGCCCAGATGCTCACGTTTACTGCTGTCATTCAGATAGTCGTCTGCTCTGCTCCTAAAGCCAGGATATGGGGATGAAAGGGAAGGAAAACAGTGTGTGGGCGATTGTATGGTTTCAGCTGAGCCTGGCTGTTTCACAGAAATAGTCATGACTTCAGAGCATAGTTTGACCGTCAGGCTTGTTCATTCTGCGGCCTGTTTGCTCTGCAGGAATGTTGAGGTTGCCTGTGAGGGTCTGTAGGCTAAAAGGATACTGACCACATGGCTAATAAAACAGAGTTAGAAGGAAAAAGAGAGATATGAGAAAGGGAGGAGAAGTCATTTAAAATATCTGACAACAGTATGGGTAGTGACCTTGCCTCTTGAATAAGGAAAGTGATCACAGCACAAGGACTGATAGCAATCTCGCACAAAAACTGAAAAAAATATTGAATTATTAGTCTAAAGGTAACATTTTACATGAAAATTGAACATAAACTTCCGTAAAGTAGCTTTAAGTACTAAGTTAATTTTTAAAAAAGGATTTTCTTTCCTTGAAATGTCATTGACGCTATTTCTAGTTCCAGCATGTTGATGTTGTGTCAAGCAGCAGTTCCTGGAATATTCAACTCGATTATGACTATTAACTTCCCGCATTTCAGCATGAATTCAGGATGTGTTCTGAAAGGATCAGAATGGAGGCTGCACAGTTATTGTGCAGATTATGTACAACATTAACTTCATTTCTCTAACTTGATTGCCGTTGTGTGCATTGGCAAAGGCAAACGCAGCAGCCCTCAAAGGCTAATTTGCTAATCAGCTTTTTCCCCCTCATGTTCCATGGCGTCTCTCCCCTTTACTGTGAAGGCATTTCCTGCAATGTGGAGGCGGAAACTTTTTTTTGTAACATTCCATAAATCAAAGACTCTTCTCAAATGAGACTTTCAAATGTTTAATTTGAATTGCGAATGATAAAGACAATTAATGGTTATTTACGGTTAGTCGTTACGATCATCCAACTTTTCAAGTACTGCAGACATTCTTGCTCGTAAATAACTGGCTGGCAGCCAGGTAAGAGGTGGGCAAACATGAGTTATTCATGTGCTGGGTTAGAATGCCAATGGGAACACATGGAGAGAGGAAACAGGCTGGTCGGGGGAGCAGGGTGGCTGATGGACGTTACGGACGGGGTAGCTGATGTAATGGGACTCTCCGGGAGGAAGGAAACGCCCGGCATCCAGACGTCTGGGTGAGCGCACGTCTGCGGTCTCTCCTCTGCGCAGGAGAGGAGCACTGAAGGCCGGAGGTGTTCATTGCACACACCTGAGTCACGCTGACACGTAGTATGTGATCGATTTGACAGCGCTTGAACTCTGGTGGGAAATTCCCACTATAGACATTGACTTCCTCAGATGTTTTTGGCGTCGCTGTGATGTTTCCTGGATGGTCAACTACCGTGATTTTTTTTCCCATTCTCAGGAGGCAGTTGTACGATTAAAAGTAACATATACCATGGGTTAGGAGTCTGGAAAGGTCAATGAAAACTGGAAATGTAAGGAACTGCTGTACATATAACCCATCATAGGTACAGAACACAACACTCGTGTTACAGTTTGACACATGATGCACCTGTAACAAAATATAAGACCAGAGTAACATTCATCTGATCTAAAAAGTATCAGTATCATGAATATTTAGAGAACAGGCAGCTAGTTTAGCTCAGCCACATTGTGCTCCATTATATTGCTCTGGTCCTATAAATGAATCTGTGTAGGTGTCTGTGTGGGTAACTGTGTAGGTATCTGTGTGGGTAACTGTGTGGGTATTGTCTTACAGTATTAGCTGCATGACTAAAGACAGACACCGTGACTGAACATGTCCTATACTGTCCTATACAATAATTCAGAAAGTCTTTCTTTCTTTCTTGAAGCCTGTCATTTTGAAGCTTGTTCCAAGCATTCCACTGTATCCTGGGGGCGGAATTCACCTTTAAGTGTTCTTCAGCCTCCCATTGGTTCTGCAGTATTTGACACCATCCTGGAGGTCGTTCCTATTTTCCACGATCTGATCCAGGCTTACCCAGAACGAGCCCCTTCCCTCCCTGTCGCTTTCTAACTGGCGTCACAGCACTGAGGATAATGCCTTCTTCTTTTACATAGTATCCGAAACACCAAGAGACTCGGAAATTGCAAAATGCGTCAAGCTTCTAATTTAGATATTTATTAGTTTTTTGCTAAATTGTTTGACCCATGAGCCCTGATGGAAAGCTACAGGCTACAAGCTTTGGGTTTTTGAGAAATGCCCCTCCCTTTCCCAGAAAAGGCAAACCCACCAGGCCTGCTGGAACTGTGACACTCAAGCCAGACTAATGTGAACCATTTGTTGACAGGACGGCATCCAAACCGGGTGCCCACCTTTTCCTCAATGTCATCCTGTGCTGTTAAAAAGGGTAATAAGGCATGGGGGGGGGGTTGTTTGGTTCTGGAACAGATTACTGATGTTAATCTGTGTTGAGACAACACCATCAGCATTTCCCATATAATGTCACATGTAATATTTGTGTGTAATATTTCTGAATGTTTGCAGAAATTTTATAAACAGATGTATCTGAATTCTTTACCTTTTGTTTTTTGATTCTGAACTAACAAATTGGAAGTAATCCGACAAAGTATGGCGCTAATGGATGAATCATGAAGTAATGAAGTAGCTTCAAAAGGATAATTTATATCAAGCAATTAATATATTTGTTACTATATCTGTTACTTCTGTAAACCTTTGTGAAGTGCTGAAGTAACAAATAATGAATAATAAATCCTGATCTTATGTTTGTTCATCATTAATGAATCTTAACGTATCCTTTATCTGCTATATAGTAGCTGCTATATTTGTTCATGATTTGTACTTGAGTAATAAATGAGCTACTACTAAGTTACTAGGGAACCGTATGTGTGTTACCGATTGTTACCGATTGTTTTATTCTTCCCAGCTTTATGGTTCTATTCAGGCCTGTGAAGCACTTCTCTGTTTTTGCAATGCAGTGAAATTTGGAGAGAGTCTGTGAAACTGAAAAGTTTCAGTCGTCCTTTCAGTTACTGGGCTTTCCTTGAAAACTGAGACAGTGTAACATGTTGGACACGGTCCTTAAAGCGGTGAGTCGTCTGTGCATGTCCTGCAGCTGCTTGCAGTTTGCAAAAGCCTTCACAGTACTGCAAATCTGCTTCTGTTACGCACTGTGACTTCAGTGACAAACACTCCTTCACAGTTCTTAAATGCCATTTGGTCCAACATACTTAAGATATGGCAGCACTCCCAGCCCTGTTTAGTGGAATGTCTTTTTTCATTTGTTGGCATCTTTTATTTCTCACAGAAATATTTGGATGTTTTAAGTTATCGAACATGAAAAAACAGTACTAAATTAGTCTAACATCTAAGATGGCCTTACCTAAAATGAATTTTGGATGCTGCAAAGGTCTAGTTTCCACTGAAAATGTATGTGAGTATTTTGTATCATTCTCCAAATTCCAAGTAAACTTCTGATTAATTTACCAAAATCCCCCGAGAGAGAAAAAATCACTGATACCAGAATTTCACAAAGAAAGAGAGTTTCTTTCAGTTTATTGCTTTCATACAGTAAAGACGTTTTTCTGCATAGAAAAGAGAAAAGGTTAATTTGAAGAAAAAACGTCTGATTAGATGAAACCCAGACCGTGGGCATATATTGGAGCAGATTCAATGCTTAATTGCTACCAGGGCAAAACAGAAGAGGAAAAATATGATACTAACCAGAAAACAGAGCCTACTTTATTCAGAAAGGGAAGGAATTATAATTGACTCTCAGTGATCAGTTGATAGCGCTCAGTTCAGATTGTCGTCTTCATTGAGTAGCTTTACAGGCCTGGATGAGCCTCATTTTCATGACTGAAATAAACTGGAGGAAACACAAATTGGAATCATTTGTGTGACCAGACTGTTAGACAGGAGAAAAGGTTATTGTTTTTTTTTAAAATTGTTTTTACATTTAGTTGATCATAAAATCACCCTCCATCCCCATCATTTCATTCTTAGCATGTTATACTCAGCAATTTCTTGTAAAATGATATGTATCATAGGTACAATGAACTGTAGCAACATGTTTAAGGTGTCGTGAGATGTCTGCATGGTGTGTCATTTGCAGTGTTTCCCAGTGCAGTGCGGCTCCCCATGAGAATTAGCTCCTGGACCTCTTGACGTCCCCAGTTCCCCATAGATGCATTTGCTGGATTAAATGTGAACTCCCTGATGTGACCTCAGAAAAGCTATTTGAAAGTATTTTGATGAATTTAAATGAGGAACGTATTATATAAAAATCCCATGTATTTATTTTAATATGTAATAATCATAGAAGCTCATTATTACATGTTAGCTTGCCAATCTGTACTCATTGGCCCACTTTAGTATCTAGATAAGAATTGAGAAATGATTGTAATTCTATGGGCCTGTACTGCCTGGGACAGAATCCAGGGGTACCCCGTGACCCCGACCAGTACACACAGCTTCTCGGGTATTGTGTCTCGCTCCGAAAATACACATTGCTTCATTGTTTTTTTTCCTTTTTCCAATTCTTTGTTGGCACATTATAATTGTTTAGTGATGATGCTTTAGCTGTCTCTCGGTAAATTTTTTGCCATGTAACGTTGGTTTCATTCATCTCCCAGTTTGGGTCAAGAGTCTGCATTGCAACTTAAAAAGGTTTTTTTTTGTGGGAATTTTTTTTGAAATGGAAAAGTAACCTACAGTTTCCCACTCAAAATGCCACAACGGTTTAAATCAGTGGCTCAGACTGTCTCCGTAAGTAACCATATAGTAATAAATTAAATAAAAGACATATTTTATGGACCATGATCTGGGATCACTGGTTCTGCACACAGGTGCTATCTAAGGCATATACACATGACAGTTCACCCCCCTACAGCCACAGATATGTAGCTAGGGCCCCCGCAGACAGACGATACAGGAAACCGGCTCTCCCCTAACACACATTTTAACACTGTAATCAGAGGACCACTCATTTCCGAGAACATCACATCCACCGTGAAAAGCTTCTGTTGATCTTCCGGGAACAGTTTTAGCTCTCCTCCCCACGGTTAAACAGTACATATTTATTTGGGAATTTGGTTCTGTAATGTAGATTCTTAATGAAGGTCCTGAAATCCAGCTGCGGGGGGCGCGATGGCTCAGCAGACAGTATTGCTACTTCACACCTTCAGGGCTGAGGGTTTAGGGATCCTGCTCTTGCGCTTTGTGCGGGGGGGGGTCTGCAAATTCTCTCCTTTTTACACACCTTTCCCCCCACACTCCAAAACTTGCAAGCTGTAGTGTATGTGTGTGTGTGTGTATGTGTGTGTCCAGGCATACCTTTCCAAATGTTTTTACCTTATGGGGACCATATGGGAAAATTCTATTTTTATAAAAATCCATGACTGCAATGAAAAAACTAAAAATGCAAAAACTCTTGTATTTTGTTTGGTTACTTATGGTTATGGTTATGGCTGTGTGGGGGTTAAGGTTGTCATAGTTAGCGTTAGCATTTTTCCCATAGAAATGAATGAGCGGTCCCCAAAAAGATATAATTACACGACTGTGTGGTGTGTGTATATGTGTGTGTGCATGTGTGCTATGCATGTGTGTTTGTGTGTGGGTGTATGTGTGTGTATTCAAAAAACCTGGTGATTTCGGCCCCGTCTTCATCCCTTACCATGCTGACCGCATTGCAAAGCTTAAAAGTATTTGGGTGGGACACTTAGCAGTATCTGCGGGGCCAGCATGCGGTGTTTTTAAAAGTGGCCTTTGGCAGTAGGACAAGCACCCAGCCCTTTCCTTTCATTCTAACAGCCACTTCCACAAAAATACTTTCACAAGTTATCACAAATGCCAGTGAGAAGGTCACAATAAATTTTGAAAAAATAACAGGGAAATGGCATTTAACTTGTGGATGGCAGCGACCTATGATGAATTGTTAACGGGTCAAACCTGCTGTATTTGCTCACTAAGTGGCATTGTGTCTATTCTTCAATACTGAGCTTTACCAAGAGCTATAAGAATGACACACGAATAAGCAGTTACTAGGTGTATGTTGGGATACTTTCATATGACGTGGTGAACCTCCATTCATTCCAAAATAATATTCATGTTGTTAAAATAATAAAAATCTGAATATTAACAGCCAGCCAGTCACAGTGAATAGTTGGTTTATAATGAGTAAGAGCTTTGATAAAGTGTGAGTCACTTATGAAGCAGTTGTTGTCTATATACTAGTATTTTTCAGATTTCTACATTTCACAGCAGACATTCAGTTACCATGCTATAGGAACCCCGGAAAGTACACAGCATTATGAAAACACTAGTCACAATAAGAAGCTGCTTTTCCAATTGTTTAATAGTGGTATGTGTATAGGGCTCATTGGCTTTTGACTGAGTTGTGATGAGAAAATGTAGCTGGCTGCTGAATCACTGTATGGTGGATGTGTAAAGCAGAGTTTCCCAACCCGGTCCTCAGGGACCCACATACGGTCCACGTTTTTGCTCCCTCCCCGGGACTGTTTGGCAATGAGCTGGGAGGGAGCAAAAACATGGACCGTATGTGTGTCCCTGAGGACTGGGTTGGGAAACACTGATGTAAGCTAATATGTCTGATGCAGTATTTATTATTTTGCTGTTACTAATCCCTTAGGTGGCGGAAAAGAGCATCTCCTTAGGATACCAGAAATGATCATCGTTATATTTATAAGACCTGATCTGAGGATGAGGAATCTGGACAAACAACTTTCTACATCGATATATATCCCACAAAAAATGATTAAACTTGAGCAAACTATTATATGTACCATAACTGCAGGGTAGATCATAATGACTGTATCACCACTACAAACACTGGTGGTCGTGTCTTTGGGTTATGCAAAAATCAAGGTCACGTGTTGAGCCTCCAAAAAAACTACTGGTACAGGTCACCCACTGAAGATCTGACTGGAAAAAGTCGGCGCTACATGTGCTTAATCATGGCTATAGTCTGTTAAAAATGTCTTTATAGGACCCAGTGACTCAGAGTAGCTTGCAAAGGGATGTTAACCAGAATGCCTAGGAAATACCGTCCAGCTCTCAGAAGAGGAGCCCAGTTTTGATGGCATGTCAGCTAACATTTCCTCTTGCTCTCGCTCCCACACACAGCTGCTTCACAGAGAGTCACTCCAGTCTGGTCTGATAGGAGGAGAAGGACCCTAATGGTGTCTTAGGCGGCGTCACATCAGAAGTTCTTGAAAAGATCCCGCAAGTGTCTTTGTGAAACCGTATATCTAAATATATGTCAAGGTGGCAGTGACGACTTGCTTAAATACCAGCTGCTATGTGTTATTTCAAACGCAAAAGCAGAAACACAGCTGGAGGCTTGAATATACTGTTGGCAGCTTCTAGTTTTCCATGTGTCTTCAATGAAATATTTAAATATCACTCCAGTACCATAGAAACATCAAAGCACTGTTATTTGATGTGACAAAGGTTGGTTGAAAAACTAAACTCAGTGCTGCCTAAAAATAATCAAAGAACACCTTGTATTATAAAGTCACAATTATCTGTCTCAATTTCATTGAACTGCGTTCATTTTTAAGTGCATGATGTGTGAGAGAAAGACACACGGGAAACACTATAAAGTTTAGCCGTATCACTCAATAACTGCGTATGAAAAAAATCTCGTCAAGAGTAAAGCCCCATAAATCAATTTTAAAACTGTAAAACTATGGACCGGATCCATAGTGCAAAGCATGCAACTCAGTTTCTTCAAACTTTGTTCAAAATCTCTCATCATTCTGAAAAGTCCTGCAGACTGAACATCTGGGCCCAAAAACAGCCTTGCAACATTACGACATTTTATTTAAATAATTGATGATCGAATACTGTTCCACTTGGCTGTTCCAGCCAAACCCACCTGAGGGCCATCGTGCTCCCACTTATAACTCCATTGTTATTTTTCTCTCTCGGGTCTCATTGATCTTTTTCATGAACAGACAAGAAAAGCAAAAATGGAGTGCTTGTAATCTAGTCCCATTTGTGTACATTTTCATAATCATACCAATTTTTTTAAAATAAACTGCTTCTTTTTTTTTTTCCTGACATCAAAAATGTATGTTATGTAGATTAATGCAAACAGGAGGGTCATGGCGGCAGGAGGGGAGAGGTACAGATTTCTTAAATTGCCATGCTTTAAATATGAAAATATATAACAGCATAATATGTTCAGTGTGCTGAAAGCAAACCATATGAAGGCAGACAAAAGGCTCACTGTCTTCCTTACAGGAGAGAGAGAGAGAAAGAGAGAGAGAGAGAGAGGGAGGGAGAGAGAGAGAGAGAGAGAGAGGCAAAGGAGAGGTGTAGAGACGCACATGAAAAGGGCAGTGCATTGTAGCATTTGTACTTGCCTACACCACGGCACCGGAGTGCAGGTGAGCTCACTTTCTGTAGATATGCTGCTGAGAGATTGGCAGAGAGCCGCTTTCTGGATCGTGGAACAATAGGACGTCTGCTTTGACAGTGCACTGCAGTTTGAGCGTGGGTAGATCTTGGATAGTCCAGGGTGTGCATGAAAGAAAAAAAGTTTTAGAAACTGCATGCAGTCAGGGACTGAGGCAGCTTGAAGGCATTAACTGCATGTACATGTACAGTTATGTGATTGTTTTGGGAATTTAAAAATGAACATTTTTGGTGTGTGTGTTCCATGAGAGTCTGTGATGCAGGCATTTTGCTGTTGCGCTTTTACTTCTCTTGCACACAGTGCATGCTTCACATTTGCAGGGTTGCAAAAGTTAAGCTTCGCGGCCATTATCTGAAAATTTGATCACGGTGCCAAAATGTCAGAGTGAGGTCAGTGCTCTCTGGTTGTTGTGATTACCTTAATTAATTCCAGACCTCAGTCGGTAGGTGACCTTAGAACAGGCTCAGAAAATGTGCCCTGAAATGCATGAACATGTAAACAGATTCTGGAGGAACCTCCTCAGTTCAGGAGTAAAGGACAAAGCAAAATAAAATATGAATTGTGTAGAAGGGTTAATAATATCAATAGCACACTAATACCTTAAAGACATCAAAATACATTTGAACAGCACTTTATCTGGAATACCCTGATGTCCTGACTTGCCAGCTCCTTCGATCTTCTGTAACTGAACACCGCTGTGTAACTGTAGAAGGCATCTACAATGGAGGTGCACATTTGACGGTAACAACTTCCACACTAGTCATTCCTTTCAGGAACACAGGGGAGCGACCCGCTACCTAACTAGAGGGGGGCCTCTGTCCATCAGATACTATTACCAGATTTAGGCTACCACACGTTTTTTTTGCCTTTTAACCTTTCAACACACAGATAGCCTTGACTATTTTTGTCTACGGTCATTTTAATTAATAAAAAGCAATAAGGATCCAGCTGCTAGTACTGCTCACAGCTCTAATTACAAGTAGCAGTGCTGATCCACACTCTCAGGAACAGATGGATACATTCAGTTTGCTTGATGATTCTGAGGTCCTCCAGAAGACCAGAGGTGAAGTTGATGGTGTTTTTATTATTTGAACGTGGATTGTCTTTTAAAAATGTGAGGAGGGGGCAAAAAAAGTTGTAAATACAAGTGTCCTGCATTACATGGTGATTATTCTTACAAATTAATGTCTCCAGAGTCAAGCCCCCGCTTCTCCTCTGTTTTCACGCAGTTTTCACCTCCACCTCTACTCAGCTGCGTCAGATCTTGCCACTGTCCTGCGGAGCTTCCATGTGGCCTGTGAGGATCAGTCATTCTCATGCATTTCCATTTATGGCCCATTCCTCTGCTAATTGGCCAGAGCTGCCATGTGCTTTTCTTACCAGAGAGAGGACAGGAAAAAAAAAACATTATACATGGGACTCACTTAAGCCGGTGATTGACAGTGTGTGCTTTTGATGTCTGTCATCACCTTGCGTTAGCCAAAGCATGCCACCATGACCTGCAAATAATTAAGCTTTGTAGACTTAAAGCTTGAAGTGGAACCCCAAATTTTTTTTATTATTATTTTAAAGTACTTGCGGGTCTTGAATGAGGCTTTGTTTCAATGAGAACAGGCCCTCCTTTTTTCGACAACATTGTTTTCCAATTGGCCTGTGCTTGCCACATGGTAATAAATATCAAAGCACTTCTACGATGTGAAAAAGCTTGCCATTCCATTCATCATATAAACATGTCAATCAAAAGCCAGAGGAAGCAGTTTCAGATTAGGCTTATTATATTGCCCGTAGAGTCATTTTATGTGAATATTTCCCCAAGGAAGAGAGAAACACTTTTACCCTTCTTCTTCTTTTTTTTAATTTGTACCAGTGTTTCCCAATCCGGTCCTCGGGGACCCACAGACAGTTCACGTTTTTGCTTCCTCCAAGCCCATGGTGGGGAGCTGGAAAGGAAACAAAAGTGTGGACCGACTGTGGGTCCCTCAGGACCGGATTGGGAAACACTGCTTTATACCAGTTCCTTTATACCAGTTATGTGAGAAGCACTGGCACAGTCTGAGGCTGACATTAGAAGCGGTATCGGACATGGAATAGCATGCCATGATCTAGTATTTGCCGACGTAAGTCATAAATGTCATAATACTTTAAAAAATGCAGTCATTATGGAAACACTTTTTCTACTCAAGTCGATTTTTATATCCAATGAAAACCATTTACATGATACTTAAGTATTTCTTTCTACTGTAAGATTTCTGGGCTCCCCTGTCTCTGTTTATTACCATGCCTGATTTCAGGATTATTGGCTCATAAAAATCTAGTGTCTTCTTCCATTACAGAAAAAGAACACAAACCCGAAGCCAAACATGAATATGAAAAATGATTAATGTTCACTGTGAACCATACCTTCTGAGAAGGCATAGTCATTTCTTCGACACGCATTTTGTGTCCCATTTTTTTCAGAGGTGTGCTTGGAACACACCGTAATATCCATTGTGTCATAAATGTGTTGTTCACATCTTTCTTGATGGGGCAGCTGCAGAGGAATGAGCAGGACTGTGAGAAATGCAGCTTAGGTGAGAAGTCCAGGGAAATCAAAGGCTTCTTCACCTGACAGCATGTCCGGACAATGCAGCTGTTTGTCTCTCCATCTCCTTGCACAAGACTTGTGTTTTTCCAGCCAAGCCTCGTTCACACCCGCGTGACGGCCATTGTGCGAGTGTTTGTGCGTTTCGTCTTTCTCTGCTTTTTGGCGGGTGGGGCGGGGGTTGCGCAGACAGCCTTCCTCTTGTTTGTGCCGTGAGTCAGCTGTAGAAGAAACATACTTGGGAATGTAGACAGACCCCGGTTGATGTGCTTGTCTGTGACTGTGATCTGGAGGTATTCAGCAAGCACAGACAGCATCCTCTGCTTAGCTAGTCTCAATGACTCGGAAAATGTGTGTTTTTTTCCCCAGAATAATGAATTTTACATTTATTTAAGTGTCATAAAATGATGTGAATGTTACATACATGAAAAAGGAAATACAGAAGGAATAAATGCCAAGATATACACAGATGATAATTGATAGTGTTTTTTTTGGGGGGGGAGGGGAGGGCGTCACAAAATTGACCTATAATTTAAGAGCAATGACACTGTAAATTGGGCATGATAAAATTAAAGTACTCATTTCCAAAATTGTCATTACATGTCAATTTCAAATGTAATTTTTTATTTCACTACATGGTAGACTTGGTTGGCACACACCCTGCAAACGGGTAGACCTGTTTTTATGATTAATTTCTCATGACATAAGTGCCAAGAGGTAGGTCAGAATGGGGGTGAGGTGCATTTCTGCCCGCTGGTAGATTTGCCAGAGCCTTACTGGTGTATAAGGCGCAGGGGTGCTGTGTGGCTTGATGGTTTCAGACGCCGTGCTTGTTGCCAGTTCGCATCTGTTATTTGGCAAAGTGATGTTACCCTTGGACCCCTGAGCAAGGCTCTTAACCGCCATTTGTTCCAGGGACCGGCTGGCCCTACTCTCTTAATCAAATGTCACTTTGTATAACAGCGTCTCCTAAGCGAATACAATGCAAATGCGTAGGTTTTTGTAGATCGTCAATATTTTACTCCTGGTTTACTTTACTCCCGGTTTTTCTCGTCAGTCGGAACTGAGACCAGTGACATCAGTCCGTAGGTGACGTAGTTTCGGTGTCAGAGGTTGAGCTGAAAGGCACAGTTCGTGGCATAGCAGTTAAGTTAGGAAGGACTGTGGGAGTACTGGTGCAGGCCAATTCAGGGCCAAGCGATGTACTTTTAACATGAGGTATAACTTCACTGATGGAGCTACACAGAAATGACACTTGTAGGATAAATGTTACTACTGGACAATTAACAGCCTGCTGGCAGTCAGCCTCTAAACGATGCTGGCCATTCCATGTCTTCCTTAAATTTCACCTCCAGATCATTTAATTAATGAACTTAATTCGTTAAATAACTTCATGAGGTATTCATTAGCCAAGCATACTATGCTAGTGGGCGTGTCAACAAATAGATGGGCAGACTGGATGGTTACTGAAATCACTGGGGTTACTTTAGGTTACTTTAGGTTTTGCAATGGAGAAGCACAATATTTTACAAGAAAACAAATTTGTTTATTTATTTGTTTGTTTTTGTTTTGTCGTTCATCCATTCATTTCCCAGGCCTTCTAATTTTAGCTGAACGTGCTGGAACATGCAACCCTTTGGCAAAATGGGTTTGGCATGGCTTCCAGCACAAACGTGTCTCTAATCTATGGTAACTGCAGCTGGCCATACAGTAAAGCTGCGGGTAGCTACGGCCGAGTTGGGCATGGTCTCGCATCAGGCGCAGCAGCTGTTGCCAGCTGGCACATTTGCATTTGAAATGGATGGACGGGGGCTGAGGCCTGCATGGTCCCAGGTCATGTTACTCTGCTCCTCATGTTCATGCCCAGCTATGGATATTGGGTTGCTTGGGGGGGGGGGGGACAAAACCAAGCTGTCTAGATAATTTACTGCCCTGCTAGACTAACAATATGTAGAAACCATCCTTATTTCTGATGCTTCTGGGGAAGATACCGTTGATAAGAAAAGCACAAGCCTGCGTGAATTACAATACGGTTTAATGTCCGTAGCACATGTAATATAATAAGAGACAGAACATGCTGAAAAATGTCTTTTCAACATTATAAATCAACAATCATAATGTAACATTTAATAAACCATGTTATGGGCTTTAAAAGAGCCGAGCTGTGTTGTTAAAACGTCACGTTCGTTAGATATTTTACCAATTTGAGAGTAACTCGATTTTTCTAAACAAAACAAAAGAACCAGTTGTACACATTGCTTATAAAATCTTGTTCAATGAAAAACACTTTTCCAAACTCTCTTTCATATCCTGTTGCCAGTAGTGAATTATACAGATAAAAATAATTTTATTACACTACTTCACTGCCGCATTATGAATCATGTAGACCCTCATAGCTCAACTCATTTCACATTAATACATGTTAGAAGCCTGGAATAACAATAAAAAAGAAGAAAAAATTCATTACCCTATTGGATTTGAGAACATGACAGTCTGATAATTAACATTTTTCTTCTTTCCTCGTAGATGGTTCTGGACTGAAAATAACACCTCTTGGGGAATGGAAGAGTCTAATGAGCGTCAGTTTCTGACAAGGAAGGCCCGTGCTAACAGCTAAGACACTCCAGATGTGACTTTTACTGATAGAACCCAGTGACAAAGGAGCAGGGTTTCAGTGAGGTTACACAGATACGAAGATGCCTTCAGACTGGACAAGGATTTACATAAAGGCTTGACTCTTTTTGACCTGACGCTTTTTGGAAGACTCTTAGCTAAACACATCTGTCAGTTTGGCAAAAGGAATAAGCACAACCAAGCGCCCACCCCCATTTTGAAAACCATTTTCACTTCTCAAGCACCAAATTGATGATTTGGGATTTTGAATAAACTGTGATATAAGATCTATGTATAGTATTATGCATGAGAGATGTTTTTGCTGACTATCTACAAAAACATAAATAAACACTCCTAAGCCAAAAAATACACTAATGCTGTTAAGCTTATGACCTTATTTTGAGATCGACAGCCTTTTGACTTTTATAGTCATCGGCACAGACTTTAGACTTCATTTGGTTTCTCTGTTGCCAGCAAGTTCCCAGGAAATAAACAATCTGACGTTCCAAATATCTGCACTGCATATTTCAGGCAACACAGGAAGTTCTAAAACAGTCTAACCATTAAATTGTCATGTTTTGAGGTTCTCAGTGTAAAGATCCGCTAGGAGCTTTTGAGCTTTAGTTCTGAAGATGTATGATCTACCCTAGAGACAACTACAAATATACAAATATACAAGGTGTTTTAGCTTAACTGGACATTCAAGTTGCACAATATCAGTGACCTTTTTTTGTGGGAATCTTTTCACTGGACCCATTTTGAAGAAGCTTCTGGTAAATACCCCTTACATTTTGAGAAATATCGTAAAAACAAAGTGCGATTACTCCTTAGCTCTCGTTTATTGGCATTTCTTGAATAACTATCTGTGACGGAGGAGGTAGATAATAGACACTTATGTTGAAAAATCTTCAGAATGGAAGATGCGCTGTGTTCCTCCTAGCTTGCATTGGTTGTACCACTGGATGTCGTGTGATTTTGTCTGAAGCCTCACTGGCACTGGATGCTCGTTGAGTCACAAGGGTCACGCCTCCCATACAGTCAGTGGCCTGCCTGACGCTTGCAACGCAGAATTGCAAAAGGGACACAAAGTCAGTTCATTAGACCTCCAATTAGCTTCAGAAGACCATCTCTGGTGGGAGAACTGGAGAAGATGCATCAACAAGTCAAACGACAAGTGACCTGGACTGGGTTAAATTCCTTTGCTAGCCTTGATAAAGAGAGACGTGACTGTAAGGTCGCCAACGGAAACCCAGCACTGGGACCCAGCACCGATCTTCCAGGCAGAAAAACAAGTAAATATTCCCTACTTTTATCCTTATTAAAATCGAACTTGAATTGAATGTTTTCATAGCATATCTCCTGTGCCTGAAACTCTGGATAAAAATTAAATCTGAATTGCTTTGGCGAGTAAACGCTGTTAATAGCGGGTTTCATATCTAAGATGCGCATTAAAATTTCTCCTTGTGAAAGTATCATACTTGTACTGCACTGTGAAAAATAACGTTTGCAGATTGAACTGAAGTGGAATGCAGAATTTAGATTCAGCCAATCTTTACTCTGCTCCAGATCTCTCTAAAGATAAACAGTTTGAAGACTCAGTGACTCTATAGTCTGTAGTCAAAAGCTAGTTGGATTCTGATTATTGCACTCATTATCCATTTGTTTACAAAAACTGCTTACCAGTTAGGGTTTTCATACTTTTTGGTGTAAGTGGTGACTGAAATGCATCCATCCATCATCTAACTGCTCATTCTGGTCAGGATCATGTGTGCAGTTTGAATCCTAGACCTGGGACAGGATGCGAGTCCATCACAGGGCACATACAGGCACACGCTAACCAAACATGTGTCCTCTATATTTTTGTAGTTTCATTTGCTAATTTTAAAATAGGTCCTTTTCCATAGCTGAGTCTGAAGCTATGCTATTGGTTAGCCAGATGTAACATGCAATTTTATAGAAAAGAAGAAAGGTATTTTATAAAGTTGTTCACTTCAAAAGTACAGAGGCAGGTCATTTGGTCTCAAGATGGGTCTCAGCTCATCAACTGCATCACTCTTAAAGAGTTCTTATGTTATTGTATTATTATCCGGAGAATAAGTGCCATGTGAACCTCAAAGGATAATAAAGAACAGTATAGGGCATTCAGGGCATCTGTGATTAATATATTATACAGATTTGTATAAAATGTTTAACATATGCTGAAGAAAAGTATATATTTGGGAAATATAAATTTTAAATAAGAACAGTCATAATACTTCCAGTCAGAACGTTAAAAAAACGACCTCCTTGTAACCTTATAGTTTGGTTGTCCCATGACAGGCAGTGTTTACCACTACAGCGTGTTATACAGCTCCCGTGCTTCTTTGTCCTGTGGCTTGGACATATGGGAAAAGCCACTGGACTTTTAAAGCCAGGCTTGGTGAACACAGAGGCTGCCGCAAGCTTCAGAGAAAGAGTTCTCATTAGTTTTCTTCAGAAACGTAAAACTGTGTACATCTGTCAAGAGGTATAACATGGAGCTATAATTCTTTTGGATTAATTTTTTTAGACAGACATCTTGATTGTGGTGGCTCTATGACAGAACTGACTGGAGGATTAAAAGTTAAAAATAAAATAATTACATATTGTGTGTCAAAGTGACACTATGATGTAATTGTTCCCATCATCTTTAATAATGCAACAAAAATTTAATAATCTAACAAAAAGTTACTTAACTTTTGATCTACCAGAAAATAAAATAGACTAAAAAACATTTATGTATATGAAGTACATAACAGTATAAGAAAAGCAACCTTTCTACAAACAGGCTATTCAGTAATATATCCAGTACTGAATTTCAAAAGGAGCGGGAGATCGACAGGCGGATCGGTGCGGTGTCGGCAGTGATGCGGGCGCTGCATCGGTCTGTCATGGTGAAGAAGGAGCTGAGCCAAAAGGCGAAGCTCTCGATTTACCA
>JAODKC010000002.1:7314826-7337670 GCA_026777985.1 Mormyrops attenuatus
ATTCAGTGGGATTAAAGTGAAATCCTCCAGTGAAATCTTTGACTCCTTAAAGCAGCTTCCAGTACTTCTGAGTAGGCAGTCACTGTGAAGGATTCAGTGGGATTAAAGTGAAATCCTCCAGTGAAATCTTTGACTCCTTAAAGCAGCTTCCAGTACTTCTGAGTAGGCTGTCACTGTGAAGGATTCAGTGGGATTAAAGTGAAATCCTCCAATGAAATCTTTGACTCCTTAAAGCAGCTTCCAGTACTTCTGAGTAGGCAGTCAACCATATCTACTGTAGGAAGCCAAATATGGAGCGAAAAGAGTACAAAAATGTTTTCATACTGAGATGGATTTTTTTGTTGTTGTTAAAACCTGTTACTTGGCGGTGCATACGGCCCTTTATGACTTTCTAAAACAGGGTTCTGTTACCTTAAGGTCTAGGTCAAGTTTACTCTTTTTTAACTTGTATCAAGTTTCTTGGAATCTTTGATGCGGAGTGTTTTCTCCCTTAATCCAGAATGTCTCATGCAGAGTGAAACCCACTTATAAAATCCTTACTTTCTGTCAGCGTTTAATACTTTGTAGTGGGTTCTCCTGTAGTTTTTAAGTGCATGTTTTATAGCACGGCTACCATGAATAGTAATCCACACTGAGAGATAAGAGGAGGTTTAATCATAGCCAGACCACATGAACTCCTCAGTCAAGTTAAATCTCTCTCAGTCCCGGCTCCAGCCCACTCGGCCCAGTGGAACACTGCTGTTATTCCAGTTTATCCCACAGTGAGTGAAAGGAAATATCCTTAGGGGAAATCTGTACTTTGACAGACAACTTGGAGCTCCATCTGAAAATGCTTCCCCATCCCTTCGAAACGGTCCCCCACTCCCTCATACCAGTGTCAGTACTGCCATTGCATCATCGTCACAAGAAGAGCTCTATCTCTGCCCAGTGGGGAGGAAGGAAATTCCTGTCCCCTCCCATAAGGTTGGTGCTCAGGGCTCAGAAAAGGCAATCCTCAGCACAGGTCAGTAAGAAAGGTCCTGCTGAAGGGCTCGTACAATGCCGGTCAGGTGTCCGAGGACCACCCTGTAATCCGCTCTGTTTTGGCATTACACCCTTCCCCTCTGTCAGCCCTGCGCCCCCTCCCTTGAGCTGAACAGGACACGCTGCCAACGCAAGCACAAATGGGGTGGCCTCCGCTCAACTGCTGAAATGAGGTTACACTTCTGCATAAGCTTTTTAACAGACACCACACAACACAGCACATTACAGTCATATCTGGAAATTAATCAATGGTTGCCATATCTGATGTTTTCACTTAACGGGTCTCTCTGATTATATATTTAGTCCCCGTTGTCTTTGACTCTAGAAAAATATTCTTGTCTTTGGAGTTTAATTATCTTTGCAGAACCGGGCGAAGTATGAATGACATCACCATATATCTTACATCTTGATTCACTTAACGTATGTTTTCTCACTCCAGATTTAAGACCTAGGCTCAAAATAATTTATATACTGATTTTATAAACTGTGGTTAAACATCCACATATGACGTGTTTATGAAAACGAACAAAAAAGTTTATGTAGTCCTATGTGGCGGTGCCTTTCAGTAAAGAGGGCATTTTCCTAATTAAATAAGGGTAACGTGTGACTTGGTGGCATGAAGGGCTGGTAACATCCACAGGCATTAAGACCATGGGCCATTCAAAGCGCCCGATACTCAAAAGCTGAATTCTCAGTATAAAACCACGATCAGCTTAACTTGGTATCGCACCGCAACCGCGTATGACATCGACGGAGAAAAAGTCCGAGTCAGAATAAGTGTCTTGATGGACGGAGCCATTCGGTCCGTAAACGAAATACAATCCGGCTCAGCTGAAAAGGGGGTGTGGAAAAAGCGATGCAGTTAAATTGCAAACGCTTGTGGAGGAGCAAAGTGAGATACGGGGGGGGAGAATGGAGTTCTATTAAAAGGTAAGCGATGGCATATTTTTTAGGTTAGTTCTTTTGTGGTCCCGTAATTAATCTCTCCGCAATAAAGTGTAGCAGTAAAATGGGCAGCATCTTGTAAGTCAGCATGTGTACCCCATTTACGTCCAGTTAACTTGGCTGTGGTTTTTGTGTTTTACTTTCTGGATGATTGTTGTCTTAATACTGCAGTGAAGCTGCTGTCAGTTTCGTGAGAATTCATTTATTCGTTTAGCGTTATGACTTTATACGGTGATGCAGATGGACTTTTAAGTGCGTGCAAAAAGGCAGCCTAATTTACTGACCTGGCGTATGGGGACGTATTAATGCTGAGGTTGCCAAACAAATCGACATAAACTGAAGAAAACAATTGCATTAAACGCAGCAATTTAGGTGTTAGCGTGTGCAAGATACGTTGTTGATTTTGCCGCTGTAATCTTAGGATTCTGAGTGGTGTCAATATGATGATGATGATGATGATGATGGAATTTATATGAATAATCTAGCTATTTCATATCTTTATTATATACATTATATTACCTCTTACGCTTTTGTTTTTTTTTTGGTTAGAAACAATATTCAGTTGTCAACTTTTTACGCCCCTGTAATGTAACCCCCCCCCCGCTGCATCCCGTCTCCTCCCGACGCCCCCGCTGTCCATCCAGACCAAACTCGAATAAAGTGATTTTGCTCATACTGGTAGACAGAGACGTTTTAGTGAGAAAGTGACTACGCAGTAAGATATGTAAGAGCGGAAAGACCGCGGGCTGGGTCACACTCCCCGGCCGGTGGTGTCCCGAGCTGAAGCGTTTATATAGCATTGCGACATCCACAGTCTGCAAAATACAGCTCCCTGTTTGTTCCTATTGCATGCCATTTTTCTTTCTTTCTGTCATGACGTCTGCTAGACTTGTTACTTTCAGAAAACTACACGGTGTCATATACTTAATTGTAAAGTGAAAGTGAATATATGGACAACATAAAATTACAGAAAACAATGTAATGTCAGTCTAGCTATTATGGTACGTGTTATCGTTTGACGGTCTCCTGTCAGTTTATGTCAATATAAACACTGTCAGGCATGTTTACAAAGTAGGCGGCAAGAAATCTTAGGAGATTTATAAAGAGAGCTGAATAATGCTTTAAGAGAGTTACGGGAAATGCATAAAAATACATCATTATTAGTAAGTAGGATGCTGAAAGCGTGACACTGGACTGTAGAGTTTATAGTTTGTTCCCAGGGTTTGTTTAAATTAAAACCAGATTGTCTTGAAATCCAGCAGCAGATAGACACTATTTGTGGTGTAGATGGATCATTCATGC
This sequence comes from Mormyrops attenuatus, assembly GCA_026777985.1. Classification (NCBI taxonomy): domain Eukaryota; kingdom Metazoa; phylum Chordata; class Actinopteri; order Osteoglossiformes; family Mormyridae; genus Mormyrops; species Mormyrops attenuatus. The sequence goes on from JAODKC010000002.1 coordinate 7,318,097, forward strand.
ACTTCTCTGGATTCCTTGCACATTTGTTTGAGCCAGGGAAATTCCCTTTTGGAACACATTTCATTTGAGAGCATACTGCATCTTATTATGGTCATATTAAGAGAATGCATCTGTGATTTTTGCATGCCGTATGAAATTTATTAGTAAACATCACTGAACAATAAACTACTTTAATTTGTTAGCAATTTATCCTCAGGGCACATTATATTCATGCATGTACATACAGTAGAAGGGACAATTCAAAAATGTGTAGGTGGTCGCGCTCTAGTTTGTAAAATTAATTGGTTAAATTATTTTTTTAGTTATCCTGTAAGGGACTGATTATGTATCATGTACAAGATTAGGTCATTTTACAAATCGTAAATCTTGAAGACTGAAAACGATTTTGCAAAAAGGCAGTCTTGCAAGGACAACAAATGTACTGCATAATAAAGACTGAATCTGACCGACAAACATAAGTTACACTGACGGTGAGAACGCACAACACTTCCCCTACACACATAGATCTCTCAATGCTATTGCAGTCATATTCTGTCCTTGTATGCCCTTCAGTTAGTTTCTGTTTGGGAGAATGAGACGGAAATACGTTTCCCCTCTTTTCATGATTAACAGGTAAAGTATCTAAGTTAATTTAGCAGCAGTAGTAGTAAAATATTTAGTTACTAAGCCAAGTCCTTGCTATAAAACAAACAAACAAATAATAAATACATAAATAAAACAGGACATTCATTTCTTTATTTGATATTATGGTCTTGGGCCTATTTTATTCCATTTCACTAGTTTTTAGAAATACAACGCCTTATAGAAGGGTCTCACGACGTGGCTGATTGACTACAACCTTTCCCACTATGCTGAATAAAAAAAAATGCAATTTGTCTTTTTTGTAGCTACCTAAAATTTGTTTATGTACTACAATGGAATTCAGGTAGCTTTGCTGCAGGTTAATTATTTACATAGGAACAGTGCTATACCCATTTAAGGTGCAGTTAAGTGGCTGGCATGACAGAAAAGCTTTGACATTGTATATGATCATCTGTGTAAAATCACTGTTATTGACACTTATTTATCCTCACAGCCAGACCCATTTTAGATTAGATTAGATTCAACTTTATTGTCATTACACATGTACAAGTACAAGGCAACATTTATCCCCACTGTGGCATTCTTACAAGTGTTGTTCTAAAACTGGGCATCACTTTTTTAGTTTGGGTTTCAATCACAGCATCTCAGTGCAAGTTAAAAACAACAACAGCAGCAACAAAAAGCAACATTTCCCTTCTTACCCTGACATGTATATTAACGAAAAATCCCATTTAGTGCAAACACTAAATTTTCCTGCAACATTGCAAAGCCATATTCAGTATAGACTAAAAATCAAGAATAATCTCAGGTATGATTTTTAAGATTCTAGAAGTTTCTCAAACACGAAAAAAAAACGTACAAAATGAGAGAAATGTCAGGGTCGGAAAAGTCGAGTGTTTAATTAACAGGAGGCCGACAGAAAGAGGGCAGAGCTGCGAAGTTTGCGTTCGCCCTCGGGCAGCTGGGCATTCTGTCCCAGACTTTGTACTGTAAGCTGCATTTGATAATGAGACGCCATGAGACACGACAAACAGCATTTGCCTCCGTTTACCAATATAATAAATGTGTCGCGATCCAGCGTCAGTCTTTATGCTCTGCTTTGTTTTTTATCCTCAGCATTTTGTTCTTGGTTATGAGTTGATTTGGTTTGAAATGATATTTCTACGAAAAAGACAAAATCTGTAAATTCTTTGTATTTAAGAGGTATATAAATCATTTTCATTCATCATTAATCCAAAGATATGAGATATCTAACGTTTAGCATTTTATGCCATGATGTGTCTGTGTTTTTTTCTGGTTTATTCCAACACTAATAGGTGCTGAGGTTTAATGATGTTTAAAAAAGCTTTATCCTGTTAACATAAATCTTCTGCTGATGTGGGTAGACAAAGACTAATTTGGTATACTCCCTCACACCAAGTTTGAGACTTTGTTTAAGTGGTCTTGAAACACATTGTAGGAAAAAAAGGTTTAGGAAGTATTAATCAGGAACAGATTATACATAATAAACCTAAGTAGTTTATTAGTCATTTTTGCATCATTTTGAGGTGATGCACAGCTGCGTATTGATTAGCAGCTAACTTGCTCACATTGCATCTGTGTGTTCTTTCAGTTCAGGACTAAGTGTGCTGATGTTTATTGTTTTGGGAAATGTTAGTGTGTTGATTGTTTTAATTGGTATTCTGCCATTGTAAGGCATGGCAAAGTTCTCAAAGAATGAACTCAACAGTGAAACTGGGTGACATGTAACTGCTTTTTGGCAAGAGGTATATTGTCTTTCTTTGTGCAAACATACTTTTTCTGAAGTGTTCCTGAGTTCCATATGACATACCTAAAGGGTAGATAGTGGAAGTCTTTGTGGAGAAGTGTGGAATAAAGGGGATAATTGATCAACTTTTCTCTTTAGTTTTTGTCAAATTCAGAACAGTTGTGCATAGTTTTTGACTGATGTTGTAAATAATAGTTTTGCATGCAGTATAAATTCCCTGCACAAGGTCGTAAAGCCAGCTCGAGCTGTATGGGGAAAGACGTGTCCTTAAGGAAAACAAATAGATTGTTTATACTGGAAATGCAGAGGAAATTTCTCTTTTATTCAAATTAGCAGATACTTCATTCAAGGTAGTGTTTGCCTAAGAGAGAAGTTAAGTTCTGAAGGCAAGTTTAAATTTCAAGGAAGGAATTTTCTTGGCCTTTAAGGAATGCTCAGGGAGGGCCCGCTGCAGATGGCAAAGGAAATAGCTTAGTTGTTAGGAATGAAGGGCTTTAGCATAGAAGAGTAATTCGTGACATTTGAAATAATATATTTTCACATATTCTTACAAAGACAACACAAAATCTGAAAAAAGAATGATTTTTCAGTGAAATACTTTTATGCCTTGATAAAAGCATGAAGTATATAATGTTACTATGCATGGGTGATGATTTGATGTAATGAAGCTTTAGGATAACCTGCTGTATGATTTAATTTGGTATTTTGCTTTGAAAATGAAATTATTGATCTGACTTATGTGTGTGATGCATTTATGGTGATGTCTGTTTTAATTCCGATCTAAATGTAAGAATATTTTAATGCCCGTCTAGCATATAACTCACCGTTAAAATCTTCAAAGATCACTCTGTGTGACATTTCCTCCGCAGCCTTGTTTTCCAAGCTGTCAGTTTACCGTTGCAGGCTTGTTACACAACAGTGGTCATCAGTGCGTCTCTATTCCTGGAACGGCCTCCTTGTTTAGATGAAGATCCCAGCTGCTTCACCCACTTTGCCCAGATTAAATAACCGCATCTTGATTTCCTGTCCGTACATGCTCAGCATAGTTAAAAATAATGACTAATTCCCTTGCCGCAAAGAAACTTAAAAGCAACTTTAGTGGAATATAAGGGGATTTCACTTGCTTCTTCAAAATGACATATTTAAATATAACGAGAACAGTTGTGGATAGACATGCAAAGCACAGTTATCATCAAAAAGGAATTCCACAGAAACCTCAAAAGTGGTAATTGAATCGCTATAAATGTAAGTGCATGTTCAGGCCCAGAGATTGTGATAATAGTTTTTTTTTTTTTGTCCTGGCTTTTAAATCGAGACTTGGATAGCATAACAGAAGTTTGTTATGTTCCTGCTAAGGTTTTCGCACAGTAAATATGGCGCAGGAGGCGAATCAAAACAAATGTCTGACAAAGATCGGATATGCCACCACACACACACACACACACACACACACACACACACACACACACACACACACACACACACACACACACACACACAAACACCAAACTCACTGAGGTCAAGCACGTTGATATGCAACCGATATGATACTGTTACAGTGGATTGCAGTTCAGTATTACCTTATTTGAATGAATCAGCAAAACAAAATGTGTTTATTGAAAACAGCAAGACAATTCAGAAGGTTTATATTTCTTAAACGTTACGGAAATGATGAATTATGCAGACTATGGTATTTATATGCATATAAGAACTTTGGTGTGTGACTCACTTGGTAATACCTGCCACCTGCTACTCATGATCATTTCCTGCTGAATCTGCTGCTTTATACCTATTCATCTCTTTCCCATTTGCAGATCTCAGCCGAAGTGCCAGCTTATCAGAAAAGGAACTGAAAGAGGCTCGAGACAGAAGTCAGATCATTGCTGCTCAGCTGACGGTTCCATCAAATGCCAGCTCTCGAGGAGTGCAGCTCTTTAACAAACGCAGGGCACGTGTGAACGCCTTTACTCTGGTTAGCTTTGGCAAAGGCGTTGGACAAGAGGCTGCTGGCAATGAGAAGAACTGTCCTCCTAAGAACACCCTGACATGGGAACACAAACTCTCTGAAGGAAAGGAGAAAGAATTTAACAGCAGAAATAGTGATCCTCAGCACTTCAGATCTTCTAACGCCCTAATCCAGAAGGGTAGCAAAAGCATGGATCAAGGTGAGCCTATTCCAAAAATGGATAATTCTGCCGTTCAAGAGGAAGACAGGCATTTTCTTCCCGTGAAAGAGAATGATGCAGAATTTTTGAGTGATATTGCAGAAAATGTCAATGAAGAATTAGCTTACGGTAACTACAGTAACAGATCTGTCCAGTCCAGTGGGGGCAAAGGTGAGGTGGGGGTCACCAATCTGGGCACGGACTCCTTCATTTTACCAGGAGAAATACCAAATGGAAGTCAGAGTGGTCAGAATGCTGCAAATGGCTCACCATCCCTGATGAAGCAAACGACAGTTATCATTAACCGGACGGCGCGTCCATTTGGGTCACCCAGTGTTCTGAGGTCCCCAGAAACCAGGAGTCCAGTGATGGGCTCTCCCCAACACACTCTTCCAACATTTAACAAGCCTCTTCCACAAGCCTTCTCCCCCCCGCCCCCTGCCTTTTCACCTCCTCCAGTTTCACCTCCTGCATACTCTGCTCCACCTGAATTCTTCAGTCCCCCCCCAGTGTCTTGTATCGTTTCGCCTTCCCCATGCTTGGCCCAGTATGCACCAGTGGTGACTCCAAGACCACATTATAACCCTCAGCTCAGTGAACGAAGGCAGCGGGAGCCTATTAGAACAGGAATCCTGGATGAGGGCACGGCACGTAGGGCCACTCGAAAGGCGATGTTCACATTTCAAGAGAAGCCAAAGCTTGATCCAAACCCTGAGCTCCTCTCCCTAGTCCAAGGAGTCGATGAGAAAAAGAAGTTAAGGTCCCAGTTTGAGCACATGCAGGAAGAGGAGGTGCTAGAACTCGGAGCTGAAGCTTCTAATTTTCTTGCTAAAGACACAAAGTCCTGCATTGAGGAGGCAAAGGTACCTGAGTGGTCCTCATGTTTGAAGAGATCTGAGACAAGGGTCAGGCCTGTTCCCAAGACAGAGCAGGGACTGACTAATGCGTCAGGCAAGGGGGCTCAGCTTTTTGCTAGACGTCAGTCCAGAATGGAAAGATATGTGGTAGGGATCCCATCAGGGGCAGAGGGGTATGTGAGATCTCCCTCCCCCACTGCATCCTTGCCTCCATCTTGGACCTTCCCATCCAGCATGCCAGGCCGAGTTAAGGCCATGGCCAGTTCTTCTAAAATCAATATACAGCCACCAAAGACTGTCAAAACTGCACCTGTTGTTGTTGCAAAACCAACTCCAGCAGCAGAGTCTCCAGTCTTAGAGAATGGATGTACCAAGACGGAGATGAAGCTATACAAGCATCAGCCCTATCAGCTGGACTCTTCTCTGTTCATCCTGAACCCAACCAAAGACCCAATGAGCTCTTTACCAAAAGCAGCACCACCCCCCAAACCCGTGGTTTCAGAGAAAGTTTATATGCGGCAAACCTCTTTGCCTACAAATGCCACTCCCATCTCTCCCCATTTAAGTTCTCCAGCTCCTTTCAGGTCACCAAAGAGCCCTTCTACTCGCGTTCCCCAAAGCCGAGTTAATGGAATGGGATCTGCGGATGCCAGACCGAATTATGAAGCTTCTCCCAGACCAGAAGTAGGGCACCAAAGGGCATCTCCTATCTCTCCTTTATCTCCTCAGCGTGTGGCATCACAGCGGCCTGGCATCCAGGCACCGAGACCTACGTTCTCTGCCAGGAAAGCAGGAATTGAACCTCAGGTGTGGAAGCCATCATTTTTCTTTTAATTTATTCAGCTTGAAGACTTGAAGAATAATTGATACATCATTCACCAAAAATTGCCTTATGTCGCTCAGACTTGATTGTCGCTTCTTACCTCATTGTAACTTTGTTTGATCTTACAATATATATCATGAAACAGTCAGTCTACTTGGCTGATTTGTTAATGTAATACTAATGTCTGTTTTCTTGAAGGCATGAAACAGGTTATTTTTAGCTCCAAGGAAAACACGTTGCTCTGATAACATTTCGGAATGTTATATCGCTGATATCCTCAGAATGGGAGACCGGTTACTGTGACTTTTTTCTCTTTGAAGTGGAGTGTTTGCTAGATTAATCAGCATGAAAGCCACGTGAAGCACTTTAGTTAGAAACGACCCAAAAGCCTCAGGATCTGGCAGACAGTAGAACACGTGCCACCGGTTCAATCCCTGGACACCTTATGTTACCGAATGTAATCTGTGAAATGACTCCCGGACATTTCATTGCTTGCAGAACCCACCAGAACCCTGGACATTATTGATCAGTCTGAAAAACAATTCCAGGTTTAGCATGAGAAGTTTGGAGGAGAGAAAGGCACTTGTTTGAAATTTGTTTGTGCTAGTAAGCAGTCAAAAGCATTTATAGCATCTTTGGTTTATAGATGCATGATTTAAAGCTGAATTTGGGCAATGTGGAGAGCAGAACTGGGGAATTCCCTTTGATGGTCTTTGTTTTAGTTCCAGTGGATTAGTCAGATACACGCCCCAAGTCTATAAATGCACTGTGGTCTGTGTTTAGTAATTGCTAAAGTGTGTGTCTTTCAGCTATAGATGTTGTGTATTTGTTTATTGAAAATATTTTGATGCGTTAATAGTATATATATAGAAAGTGCCTACAACATATTTATTTAAATACAAGCCATGGTTAATGTAACTGAAGTGAAAAGTCCAGTTTACTCATATATGTAAAATATATGCAGTGTTTTTTGTGTTTAGTCTTACTTCTAATGCATAATTCTTGTCTTTATTTTTATGAAATTTCTATTCACTTTTGAATTGTTTAATCCTTTAAAATGATTTCCTCCTCTGCCTTTTTCCCTTTATTAAAGCTTTGTCCTAATAACCCCTTTGACTTTCCTGTCTTTTTTTATGACTAACACGCTGCCACACTTCTTTATGTTCACGTTGGACATCTATTTTCTCCTTGCTTCTGTAATTCTATACATTTTTCCTGCAATCTTCTGCCTATCATTATCTATGCTATGGAGCAGGAAAATAAAATCTTCTTATCAGTAAACGCACAAGGAATGAGGCATTTCTAAAAAAAGACCTGGTTTATATTGGCCTGCAGAGCAGAGCAGACTTTTTAATGTCATAACTTACGACGTAATTCAAGCCAGACGCTGCTTACTTTTATAGTTTGGTTTAACATTTTTTTCCCTTTTAGACTTTGTCTTATTAAAAAGACTGTCCTGTCATGGTGGTAAAAATTCACATTGTTCAATGGCTTGTCTTTTCCATATATTGCCAGAATTTCCAGACACAGTCAATATTAGATCTTTTGTGCTACAGTACATAGGTATTTGTGAGGTATTTCTGCACTGAAAAGTTTTCAAGGAGACTTGTGCTGTATTGACATAGAAGTAGAATATAGAAAGCATCTAATAGCACAAATGAACATCAACACTAAAAAAAATGCTTATAGATTATTTCTTACTTTGGTTTTGGGTTTAAACTGGGATGAAGCTGGTTTTAACTGAGTATTTATGCACGACGTGCCAAGCCTGGAAGTGATTACCGCTGGACAGATAGTGGTGAGGGACCAGAGACAGGAATGCACTGGTCTTTATTTTGGAAAGTTTTGATGAGCCATGAAATTCCAGCTTCTCTATGCAGTAGATGGATTTTGGCTCTCGTTGGCTCAGTAACTGCAGACAGCAGCATACTTACTGAGCAAACCCTTACCTGCCCATACAACTGTGTTACTGGAAACAAGTGTATCTGTATGATGTGGATAGTTTTAAAACATCATTGACTCTTTTTTGTAGACTAAATGGGTGATAAATGTCATTGGAAACACACACAACATGTTTAAGCAAAACCAGACCTACGGGTCAATCCCCCATTGACTGAAAAGTAACTGATCTTGATGCATTCCAAGCGAGCGGTCTGTAATGGATATGTCCGTTTGTGTCCAACTGAAGCCTGGCTATTTAGATACAGTGTACGACTAAAGGACAGAGTTATCTCATCTGTCAAAGTAAAAAGCTAGCCTAACGTGATGTGAATTACTGTGGTGGATTGGAAGGCCTTGATGAAGAGTGGGGTGTCAAACTTGGCATGTAGAGGATGCAAATAGGGAAATATTAGTTTAGGGCTACTTAATACTTAGTATTAAGTAGCCCATGTCACAGATCAAACAGCATGAGGGAGGGACTGTTCCGCGAGTCGTGGCTATGGGTTATTGTCAAGAATTTCTTGGTTTGGCCCTGCAGTGTGCGGTTCCCATTGCTCTGCTCTCTCTCCGCTTATTCTCTCTGCTTGTATATTAACCCCTGTGACACAGTCATCATAATCAATAAGAAACATGCCTTACTCAGTGTCACAAAGCTGAACATGTGTGAGATATTGTATAAGTATATAAATATAAAACAGAAAAAGGAAGCATAGAGTTACTCCGATGACCTTCAGTTTAAGGGAAACCAAAGAAGCCTCACGATGCAAAAAATGTGGCAAATCGCACAAAGGGCAGGCAATTATCCATGCATTTTTTACTGCGTCTGTCTTCTTGCATACAGGCTGTATGTAATCATTACACTCTCCACTTCCTATGGGCAGACAAGGCCAAAATAGTCTTTTACTTTAAAAACATATTGAAGCAAACTGCTTTTCTTCATACAAGCCTTTTAAAATGACCTCAAAACGCATTGTTATATGTTATTATTCACATCCGTTTTACTCTTTCCTGAGAAGCGGTTAATGAATGATTCATCGAAATGCGGCTTTTGGACAGACTTCGCCGGGTTCTTACAGAGTGCCTCTTGCATGCAGTAAAGCCTCCTTTTCTTCCCATGCAGACCAGAGGCGAGGGCCTGTCCGCCCCGAGCACCCCCACCACTCCTCTCCAGTCCAGTAGCCCAGATGGACCCGCCAGCGGGGTGAAGGTCCACCCTGCCTCAGGCCTCCAGGCTCCCTCGCCGCTGCCTCTGACGTGGGATGAAAGATCTCAGTCCCCCAGCGTCAGCCAGGATGACAAGGCCAATCGGCGGCTGCTAGCCAAAAATATAATCAATGCTGCCAAGCGCAAGAACAGCCCATCCCCAGGTGCCCAGGGGAGTCAGGGGATGTCCGTGTCCCCTGGCTTCCTGCCTCCCCATGGCCAGCGGCCTTTCAGCCCCTTCCAGTCCCGCTCACCTACCTTCATCAGCCCGCCGCCGACACCCACCCGCTCTATGCACTCACCCGTGTGTCTTTATACCACGCGCTCTCTCACTGACTCTGATGCCTCGGTGGACTCAGAGGATTTGGGTCTCAGGTCACCCGGGACCCGCAGCTACAACACCTGTCCCCGCGGTTGGGGTGGAAGTTTGAGGCTCAAGAGAGGAAATTTCCCCGCTGACCTCTAGGAAGCACCTCTGCGTACGACCAGATTGACAAGCCCTGCGTCTTTCATTTTCATGCTGTTCCATTACTCTATCTGGTGCTTTGCTGCAAACCATGGGAACGGGAGTCTGAGATAAATTTCTTTACTTTAAATTGCAGCTTTTGTCTAATTGTTTCTTATCGAGTTTTCATTTTTACTACTTTTGAGAATGATTTACGATCATTTTCTTAACAGAGTTGCGTGCAAATTTGAAAAGGTTTTTTGTGTAGAGAGACGGTATATTTGTGATTTTGGCACAACTGACAGGACAGAGATTTAGACAACCATTATTGGATACATCTCAGAAGGTTTGGACAGTTCGATGTGGCAGTTACAGGTAACTGGGATGCCCTTTGAATATGAGTGTCGATGAAGACAGGGCTTCAAAATTTGCCCACATTCTCCCTTGGTAATAACCGGAGAAGATGAAGATGACATGAAGAATATTTTCTTTCTTTGTCATTGTATTTGCTTTGTGTACCAAACTCTAACTTTAGAGCAAAGAGGAAGATTCTTATGCAGTAATCTTTTAACGAATTCTACTACAGTGCAATAATCAATGTATCACTTTTTTTTTCTATGTACTCTGTAACATAATGGTTTTTTTTTGGTTGTTAATAGAATGTTAAGTATCATATAAAGTCACTGAAAAGTTCAGACAGAAGGGGGAGAGCTGAACTCAAAATGTCAGCGATAAAGATAAAGAGGATTCGCACAATTCAGTGTTTATGCAGTAATTTGTCTGCATCATTTCAGAGCAAAGAAGTTTTTCAGAACCAAAATTTGTAATTCTAGTTGAATTTCAGTAAGAAGTGCTTAATAGTGTGTTATTAGCATCCAAAGTCATTGAAACATTCACGTTTTCCAGAAGCTAATTTAATTGAAGTCTAGGCTTGTATTGATGGTTTCTTCATTCATGTCGATGATGGTCAGATGGTGGATCCATTGGGAAGTAGGACGTAATGTCAGTCGAGGAGGAAGTACTCGTAAGAGGGGTTCCGGATTTTTTCACTTGTCTATAACGGAGGTTCAAAGGGAAGTTTCCAGAAAATATTCAGACATTACACATTTCATAGAAGAGTACCATTAAGTACATTTTACATAGTGATTTGTTGTTAGTTATTACATTTCATTTTGGTAATAGCATTTGGATCATTTCTGCTTGTTTTTGGCGTGATTGTGCAAACAGGTGTTATTCTGAAGATATCCATGCTGTATGACAATGTACGTCTGGGCTTATCCTGTTTTGGACACTGAATGTGCATCATTATGAAAACTACGAGTATAATGCAACCACTTTACCACAAACAGATGCTTCACAGGCCTACAGCCAAGCCCACCAGTGCCCCAATTACAGTAATGCATGCTATTTTATATTTCAGCCCTCAGCACACAGAGGGGCACACTGTCAGCAAAGAGTACCGGTTTGTACCTTCCAGGGTTGCTGGGGCTGTATCTGACAGTTGTACTCTAGCTGTCGGTTAATGTACCTTCAGGTCTAATTCAAGGTACAGAAATGGACTCTGAGTGACATTTTTGTACCATTGGGGGTGCATTAATGTTGTTTGTACCTCGGGGTACAAACCTGTACCAGGGCTGTATCCTTTTTTCTGACAGTCTAGAAGTAGTCCTCGCATATCATAACAGGGCTGAGCTCAGGCATAAAGCAATAGATTATTCAGTTTCTACCCACTATGACTAATGGGTTGAATAATGTCTTATAGTCATGCATGGGCCTTCAGCCGGTCTCCTCCAACACGGCTGGTATATTTCATGTCTTGCAAAAGCCGCTTGTGATACAGCATGATTGAAAGTTTAACCAAAATCACATTCCCATCCCTAATGCTCTGCTGTTTAAATAAATAAAATATATCAGTTACCAGCTGGCGCTGTTCAGTAAAGTATATTTTTTCTTCTCCCTCCTCTTCCTAAATCAGTAGAAGCATCTTTCCAGAAACAAACCACATATTTTTCGCTACTATAAATAATGTAAACAGACTGCAAGTAGGGATTTTATTGGCAGCCACATGGTGATTTTGCCCATTTCATGTGAAGTGAGTTTCCCTTGAAATAAGCTCTTTCCAGTGTGAAATTCCAGCTCGGCAGTGAGAGCAGAACTCTTTTGTCTAAAACAGTACATAGACTGCCATCTGCTGGACACTGTTATTTTTTATTTTCACTAATGGTGACAGCAAAAGTAAGTAGCAGCAGCAGTGATTTTAAGTTAAATATGTGTAACTGTTAAGGGTTTGAGGTTTGAAGAAGCAAAGGATCATGTGAAATCTTGCCAGAGGGGGGCACTGCATTCCTTCATTGAAACTTGTTTTTCAAGCTGTTGGGTACAGTATTGGAAAGGACCCACTTCAGTAATACAATAAACGCTATACAAAGACTATTTAGGGAGAATGAAGAAGCTACATAGGGTACCATGCCTTATTTTACTTGTCTACTGTCTTTGTTAGGCTTAAATATTTAACATATATGAATACATTGCCCAGCAAATAACATACATTGCGTATTAAAAATAACTATGGCACTGCTTAATGTCTTCTGCAGTGAATCTGTCTACAAGCGCCCACTTACTTAAGCTTTCTAATGTAAGACAGAAATATAATCATCGACACACAGGCGGCTTGTAAAAGATGGAATGACTAATGGTATGTCACTGTGGAAAATACTGTGCAGCAAAGTTATTTATATAGGAGACAGGTCCAACTAAACGTCTCTCCTCTTTCGAAATGCATAACTTGCAGTGTAGATTTTATGTAGATGATTTATTACTACAAAGGATTCAAACAATATCATGTTCAAAGTAAAATAAAACTCTTATTTTATAACCATGATCATAATCATAAGAGATGTTGATAATAAGGTATTACATCAGATTATGCCTTCAGAATTCGAAAATAGTATTCAGTGAAAATATACATAATTACCCATGACTGAAAGACTATAATAATACATTTAAAATGAAGGAATATACTGATGAAGGTACCCTTAGGGGTGGCATGGTGGCGCTGTGGTTAGCACTGCTCCCTCACACCTCTGAGACCAGGGTTCGAGTCCCCACCATGGCTCCATGTGTGTGGAGTTTGTGTGTTCTCCCTGGGTCATCGTGGAGTTTTCTCTGGCTGCCCCCAGTCCAAATATATGCTGAGATTAATTGGAGCTACCGAATTGCCCATAGGTGTGTGTGGGAGGGGGGGTTGCATAGATCACATTTGAGGACCAAAGTGTAGTAAAGCCTGAAATTTCCCTACTTTTGGGGACATCTCTTGAGGACGCCATTTGGATAACCTCAGTTTTATAAAACTCTGTGAATGCAATCAAATAAGTAAAAATGCCAAAAGTCTTGTATTTGGGTTGGTTACCTATGATTAAGGTTAGGGATGGGTAGGGGTTAAGGGTGCCGTGATTGGGATTAGGGTTTTTCCTATAGAAATGAATGGACGGTCCCCATTTAGATAGGTACACCTACGTGTACGTCTTTACATTGTTGTAATACGCTTATTTTACCAGAAGGGGGCAGTGTTTCAATGAGATTGTTTTTTTTATAATCACTGAGCTTACAGTCCTGCAATACTAACCAGGATAACCAGTTACAATATGGATAGATGAATGGAATTATAGTGCACATTTGCACAATATGGGAATATAAGCAACGCCACTTTAGCTGCCTGTCCCATGCAAACACAGGGATGACATTCACACTCACAGCCAGGGGGGCTGCTACAGATTTTGCCCCCCCCCAGACTAATCCAATTATCGGGCAAATTTTTTAGGGCCCATGTCACTAAGGGCACTTGGAATTGTTGATACGTTTCCCCCTTTAGAGCGCCCCTGTTCACAAAGTGGGCCTGCCCCCCATGATGTCCCGTCTGGGGTGGGGAGCGGCTCAGCACCTTAAGCCTCTGTGCTTGTGACTTGAAGATCACCGCTTCGAACCCTTGCTGCGACAGAACAGTCACATGTCCATGGACCCTTGGGAAAGGCCTGTAGCCCCCCCCCCCCAGCTCCAGGGGCACCACATGTTGGCTGACCCTGTGCTGGGACTTAGTGATTGGAAATCAAAATGGGGTAGGCAAAGAGAAGAATTCCAATGTACTTGTGCAAATGGAAAATAAAGCACTTACCATCATTGACATTCTCTTACCCTGTGCCCAGTACTCCAGAGTGGGTTCCGCAGAGGGGAAAAGATGATGGCTGGTTGATCTAATCTCGGGCTTGGCCACCTCCTGCACAATCCAGTGCAGGATAAGTGGGGGGAAGGTGAATAGATGAGCCAAAAGCATGCAAAGATATCTTCCTTTATGAAAATCCACCCATTGATCCGTTTTCCCAGCCCACTTATAAAATTCCGATATTCACTTTTGCATATTTTAGATACAGTTTCCTGAAAGGTGTCCCCCACCTTGAGTGCCAGTGAAAGGCATCCACATGGATCCACAGCCAAGCCCCTCTACCTCAGATGAGGGGGTGTTTATTACTGTTACAGTGAGAACAAACTTGCAAGACTAAAATTCTTTTGCTTCAATATCTTGTCCTTTATGGAATAAATTTTTTTCCTTCGATAGCAGGATGTAAGTAAGGAGTTTAACATATAAGACATATTAATATTAATTAAACTCTTATACCAGCAGGGGAAAAAGCACTAAAGCTCATCAGTTAGGGTGTTGCAAACAAAATCACTAATGTCCTATTGAATAATAATAATAATAATAATATTATGATTATTATACAGAGAAGGCAAAAAATCAAGCTGAAGTGCAAAATAAACACATTCAAAACAAATATAGGAAGAATGGTAGTGATTTAAAAGAAAAAACAAAACGTAAAAACAGTGCTTTTGTCTGCGCTGATGTAAACAGATCAGCACTGTGTTTTCATATAACAGACAACTACAGTGATTTAGGTGTGTGATCCCATGAGAGAACATTCTACAATGCTACTGCGGAAGCTGATTTATGGATACAGATCTCGTGATGTAATTGCTTGATTGAAAGACAGCATTGCTTAAAGTGAGACATACCTTTTACCTGGGTTATTATACAGTTTTTTTATTGCAGTTAAAATGGACCAAAAAAAGAGATTTAAAAGACCCAGAAAATCATAAAGAGCCTTTCAGAAGGAAGCGAGACTCTTGAAATTGCCAAATATGATCATCCCACAAGCTTTGTTTGTGATAGTTAACAGGGCCGGAAAAAATTGTGATGAGAAGAAAAGCCTGAAATGAACTTTAGGACGAGGACGAGGAACAATTAAGGTTGCAGCCTCCAGGGAGCCCTTAGCTTCTAGTATTGGCATTTTCGAGAACTGCAGCCTTCCTGGAATCAGCCAGAGCGCAAGGAATACAGTAGACTGAGGCGTCACTAAGGTCAGGGAGGCTGAGAC
The DNA here is from genome assembly GCA_026777985.1 of Mormyrops attenuatus. NCBI lineage: Eukaryota > Metazoa > Chordata > Actinopteri > Osteoglossiformes > Mormyridae > Mormyrops > Mormyrops attenuatus. The sequence goes on from JAODKC010000002.1 coordinate 7,333,310, forward strand.
ACAAGCTCATTAAATGAGATACACAAGCAGAAGGCTGAGAAAAACTATGACTGTTTCCAGTCCGGCACCAGAAAAGTGAGGGATAGGGCACTAGTAGGGAGGGGTAATGAAGTAGGCTGCTATTATCAACCATAAGCTGATCTGACCTTTCAGAATTGCTTTTAGGCTAAAATTGGACTTGAAAAATAATGCATGTTTCAGGAAGACACTTTCTTCAAGAGGAAAAGGTTTGCAGTATTCAGGAATACATAACATTAATGCAGGACATGGCTTCATCACACATGTTCAAGTACCTCACGGCTCGGCGATGTCTTAAAGACGACCAAATAATCACTCGGTGCCACTGTTCACTTGAGAACTTGCGGGCCCTTTTGATGTGTTATATTTACGGTAAGGGAGAACAGCACACGTCTGAGCAGCATCTAGGAGGCTGTGGCGGCTGCTTCAGCTGAAATTGGTCATGAAAAAATAAAGAAACTGAGAAAGAGTCCATGGATGCAAGGCTGCAAGTGACTGGACAGAATATTTTATACTTGTTATTTTATAATGTATTTCTTTATTCTTAGGCTGTAAACTGAGTTAAGGAAAATAATCCGGTTGCCTAATAATTGTTTGATAAATAAAATGTTCAACAATAAAAGCATCATCCTCAGAAAAAGCACCTGTCTGATAATTATACACACACAGTATATTCAAACAGCTCCTTCTCACGGTCATGCAGAAAATGACATCCTGTTTACCATGGTAGTACAATATCACTGTCAAGGTGTTGAGGTGTCTCAGCGGTTAGGGTACTCACTGTATGCTTCCAGGACTGTGGGTTCAAATACCACTATTGACTCTGTCAGTGGCATTTGGGTTTTATCTGTGTAGTTTCCTCTTAAAGACATGTTTAGGTGGATTAGTGTCTATACATTGCTTGTAGTGTGCCCAGTGATGGCTTACTGTGTTGTCTCCTGTCCTCTACGTCCTGCGATGGACTAAATGCTTTGTGATCCTGCATTGGATGTGTACTCTTTGAAATAAAAAATAAATATGAAGAAATTGATATTGTACAACATAATTCAATTTACCCCGTGGCCCTGTAACGCTTAAGTAAGTGTAAGTGCTTGGAACATGGATGGATTTATTTTAGTAATACACGTAATATAACATAACTTAATGAGTTTGCATTAACTTTGACATCGTGGTTCTTCAGGTGTAGGTGGGAACCGGATTAAATCGCAGATATGGCAGAAAGGTTTTCCTGTTGCTGGACCTCCATGAAGGCGCTCTCGGTAGAGGTCCCTGTGAAGGCCGGCTGTGGGGTGCCGCTAGAGGTCCCTGTGAAGGCCGGCTGTGGGGTGCCGCTAGAGGTCCCTGTGATTTTCTCTCTGCATGGCTCACACACACTAGTCTTCCCTTTTCCTTCTCCCATGACAGCGGGGCAAGGTTGTCGTCGATCCTTCATTGAAATCAAGCAACAAAAAAAAAAAGAAAACAGCTAAATATTTACTGGGCGACTGCAGATTGGATGCCGTCTGGAGGGTCCGCGCCCCGAACGCGGCGCTAGAGCCGGATCTCGCCTTCGCCCCGATCGCGGCAGCCGGCCAGCTGGAGCATCGCGCTAGTTAGTCAGCCAGCTGATCAGGCTGCAGATGAATTTCGCGCACCGATGACTAGCCATTAACCCCGGCGCGTATGGGCTATTGTTAGCCGAGCAGCTAGCGTTCACCCGGGCTGCTGATCGAGGGTAGCGAGTCGCTAACTGGTTAGTCGCCCTGCCTAGCTCTGTAGCTAGCGGTCGGTAGGGAAGGATGAGCAGGAAACATCACTTCAAAGGAGCCGAAGTTAGCTGCTGTGTGAAATATTTCCTATTCGGATTCAACATAATATTTTGGGTAAGTATGGCGCGGCGGTGGCCTGTGTGAGTCTCCGGCGTTCGGTGGGAGTCTTTCGGCGGCGCGGCTGAAGTGGCTGCCGGGCGGCGGGTGACGTTACCCCGCAGCGCCCCGTCCGTCTTCGCGGCTCGGCATTTCTATCTTTATTCTCTGTGTAACCGTGAGTTGGAAAGTTGGGGAGTTTGTGCGTTTCTGCCGAACGAATCCGCCGCCGCCGTGTTTCTCTCAGGTCTGCGGGAATGGACGCCGCCGTCCGGCTGAACTTGACGGTGGTCGGGCGGCTCGGCGGCGCCCTGCGGCCGAGGGTCCACGTTCGCTCCCGGCGGTTCCTCTCTGGACAGACGGCGACGTTAAAGTGCGGCCCCGTCTTAAAGTGTCATAAAACGCGAAGATGCGGCTGTTGCCGGGCTGACGTGCGTCCCCGCGGCGAAGCCCGCTTTGCCGGTCCGTGGGGGCTTCGGCCGGCGGCGGGCCGCTTCGCCTCCCCGGGCTGCCCGTCACGAAACACCGCCGAACTTTGACTCTTGCTTCGGGACACACCTGTTTACTCTGCAATGTCAACGAACATTTAGTAAACTTAAACCTTACCCTGCTTTTCTACTTTGTCTTTCGTTCATTATATATTTCTAATTTAAGAGACTGGGGGGGTTATAATGGTTATTCACTCTATGCTTTGGCCGTTTAAGTACATCTGCTTGTTTTAGATATCAGTTCTGGGCTGCTTGTATTGCCTTGAGTTACACCATTAGTGAACTTAATAAAGTAAGTTTATACGCTTCTTGGTTATCAGTGACGCTTAAGCTGACTTGAATGTATTTAAAGTTTCCTTTGAAGAGCTTTTAAAGGAATGTGAAGTGAGGAGGTATTAAATATTTGGGATCTGCCTCAACATTTGCAATTTGACAGTTCAGGCCCTAGTTCTGGACTTTTCATTTTGTTTTTTGGTTTATGAAAACACACACACACACACACACACACACACACTGAGCACCACCTGTATGGTATTAATTTTTCTGCCTAATGAATTGTCAGGCTGACAGTTCCCATTTTCTGTCCCATGGTCTCCTTCTGTTTAGCAGGCTGTGCATACGTGGGATGGTGTCCCCCACACCGAGCAGACAGAGAATGCTACTGCCGACAAACAGCCGTCCGATAGGGAATCGTCCTTTCTAAACCATCTACATGTATGCTGGATGCATGTCAGATGTTTACACACGTGTATACGATGTTCTGAACAATCACACACTTCGACTTTAAATACAGGGGTTGTGCCGTGGTTTTGTCTTTTCTTCAAAGTATAGTCTCTCGAATAGCCTCTGTGAGAATTTTGAAATACTTGTAATGATTTATAAATGGATTAAACTGCTATGCGCTTCTTATGTATGTTGTCCTTCTGTAACTTTTCCAGTGCCACAGCCTGAGATAGCTCATGTGGAACTGGACCTTTTAATGAACGTTAAATGAACGCAAAGTTTACTTTGTGTGGTTACTTGGCCGGACGAGTGGTCCAGCTAGCTGGGATTATTGGATTTGTGCTGTAACTCACCACGTTATTATAGTGAAAGTATGGTATTAAGTTAAACCCAGCTGAGCTTGGTAAAAGGTAATGGTTTTTTTCCCCACAAGCTGTAAAATCATGAGTGAATATTTTCTAGTAACTTCTACCACTTTATTCTGTGGGAGGTGTTCTGTTGGTGGGTGCAGCTCAGTGTCACCTGTATAATCATATTCACTGTCTCTGCTAGCCGGCGAGGTCAAGTAAATAAATAAATAATTAAAATTCCCAGTTAAAGGAAAAACGTACCTACAGGAGCAGTACCTAGAGTATATAGTCTCAGTTCAAGGAGCGAATATGCGTAATATATGAGCTCCTAATTAAACCTATTCCTTAGATTGTATTAGGAGTGAAACAGGTGTGAGGCAAATGATGTTATAAAAATTACTGGAGTTGTGAAAAAGTTATGGTATACGTGTTTAACGTGTGAGTGTGTGTGTTTGTGTGAGAGAGACAGATGGTTTAGGTTGTCATGGATATCTAGTTACTCTATTTTAAGTCAGTGACAGGAGATAATGCTTTATCTCTTAGTTTCCCACATGTTCCCTCTGTCTCACTCTCTCTCTCGCTCTCTGTCTCACACTCTCATGCACAGTCAGAATGCAGAATGTGATGTATCTCGGCTTTGTTGTAATATGTGTATGTATTGTCCCGTGTATGTACGCTGGCTCACTATGCCTGTTTTCTTATGCATTTGCAAATCTGCTCACACATTTCTGTTTGTAGCATCTGTTCTTTTCCTAATAAGTCGGAGGTCGCAAAATATTTCTTGACATGCATGGCACCTGGAATCACAGTATTATGAGTAGAATTTTTTTTTATTCCGAGTCTGGCATACTCTTGCTGCATTTAGTGTGATTGTCGGGGGGGGGGGGGGGGGGGCACCGTGGGCACATTTTTTAAAATATTATTAAATAATTTTTTAC
>JAODKC010000002.1:7338317-7364713 GCA_026777985.1 Mormyrops attenuatus
ACGCCCCCCCCCCCCCCCTCGAAAGTTGGAATCTGACCATTTTATGGTGATTACCTTGTTCCTGGTTTAGACTTTTTTCAGTGGTGACACTAAATGTACGTTTTAAGGTGCTTGTCTGTCTTCTGGCGCTTTTCAAGCTTATGTTGCATTTTAAGGCTCCAGATGGTTTCTTTGGTTAGTGTTGTTTGTCTTCTAAGTAGAGATAAGTAGAGATATATTCCAGATTATCTAAACTCATTGTGACAATAGTGGATTTGTTACCATCCCAGTGATTTCCTTGTGTGACACGGGAAAAATGGAGGCCAGCGTTACTCACATTGATTCTCTTCTGTGGCGAAGACAATAAGTCTCCGTATTTCATTCCTGAAGAAAGCCACGGCTTTGTCTTTCTGCACAAAGACTTTTGTGTGCTGAAAAAGAACGTACAGTCCAGGGAATGAAAGATTGTGGGCGTGGAGAGAGTCTGAGGTTTATACAGCTAGTCTTGGTCCCATGTGGACTCTGCTGGATGGGATAAGTTTTGAATCCTTCCCATTAATCCCCCATTACAATGCTTACACAAATTATGCTGGATTATTGAGGATAATTTTGCAGAAAAGTTTTTTTTTTTCCATCTATATCATATTGAATATTTATTTTGCTTCTTTCCTATCTCCACATACACATACCACATGATGATCTTTTACACTGCATATTCCAATAGTATGTAGAGAGTGAAAGCTAACCTAATATTTACTAAAGTCTTCCTTAGCAGGAGTTCCATGTATCTTCATCCCGAGTGTGACCAAGCAGAATCGAACAAAACGATCTGATTATCTAGCCATTTAGTGCCATTCCACTTTATATACTATTAACATTAGATTCAGCTGGAAAATAATTGTGTTGACCCTCCCCCCCCCCCCCACCGTGTTTAGGAGTTACCGTTGTGTATTTTTGTTGTGGCGGTGATGTAGTAACAAGGTGTTTGTGTGCATTAGCAGCTGTAACAGACAGGGAATTATCTGAAACTGGTTGGATGAGATCGGCCTTTCTTATCAGGATGACAGCTGTTTCATACAGGAAGTCTGTACCAGAATAAACATGGAAGGGTGTGGAAGGAAAATCAGTCGACTTTCACAGTGAAGTTGGAATTTAGGCTGAACTCGCGGCATAATGTTTTACATGTTCGGCCTTTATATAATTATATTTTTTGCTTTAGTTTTTATACTAAAAACCAGTATTTGTGTTCTGTTGTATTTTATTATGAGAAGTTCATCTAGGTGACTTACTGTTTGACAGTAAAACTGAAGCCTTGATTTGCAACAGATTTCAGAGACTGCACTAGCTTTAAACCTACATAAATCCTGGAGGGCTCATCAATGCTCATCAATCCAGACACCTTGTTTTCCAGCATCTCCGTCAAACCTGCTGATCAGCTGTTCTGCTCTGTGCATCTCTGGTCTCAGTGCTCGCAAAGGTTTTCGTTTTGTCCTTCCTGTATCTGACAAGCATGGATCCAATTATGCTTTTTCCATCTATTTCGTTTTGTTCTGTAAATATGCGTTTATTTGTTTCAAATAAATGAGTCACATGGAGGAAGTCGTATTTTGGGTTCGAACGTGAGGAACCCATTAAGCTATGATGAGGCGATCTTAGCAGCATGCAGGAACAGGACACATTGGTATAAGGGAGGCTATTGTCTCCGTCACCTTTTGTGTTGGCGCCCAGGGACAAAGGGCCGGCCAACACCATGAGTGTAAGGTGTCTCCCGTCGTTTGCTCCTCCGCTCTCAGCCTTTGTAGTTATGGCTTCTTCTTAGACGAGGACCCCAAGACGAGGACCCCAACAGCCTCTGTGGTTTCTGTACACAGACATTTATTTTCTCAAAATAGTGCAGCAAGGAAAGGGTCGATTTTTGAGGGGGTTCTACTCCCTGATTTGTGTCCGGTGAGAGTTATGAACGTGGGCTCCGCTTGGCCGTTCCTCGCTAACTGTGAGGAAGATGTCAGCCTGCCTGCTGTTGGGTTACCCCCCCCCCCACACCCATGCCCCGTACTCCGCCCCAAACCGCGAGGCGACAGCGACATGTTGTTAGGGAGATAGCTGAGCTCTCCCCTCAGTCCCCTGGCGTGAGTGTCCCTCAATTGTGGTCCTTCCTTTCCTCTTTCATGTTTTTTTAAGATCTTCCCCCTCCCCCCCAACTGTGGCCCCCAGCAACGTTTGTATCAAATTCCAGAACGATCGGCATGTCTGCCGAACATAACATGCCTGTGATTTGATTTGTGTTGTTGGTGTTAAGGAATAAATTGCCTAAAAAGGGCTGCTATGGGAGGTTTGACTCCTTTTCCTCCTTTCCTTTGTACTCACACTTCCGATTCCCCACCCTTTTCCACTTAGATCTTGGCTGAAACGGCAGTGGACATTGAGGGCTTCCTCTTCTTATCTTTCTTTGCTTTGATTTCGTTTAGTCTTTCATTCTTTTTTTTTTTTTTTTTTTTGAAGGTTCAAAACTAATATTAAGGAAATATTAGAATAACATTAAGCAAAGTGCGAACAGTTTAGTTCTCTTATATCGATTCCTCGTTGTGGTCAGCACTCTAAAACTTTATTATATTCATAGGAGTGAAGCCTGTGTTTTCTCTGCTCTACTGACGCTTCAGAACTGCATTTGATATAAAACAGGCAAATGGTTCACTGACGCACTTTCTCTCTTTTTATTTTTTCCGCTTGCTTTGTGTAAGTGGATTTACTGGTTACTTACTTTTTTTTTTCTTCCCGAAACAAAGGGGTTTGGGGGGGATGCATCACGTTTGTTTCCCTCCTTGCGTGCGTGAAAGCGGCAGGGTTATAGCAGAGCGTGTCTGCATCGCAGTCCCGGGTTCCCATGCACTGCTAGAGGCTTGGGCCTTGCTACCTTCAATGCTGACTTTATTGTGCTCAGCTCTGTGTGGTCATGGTGTCACACACGCGCCTGTGCTCTGAGGCGCTGAACAAAAGGCCTGCCACCATCAGGCCAGATCCGTTTGCACGTCTGGTTAATTGCCGCCGTCACTCTGTTTGGCCCACGTCTCGCGTCCCCGGGAGTGCCCTCTGTCCCTGTGCGCAGGGGACCGGCCACAGCTGCCAGCCTTCGCGTTTGCTGTCCGCGCCTCCTGCCATCACACGCAAGTGACCATCTGGGCCCCCCGCGCTGAATATTATCTGCATTTTACGCATTTAGATTCTGTCCTTCGTTTTTAACCTGCAGTGCCTGAAGGATTTTTTTTTTAGGTTCTGATTTAGAGCAGTGTGAATTTCTAAAAGGTGCCCTTCTTTTTTTTTTTTATTCAGTAAGGTTGTAGACTAAGTGATGTTGTGTGTGTATGTGTATGTGTATGTGTGTGTGTGTGTGTGTGTGTGTCAGAGCATCCATTATGGGGACCAATTTTTTCTGTCCTCACAAGAGGAAATTCAGATTTTTTTTTATGACAGACTGCAATCAAAAAACTAAAAATGCCAAAAGTGTTTTGTTTGGTTTCTTATGGTTAAAGTTAGGGCTGGGTAGGGGTTAAGGTTGTCATTGTTGGGATTAGGGTTTTTCCTGTAGAAGTGAATGGACGGTCCCCACAAAGATATGAGTACAGGTCTTTGTGTGTGTGTGAGAAATGGCATAGCTGTTTGTGGTGTAGCTTCACTCCACTGGATCACATTCATGTCACTGCTGTGGTCTGCAGTTGAGCTCTGTATTTCGATTGTGCCTGTCCCCCCCACCCGGCAGTGTGGCCCCTTTGTTGCATGTGATGTGTGAAATGCCCTCCCCCACCCACTCCACAAAAAGCTGATAGATCAACATACAAACCGCTTGAGGGGTGGGCTGTTAAATTACATTCATCTGTTTAGCCTTTTTCCAAAGTCCTCTGCGGGACTGAAAAACAGCCTGGGGATAAAACATGGTTTTAAAATGAAAAAATATACCCTGTTTAGCAGAGGAAAATAGAATTGTGTTCCTGAAGTACTTCATTGCAAAATCACATTGAATAAATGTTATAAAATTGCATTTGTTGTTTTTTAAAAAACTGCATCATTTATGCAAATAAATGCTAATATTGTATAAAGGAATCAGAGGGTTATTGGCGTGTACTAATGTAGTATGTGGAACACTATTAATGGAGGTGCTGCCCGACGAGGGCATTGTTGTCGTAATGCTGTACTGGGATGTGGCACTGGTTTCCAGGTGTGGTACTGGTCCCACTCTCCACGCAGTGCCCCATCATGTGCCCATGCTTAGGTAGGCCAGAATTAGTACAGTGGTAAGTATCCTTACCTGTTCTTCAGAAGACCAGGGTTTAATTCCCCAACTGGGAAAAGTGATGGACCTTATAAGCATTTCACTGCAGGTTGTACTATGTATGATGATGCATGTGACAAAATTTGAATGCACGTTGTACCACTTTAGCCTGATTGAATTTGTTTTGGCTACAGCAGTTCCGAGTTCCTGGGAGTGCATCAGTACATTGTGATCTGTGATACTAATAATAATGAATAATTTATACAATATGCACTTTTTCCTTCAGATGATCCATGTGCAGAACACCGCTATCTCCCTGCATTTCGACCAGTCAGATGATGGTGACACAGCTAGCTTGGTTTGGTTACATTTTCAGGCCACGTCAACTCGGGTACAGATAATTTACAGTGGAAAACCGTAAGCTGATGGCACTGCTCTGTTCTCGCTGGCAGTGGAAAAGCTCCAGCTGTGGCCCCCATCTCTGTCAGCTGCTCCTGTCCAGCACACGTGTACGTCGATAAGCTCGGTGTTGGTAAGGGCTGCGTGGGTGCTTGGGTAGCAGCAGGAGCAGGCGGGGAGATGGAGATTAGTGTCGGAACGTCCCAGATGGGTCAATAACATCGAACACCTGACAGAGGGCCCCGTGCCGCGTAAAGCCATAAAACTTAGCTGTTAGTTCTCGCTGGTGCAAAGTGCCATGTCTGCCTGGCGGGTAACACGAGGAGTCTAGGAGCTGATTAGACGGTTCCCCATGGCAACCTGTAATTCCCCCCCTCTGCCCCTGTCAATAATGCTGCAGGTATGCCGTGATGTGTGAATGGTTCGGATGTGAGGCTTTAATCGCGGTATTAGGAAGGGAAGCCAACAAGCGTGCCTGTTGTGCCTTGAACACTTAAAGAACAGTAATGACTCTTCACCTTGGGTCACTTTGGTCCCCGTACACGCCATTGACTAATGAAGGCCTACGATGGCCCAGGTTCTGCTGTAATGCCTGTCATTACCAGGTGGGAGTCCTTTTGTTTTGTGTGGCGTATCTCGTGCTTGGAGCTCTGACTTCTTGCAGCTAACATTTTAGCATTTCCAATAAGAGAGTGGAGAACGTGGCAAGGGGCTGATCGCATCTTGTCCAGGTGGTAGTTCAGTTTTAAAATATAGATCATTGAAACTATTTTCCCTAGCTGTGAAGGTGTGGATAGCAGTTTTTTTCTGGATAAAAGGAGGATAAAGGAACAGTTGGAGCCAGTTTGACATTTGCATTTAAATAGCCTCTTAAAAGTGCATCATAGATAATTTGCTGCATGTTCACATTTTCACTCGTTACTCTCCAGTATAAAATCTAAGCCAAAAGCTCTGGTAGTGAAAGAATTTTGTTTAATATAATCAGCCCACAGATAAATTTTAATGTGATTTTTGCACATATTATAGATAACAGAAGGCTAAATGCCATTAGTAATGTGATTTATCAGAAAAAAATGTATTAGAACTTTAAGGAAAATGTTGCTTCACTGGAAAACACAAATGTGTATCGTTTTGTTAAATAATATTTATTGGCCCCAGTACTTTGGAATGGCCCTTGGGCCAAGTTTAAATGCTCTTTCTAATAGGTGATGAAACTTTAGAGGACAGATAACCTCCTCGGGGGAGCAGGATGTGGTTCCTCAGAAGACAGATGTGGAATGATTGTTGTTCATTTAAAAACCCGGCCAGTTTTATGTCACAAAATGCGTCCTGTGCATTTAAGCTTAAATGTTGTTGTTTGTCTGAGGTTTTGTGAAACGCGTAGCTGTTCTTCTGTTGTCTTTATCAAGTGCTTAAAGCACTCTTACTAGTGTAGGCACTCCTGGTGCCTGCAGGCTCATACTTAATTATATAAAGTGGAGTTGGGGCTGACTGCTCTCAGCCTGGTATTAAATTTAACTTGTGAACATACATGCAGTATCCTCAGAAACTCTATTGTAAGAGAGACGTCCTTTAAATCCTTCAGCAGCAATCCATGATTTTCACACGCAGAATCCACGATGTGTAATTCCCGAAGTGGAAGGATGGTTTTCTCAGCAGTTCTTGCTTGTGCTTTTGTCAGATTCTGTTACGTGAAAATGTGTTCACCAGGTGCACGTTTTGCGTGCGCAGATTAGAGGCAGCATAACAGTAACTGACCTCGTCATCAGAATGCAGTCTCGACTGTGAAATAGACCGTTAAAACGGATCGCTTGTAATCAAGCTGTCAGAATACTGTGGGTTCTTAAGACTGCCAATGTCATACAGGAAGCAAACGCAAAAATAAATCGTAACATCTTGCCGTTAAAGTGGCTTCTTGTTGAGTCTGTTGAGGGCGGGGGCCACTATGTCGCCAACCTGTTTACTCTCGGGTAAGGTGTCTTGAGAATTGGGGGGTGGGTGATATGTTCCATATTGTCTGGCAGCACATTTCAGTACCCTGCCCTGTTTTGCCGACTGACTTAATCTGTTTTTTTTTTGTTTTGTTTTTCTGTTTTCCAGTTGCTTGGAGCCGCATTCTTGGGCATCGGACTCTGGGCATGGGCAGAAAAGGCAAGTACACAGGCGAGAAATGAAAAACGTGATGTGCGATGCCACGGATGCCGACACTCATTATTTAACTGGCAGCCATAGCAACACGCTGACTTATTTATGGGAGATACGATTGATCGAGGATGAGAGCGGTTGGTGCCAGTCATAGAACAGATGTGGCAAGGAGACAGGAAGCAATTTTCCGCAGTTCTTAATGACTCCTTATTGCCCACTGAGGAAATTGTTCCTTGTGTATAAGCCTGCCAAAAAAGGAATGGGTTGTGAAAGTAGAGATCCTTAAAGATGACTTCAAAATATTTGCCTGTCTTATGATTCGTGTTCTTGGTGTCAAATTTCGAGTGTTAACATCTTAATGGAGTAAAGGTTTAAATACTAAAAATGCAAGTCACCTCAGGACTATGACAAACCTCCTCAGCATGGGGCCTGTTCATTTTCACATGATTATTGTGTTGTCTGTATGCTACTATAATCTGATTTGTCAGGTGAGTTATTCATGTCTCCAGTTAAGAGCCTGACATTTTTACAATGAGAATGCGCCTGTGACCTTTTTTTGACCTTTGAAACACAAAGGTCGGCCAGATCATTCTTCATGTAGTCATACTCGGGCTTGACTGAGCTTCAGTTTAGGTTTAATGCAGTTTAATATTTCTATTATGACGTTAATGCTAGTTGCTTCACAGATATATTTAAGAAAAAAAATATATAAAAATTAACGTCTAATCTTGAAGTGAAAAATAAGATTTTACTCTTCAAATCTTCCTTTGCTGACACATATGCGATGTTTCTTTTATTTGTCCTCTTCTACATTTTGCAGGGAGTGTTGTCAAACATTTCATCCATAACGGACATGGGGGGGTTTGATCCGGTGTGGCTGTTCATTGTGGTTGGGGGGGTGATGTTCATCCTGGGCTTTGCTGGATGCATTGGAGCCCTGAGAGAAAACACAGTCCTGCTGAAATTTGTGAGTTAAAATTTTCACTTATGCCAGCATGTATGAAGGGTAGTTTGACTCTCTGGTGGATTATTTGTTGTCTCCTTTTCTATATTTGCCCGTTTCTTCCTGTGTAGCAAACATCTTTGGCTTTGGAGAATTAGACCCAATTTTTTAGATATGCGTTTATACTTGATGATTATATTTAATTTGAAAATTGTTACCCAATTTCAATTCAGTGTTGCGTTATCTTGCGTCAAGCCTTATGTGCAAAATAATGTTCACTGAAATGTTTTTACTTTCTACTCATTAGGGAAAAAACAATATATAGTTTACATAGATGTAACTATAATTCTTTCTCTCCTTTATCATACAGCCAATTTTTAAATGTAAACTTTCTCAATCTTGATATGAAGTTTCTCTTTCCAAAAAAAAGCTCTCTAATCAGCTGCCCTTTCCCCCACATGTTGCTGTGTGAGTGATTCCTTCGCTGCTCCGAAGTTGTGTAAATCTGGCCTTTTTCCTCTTGATTCTTGAGTAACTGCTCACCCTCAAACGGCCATCCAGTCCAGTCTTGTACAATAAAGGCCTTTTTCTTGATTATCCATTGATTAGTTCAGGGCTTCTGTGCACTGAGCTTTCATGGGAATAAATGGCTTGGGCCAGAAAAATCTTGATGACCAGAGTGTTTGACGTTGCCATTATTGTAGAAAGTATTTACCGTAAATGTCTTACTAATCAAACCAAGGGAAAGTGAACCTCCTTCCAATATTCATCTGCAGATCAATGCAAATTCATTCATTATTAAGGAGAATGCCTCAGGCTTTAGCTTAGCTTTTTATGTGAAAATTTTCTTTCATTTAAGTGCTCCTTGTGGGAGTTGCAATATTTTATAAGTCAGGGATTAACCACGATGAGGTGTGCGTTTATACAAAATAATCGATGATGGCTTTGTGTAATGTGGCCCTCTGCTTTGTATAACTGCACACCTCATCATGGTTAATCCCTTACTTTTCTCATGGCTAGATGTGATGCATTTTTTTTTCTTTTTACTGTTTTCTGTCACTTTCATTCCTGTTGTTCTTTAACCTTTTATACTTGTGTGTAGTTTATGCTTTGTGATGTGCTTTTGTGTGCGTTTGCTTCAAATGTGCTCTATAAATAATTTTTTACTTATTTCTTACTAATGAGAAAAATAATAATAGAATAAACTAGTCACGGTTAATTTTTCAGATGAAAATTATTTAAATTAGCATTTTTAATGTTCCAGTATGCTCATAAAAATATAGTCCCTATAAGGATAGATCGTCCGGTCGGGCTACTTACTGAAAGCGGCAAATATGTTAAGCTACCCCAGAAACCATCAACATGTAGGTGCTTGCGTTTTGAAAAATAAGGAAAATTATGCAGATAATGACTGCTTATTTATGAGTAAAAAGTCACACTGGTTTTTATATTAGCATATTTAATAGCATTAAAATGTATTAATATAGAATATATTAGGCGGCTTAAACTACCCGTGCGGTTACACGAAATTAATCAAAACCCATGTGACATTTCTGGACCAATAAGAAAATAGTATTTACCAAAGCTCTGGAATAGTCACTTTTTATTGTTGCATACTTAGGTAACAAGTATTCTGCATAATAAACAGTATACTATGGTATAAAACAGTGATAAACTAGCTAGTTCTGTGTTCTCTGTTGTTCTTGTATTGGTTTGTAATGCCATAGCTTGTTTTTGTTTTCTGCTGGGCTGCCATTTTTAAAATGTACGTAACGTATAATGCAGAACCTTCTTTGCGTCTCCAGTTTTCTGTATTTTTAGGGCTTATTTTTTTCCTGGAGCTGACTGCTGGGATCCTAGCATTCGTTTTCAAGGACTGGATTAAAGACCAGCTTAACTTTTTTATTAACAACAACGTCAAAGCGTATCGTGACGATATTGACCTCCAGAACCTCATAGACTTCGCCCAAGAATATGTGAGTATGTGAATGAAAAGTACTGTCAAATGAAATGTGCAGATTGTCAGTTCCAGAATGTAACCATTTTGAAAAATCTTTGACACTTAAACAAACTTTCCTGCAAGCTTCTTCACACACAATAAGTTTTATTTATATAGTGCCTTTCTTACACTCAAGGGATTATCTACACCTTCTCCTGGCCAATGTGAGGGAAAAGCTGAGCTGTGCTTGTAATGTTTTTCCAGGACTGTTTTTCTAACGATTGTCGCATTGCAGGCATAGATTCCCCATCTCCTATGTCCTTAGAAATGTCTTCTGCTTTCTTTTTGCTCTTGGGATACATTTTGTTTTTCACTATGTTGAAGAGTCTTATTTTCTAATCTAATGACATGCACTCGAGGTTAACAAGACTTTCACATGCAGAGCAGTGGTTTGAATCACAGGATTAATGCATAATTTGCAAAGTCGCATGTTCCGTTTGGAGAGCCTGCCTTTGTTTTGTGTCGAAACAGACAATGATTGTTCCATTAAAAACAGGAAGACACAAGCTGTTACACCCCGAGGAAATGTCAGTTTTGCTTTTGTGATTTAAAATTTCCTATTCATCTTTTGGAGGTGACCTAATTTTACAGCATTAATAGAGAATTTTCCTTTCTGTTCAATCCTGTGTCTGTACAGTGTTCCTTACTGTCTAGCTAGCAGACTTCTGAGATTAGTGTCACCTTTTAGGCCCTACTGTCGGCCTTGAAAACATTTGGTATATAATATATTTTCAACAGTTAAATGAGATAATGGCTTTGGTTTTGCTTATCTGGCACTTTGCTACCAAGGTAATGCAAATCCATTTATTTAATGTAACTTGTTTTTGTCATTTTTATTTCTTAACGAATACCCACAATGCTTAGTGGTCGTGTTGTGGCGCACATGGTCCCAACGACTGGAATCTCAACATCTACTTCAACTGCACAGAGCTGAACCCCAGCAGGGAGCGATGTGGAGTTCCCTTTTCCTGCTGCGTGAAGGACCCGGCGGTGAGCTGGGGGTGGGGGGTGGGGAGGTCTGTCCTCATCCACACGTGTCGTCGTCATCCTCATTATGGTTTTGCTTTCCCTAAATGTGATTTTTCTTCCCAATCTTGTTTTAGGAGGATGTTCTTAACACGCAGTGTGGCTACGACGTCCGTCTTCAGGGGGTGAGTGCCTTTGTGATGAGTCACAGAATCGTATTGTTTACAACCAATGTTAACACGCCAATTATAAATGCAGTGGTGTTTCATGTTTAATATTTCGTTCAAAAATGCCTGTATATTTATCGACATGATGCAGAGTTATTTAGTGCAACGGGGATTTGAGACTACAGCTGTTTGTACTTTTTATGCCTTAAATCCTCTGGTTGCATTTTAAAGAATATTTTTACGGTAAAGGTTAGGATGTTACATAAGTGTATAATGGGAACCATGAGGACATACACCTTGCTGATTAAAGCTTCACACTGCTGATGTAGCCGTTGTGTAGCTGTGTCTTATTGGGTGTTCGGCACCGAGAGAATCCTCAGTTTTCCCTTCTTTTTGATCCCAGCTCAGTCGCACTGGGTTTATTTTCAGTGGTAGTAATTAGGTTCCTGTTTTAAGCCTGGGAGAGACAGTCTGTAATTGCCGTTTCAGCTGGTTTTAACCAGGACTGTGCTTTTCTCTCTGGGTGTGGTGAGAGAGACGCGGAGAGTGTAAACTGAACAGCATGGAGTCCAATAAGCAGGCAGGGCTTCTCTTCCTGTGCGCAGTGTTACCCTATCGACAAGCACCGGCTTGTTAACTTGGATCCGTGTCTTATGAAGAACCGCCCGTGTGGGTTTTCTTAACATGACTCTACATGTCTGTAGCATAATTAAGACTGTGGTTCTTTATATTATTAAACTGTAAATGTGAATTTTAACTTCAAATGACAAAGATGGGCTTGTGTTTTTTGGGGCGTCCTGTGAGTAGGCAGCTCACAGGCGGTGGCCGACCCTCTGCTTATTAATCCATACCCTGAAATGTTAGTTCAGCTTCAAGCAGGTGTTTTTTTCTCTCCTTTTAATTAGAAGGATGCAGTTGTTTCCAGGGGAAAGATCGTTGGGGCGATGTCACCCAGCATGGGGGTGGGGTTTAAATCTGCTCCCACGCCCTTCCGCTGAACCAGCTGCCAAGAAACCGGGATTTCAATAGTAAAGGTCCTCTCTGTTGTATCTTATCTTAGGGAACCAAACGATTTCGTTGGTGCGGTTCCACGTAAACAAAAGGGGTGTCCAGAGGGAGGGGTGTGTGAGCAGAGCCACCCTCCCCCTGCCCTTCACTCTAGCACTTCTGCTGGGGTCGCCCTCCTTATTGAACCGGCACCTCCACGGCGTCAGCTGTGACCATAATAAAGCCGACCCCTGTGATGGCTGTTTCTCTAGTGTGGCCTTTCTTCTTTCCGTGTACATAACAGCAACTCCCAGGCTCCCGGAGGGAGGACATTTTGTATTTAAAGAGATAGTGAACCAATTACAGGTGATGCTGATTCTCACTGTGATTTTTTATTTTAAGAGGAACAGTATGGCTGATTTCCCTGCAGATTGCTTCCCTGAATCACTTTTAATAAGCTATGTGTGTGTATTTTGTCTCTCGCCTATTCATTATTACTTTTTTCTTTTTCTTTGGCAGGATCTTGACCAGCAAAGATATATTTACACCAAGGGCTGTGTGGGCCAGTTTGAGAAGTGGCTTCAGGACAATCTGATTGTTGTGGCTGTGATTTTTGTCGGCATTGCACTATTACAGGTGAGGCTCTGCGTCCGGCAGCCACCTGGACTCATCTGCAGCCTCTGTTAAGTTGTTTATACCTTGTTCTTTCTTTTGACGTGGCCCATAATTGTGTTCCTTGGCAAAGGCTGCCATCTACTGGTGTGCGACTGTATTTTAATCTTGGACTATTTTTGGTCTGTGAATGTGATTTAAAGACGAGAAATCATTGTTGAGGAAATGTATTGAGTTTATCAATTTAAAAAGTGTGGGAAGGGCATTGGTACTTCATGGAAGTATGATTGGTGCAAACGAAAATAGATTTGGATCTCTGATGCCTTGGAGTCTTGTGTGTTTTTCTGTGTAGATATTTGGAATCTGCTTGGCTCAAAATCTGATCAGTGACATCAGAGCAGTAAAAGCTAACTGGTGACATTGAGCTACCAAAGAGAGCTGACTGCACACCCAGCACGGCCCCTGTCAGGTGACACAATCCTGGACTGAAGCACGGAACGACAGCAGCACGGGGGTTATGGACAATGGGAGCCTTTATTGACGGACTCCCCCAGACTGATCTGTTAGCTGATTGTAGAGGTTGTTGACTTCTGCTTTGGTTTTCCTCCTCTGTTTCGGTGGTTCCTCAAATGCTTTAGTCACGGCATCGCAGAGCCCTCACCCTGGGAGAAGCTCATACGATTGTAATATGATGTTCTGCTAAGGTGGGGAGTTGTGGTTTCTTGGTGTCTTGTGATAACCTTTAATCTCCTATAAAGAGTTAAGCAACAGCACACAACAGCTTTAGAGGTGAAGCCACCGTCTTGCGTTCCGTGGACTTTTGCATCCGACCACGGACTGGACCATCTTCGCGATGTCGTCAGATCCAACTTTCTCTGGTCACCCCCACCAATATCTGTTCATTTTTTTTTATTTGGACCGAACCCCATGTCTGTCAGCTCTCCTGAAGATTAAAAAGCTCAAACGCTGCATTCTTCTGAATGGACCTGAGGCTGAATAACCCTTAAAGATATGGATCATGGACCAGTCAGCGAGTGAAGTGCTGCTCAGAATTTCAGGCGTGTCTCCTATAACCGTCAATAACAGCGGTCCTTAGTGCTGCTGGGAAATAGTTTGAAACAAAAAGAAGCGTCTGTTGCCGAATGAAAGTGGACTTCAAGATTAGATATAAATTTGTATTTTTATTCCTTTTTTTTTTGGTCGAAGACTAGAACTAGTAATTACTGTTTATCCCTTTTTAAGGAGTTGCAGCACTTTGCAAGGGTCTCACTCTCAGTGACACCCTTTGGATGGGAACTGCCGTGACAACCTGTAATTTCCGGCAGATTTGGTAAGAGCTCTGCCGTAATGGCTGCCTGAACGTGGCCTATTTTCTGCAAGCACAAGTGCCCTGTTCTGGTCCAGCTTCTGAGCTGACTGACAAGCCGGGCACAATTTGACGTGCCGTCGCTGCTTAGAAAGATTACATTCTGGCCGCCTTTTTAAATTTTTAATGGAATCTTTGATCTCGTTTACCGAAAGTTAACCGAGTCACTAGAGCCACTGGCCCTTTTTAAAGAATGTAACAGGGTGTCTATGCTTGTGCTTCCCGTTAAACGCCTTGGTCCTCCTTTCACACTACATGGAGGATTGGGGTAATGAGGCCTCATCCTCCTAACCTCCTAGAGTTTTATCCAATGGTTCATAATGTGAGGCATGCCATAGGACCAGTGACCATGGCAACATTTCGCCTGTCACAGTCAGCAGTCTATGTTCAGTCCTCGTGATACTTCATATGCAGTATGCCAGCTTGCTGGGTCCCCGCAATCTCTTCGAGTGGCCTCCCCATTTAAGAGGATAGCCCAGTACCTTTAGGCCATTAACTCCTCCCCTTTTGGTAAAGTGGTTTATATTAAATTTGTAAATGAGAATCAATGTGTTTGACTGGGGGGGGGGAGTAGTAAGGATCCTGATGATAAAAACTTTCCAACTGTGGATGGAATTTGGGCTTAAATGTTGTAGCATTAACACTTATGCAAAGACACTGACTGTCTGGAGCCCTTTGCAATTCCTGTCTGTATTTCATTTTTATTTTTATGAGAGCACCCCATGACAGTAGATTGTGTATATAATTGTGACAGAGCTCCTATTAGACATGAGAGATAGTAATTTAAAATACTTTTTATTCTGTAATTTCGTGTTTTGTTTACATGACTCGCAGAGGTGTCCTTGAATTAGCCTACAGATGGTTTACTCTTCGAGAACGCCCAGTGACCCCGTCTATCTTTTGATTTCCTCAAGACATTGTGCATTCTGCAGGGAGGAAGCTCAAAGCGGCAGAATGACTTGTCCGTTCTTGTCTGTTATGAATGTATAATTATGTACCATAACTATGCTTCCCTGTTTTCATACACATTCCACAAAATAAAAATTCCCTTTCAGCACAGTACCCCTTGACCTAGGGAATAGAAATCTGTTTGTCGGCCTGCTTTCCTTAGAATTTGCTGGATTTTACGCCCACAGTCGTCTCATGGAATTGGTATCGGCAGGTTAGCGCCATTTTGTCTGACTTAAGCAAGCATTGTTACGCCCATCTTTGATGATTGCCATCTACCAGGCAAATAATTTTTACCTACAATAAACCTACAAAAATGTTGTTGGGATGTAGTTAAAAAGCACTGAATGTTTTACAGTGGTGCTGATGGATGCAGCCCCCCTCCCCCCGGTGAATTATTTTATCCGTGGTTTTTTTCTGTTTTATGTTACTGTTCGATATCTTCAGCTGGGGGTACAATCACAAGCTAATTTGGGAGGTATCCCCTGTTTTAATTGTTACCCCCTGCCCCTTAGGATATTGATGACAATACAACTCTTTCCTCTTGAGTTATATATCAGTTCCTCTAATTATCAATAAATATACACCTTTGAATACCCACAGAAAACTTAAACCGGTATTGGTTAAGACCATGTTGTGTTTTCTTTTTCATTCCATATAGCAAAATATTAAGAGGAAAACGGATGTTAAAATGTATATTGCTGAAGACGCACTTTTTCTACCTCATTTTCAAAAATGTTGAGAGGCAGTACTATGTTGTTTCTGTTGCCTTTCATGCTTCATTGCTTGTTATTAATATTCCACAGCGGCACCAATTTTTAGTGCCTCCGGAGGAATCGCTGTCCCAACATATGAACACGTTGCCTGTCTCTTGCCAGGGTCTTCATTTTGCTATGCAATTAAGATGCTGCAAATTGAAGTTTCAGACACATAAGAAAATGGGAATTAAATATTTATCACGACAAACAACAAATAGTGGGAACATTTATTTTTCTTATTTCTGGGTCTATTACTGCAGCAGAAAACCAATCCTTTGCTCACAGTTGAAGTTAAGGTCATTTCCTGGTAAGAACCGATTCATAAAGCGCATGCACCTGCTCTCATGGCGACTAGAGAATCGCATTGCAAATTTATAAGGCTTCACGCAGATGTGGATCATATATGAATGTTTTATGTTACAGTTTTAAATTGTACTGTAACAATGCTTCATATGAAACATTAACAGTGCACCCCATTAACCTCATTATGGTTTACAGTAACTATAACATCATTTTTGTTGTATTTATCGGAACTTAAAGTATATGGTGGAGGCCGTGTGATCTAAGCAGACTGCTGTAACCCTCTATGACATTCCATTAATTCTGCGGAGATCCTAAGACTATAAGCTCTTGGTACCTTACAAATAACACTACAGATTGATTGTTACGTATCTCATCCCCCCTCATTTGTTTGTGTCGGCATGGAAGGCGCTTTTGCTAGTATGTGGGCATTGTGTGGTTAGTCTGCGCTGGTATTAACATTTTCTAGTAATTTGTAAATCTTTGTTTCTTTTGCAGCTGAGCCGGTCTTTCAGTTCAGCGTGATGGTTTAGTACCCTGTTCTTTTCTAAACCTCAGACACAGATAATGTCATTCTAACACTGCACATTTACTTCTCTGAGTTATGTAATTACATACACATTTAGTATGGAATAGTTATCACCGAAATTAACAGCTCTTACACCTCTTGTACTTTCTTACTAATCCACATTTAACATTCTTTGCGACTTGTATTTACACCTCTACCATAACAATGTGTGGAGCCTCACTTAAAAATGCTTTTTTTAAATTTTTTATTTATTTATTTTTTTTCCAAAAAACATTTCTCCCCCATTCATGATGGGTACCCCAGCAAATTCTGTACATTTTTATGTTTTTGGTGATTTGTATATATATTTTTTAATTGGGACAACAGAATACAAGGAAATATTAGTTTTAGAAATGAACTACCATTCTATTAGTCTGCATTATTTCCTTTATTTTAAACGGCTTCTTTGAAAGGTTAGAATTGTGTAGAAACAATGTAATTGGTTTGATTGTCTCATATGGTCTGTTACACTGTATATTGTCTTACAAATATGCTTTTTCATAAATAAAATGATTTATGACGAGATTGTGGTTTTTTTCTGTTATCCGTTTTAGCCGCCAGGGGGCACCATTTACAATCACATGCCTTTTATTGATGCTGCCGCTTGACCTGAGAACTGACTGATGGGTGCTATCTTAATAGACCAAAGGAGATCCTTTCTCCTGTTTCTCAGAGTTGATGGGGCATATCCATTACTATTCATAGGCGCATGCTTGATTGACAGCTGACATTCCTCTTTAGCATGCATGCCAGACTATGGCAAGGTAGCCTAGTTGGAGACAAGGGGGTTGGGGTGGACACGATATTTTTCTTATTAATATTATGTTTTTTTTAGTAAATTCGGTGTATACCGCTAAGGGTGTACACCAGCCATATGCCTTTTGCCAGAAAGGCCCCTGTTCTACCCTCCGTTCCTGAACCGGTTACATGCGCTTAGAAGATGGATAAATTCACTAGAAATGGCCCGTGAATGTAAGCACAGTAATTGTGGTGACTAACCCAAGGGGCGTTTCCCACAAAATGATGAAAATGTAAAGAAGTTTCTGGGTGTTCTCAGGTTTTCGCACATTTTAGAAGAAATCCTTTCACAAATTGTTAAGGTGAGAGCTGCTGCCTTCCGAGTTGTTTTTCGAAGATATTTGTAAAAGGCACTCCACCCAGTTTTATTAAGATTTTGAAACAAAAAAAACCAGCCACCTAGAAGGAGGTGAACTGCCAGAGATAAGTGATGCGATTCTGTGGTAGTGAGTATGAGTGACAGGTACGTTTAGTAGGTGTTAAATTAGCTAATTTCCTCATTTACATTCTCCCTGCACAGTCGGCCTAATTCAGATTCTGCTTACGTTTGTGATGTCAGATATTTTTACTCGTTTTTGATAGTACTTTTCTGATATTGTAAAATCGACTGTTAACTTGAGGTTTTGAATCTTTTATAATGCAATTCTTTACAATTCTTAGGTGGGGGATGTATAAGGTTTTCAGGATCTGATATTGCTGTAAATGTACAAAAACTAGTGCTAGTGAAAACATTTCATTCAAAATTAAACTGTATGTAAGGAGTGTGGAATGGGCTTAAGGGATTGATTTAAGTACAAGATTGTGAGGGCTGTTGCCCATGGCGATCAAGGACCATGTTGCTTAAAGGTCTGTACTGCAATTTGAGAGATTTTGACCTTGCAGAATAGATGTGAAAGCTAGCCTGGTTATACTGGACAAATAACATCTTTCAGTTAGTGCCAATGAAGTATTTTCATAGGATATGCGACTGGATAAGACAGAACCGGCTTTTCGCTAACGGTTCTTTAAAATTACTCGCTCAGTGAACTTGGTGACACGTCACTGTGCACAGAACAAACTATGAGAAATGAACAAAACAAACGTAGAGGGAATATATTGTGGAATGAAAGCAATGCATTGGAAGAGAATTAAGCAACATCTGCGAACCGGTTAAGGAATTGAGCGGCAGAAAAGCAAGAGGCAAAGACGCAGTAGCTGATAAGAGAGGGCTGTTGGCGTTAATAAGGCTGCATCAGCAAGACACAGAAAGGACTTCAAGGCGTTTTGCAGCATATGTCGTGTAGAAAGGACACATTATACAAATCTGCGAATGTTGGGAGAAGGAGGAGGAAAAGTCTTGATTGACCTTTTTGATCTTTGATGGAAGGCGGGAGTGGGGAGGGTGGTTGGGCTCAGATATTGAGGTCAAAAGAGGGCGACGAAGGAGCAGAAACCAATATCTGAGAATCACGATGTGGAAAGCAGAGAAATAACTGTGAAAGGTCAGTATTAGCATTAGAAGATAAGTAACATGAAAGTAAGCCAGAGACAAGGGCCTAAAAGTGGAACTTCTGAGGCGGTCCAGTTGGGAGAGAGTGACGAAGAGATGCATTTCTCAGGAGACCTGACATGTGTCAGGGACACAAAGCCTGAGAAGCACCAGAGACTCTGCTCAAAAGTTGAGTGACCTTCTATATCAAACTCAGCAGATCAATAAGAATCATGACAGGGGATGTGGCTGAGTGAAGCTCAGCCTTCTGTGTCACCTCTCCGTCTGCGTGACTGGAGACTTGAGTGAAAAGTGCAGAAGAGCTGGATGAACAATGGTGCTGTACTGGGTAGGGCAGGCAAGAAAAGCTATAAAACTTTTTTTTTCTGAATATCATGGTAGTATTTCTGAAGCAAAGAAGCTGCAGTTAAAGAAATGGACAGAAGCAGTTAATATGAGAGATGAGATGCTCAGAATCCTGTGAAGTTGCTCTCTAGCCGTTAAGGTGGCCGCTGAGTGCTTCATTTCGCTATTTTTTGTGTGAATGACTTTACTAGACCTGTAGATGTGCTTCGCTAATTCCAGCTATTATTTGTTAAAATTTAGGAATGGCTTCCCAGGCCTAAATCCGAGTTATCACCTACTGTCAAGGAGGCAGGTAGCACTGAGATTGACTTGTCCCCTGAAGGGACACTGCAGTAAGCAGTGAGAAACGCGGCTCTACTGCTCCAGTATTATAAAATGTGGGGGAAAGAAAACGTGGTAAGCAGCTGAAATGTAATAATCTGAAATAGTCAAATAGTGATGTTTAATGAGAAGTGCTAATGTTTTTTGTGCATGGTTGCTGCAGTTTTTCAAAACATGATAAACAGATCTGACCTTGAGAGGTTGATTAGAGACCATAAAAATTAAAATTTGGAATAACAAGGACAAGGGTGGCGTCAATAAGCAGGTATTGCACAAGACGGTGAGGAGCCGCTGTTTTTCCGCTTGGCACATTTACATATTCAGCATGTACTGCTGTACATTAACCTGGCTTGAAACCTAGCAACCAGCCAACAGCAATTGCTCAGAGTTTGACTGATACAAATGAGAGTCTGGCTGCTACCCCATGTAGAATTGCAATGTGTGTCGCGATAAATATTTTAACAGCATGCCGTCAACCATCTGCTAAACCTGCAACTTAACAATGGGTCATTATCCAGTTAATACAATGTTATGAGAGCAAGTGGATCTGGAGGCCTGCAGAAATTTCATATGATTAATTTTAACGTTATTAACAGCTATCGAAGCATTGTGATTGTAGACGGTGTTTAGATCGCTGCATTTGTTATACTGTAGACCAAGTCACAGCACTTTGGTACTTATGGCCAGAAGTGTAAGCAGGTGGTGGAAGAATGAAAATGCTGTTTATGTGCATGGAAATTTCTGAGCTGTCACCCTGTGGTAGATAAGCATTTATGAATAATGCAGTGAACAAGATTACTGTGTTCTGTTTCAGGTTTATGCACCAAGGAAGTTTATGGGCACAAAAATTAGTACAGTCCCACTTTGCCAGTAGACCAGTAATAAATACTGAGAAAGTACTGTC
The DNA here is from genome assembly GCA_026777985.1 of Mormyrops attenuatus. Taxonomy (NCBI): domain Eukaryota; kingdom Metazoa; phylum Chordata; class Actinopteri; order Osteoglossiformes; family Mormyridae; genus Mormyrops; species Mormyrops attenuatus. Next base: position 7,358,579 of record JAODKC010000002.1, read on the forward strand.
TAAATATTGTAGTAAATAGTGAAGCAGAGAAGTGTTTTGCCTCAGATTGTTTGATACGCTCCCTGTCCTTCCAGAATAATCTTCACCAGTGTTATTTGTCTCAAAGGCTCAGACATTTCATTGTACCTCAGTTAGAGTTTATATTACCATCACAATCAATCTGGCATCAAGGTACTTTCTTTAAAATTAAATGCATATGTTTGCATATGAAAGCCAAAACGGACACGTCTCATCCTCTACTGCTGAAATGTAAATGACGATACTAGGTGCCCCTCTGATTGCTGCTGCGTTTTAGCTTTGTGCTTTAATGTTGGAATATAAATTACTCAGGTCAACAATAGCTGAACCAAAGGACAGTTTTTGATTGGTATGCTAGATGTGTCCCTTATCTTTTGTGCATTTACATCATTGCTATATTCTCGTAACTTGCTTTGACGTTTTGGTTCATGTGAGCCTTAAACAACGTGACACTTATGTGCCTTACTTTGAAGATTAAAAGAATCAGCCTGTATGGCTGTACTTGATGTAATTGACAGTAACATGTTTTTTAAAGGCCATGTCTTAATACATTAAATAAAAATGTGTCACCATGTCATTTATTTACCATCCATCCATCTTCCATAACCACGTATCGAGCAGAGTAACAGTTAGTTGAACCTTATTCCTGGAACAAGGTCATCTATCTGTCTACATTACTCACAGACAGTCTTGGGATACTTGCTTAATTCTGTAATAATGTTGCAAATTTATTGGTTTCACAACACAAGTCCATTAACAAGCAATGTTTAACATATCCACACAGACATTTTCTTTTTAAGTGTCAGAATTGTTTTTGACTCATTCACTTCTCTTCTTGCCATTTTGCTGTCAATTGCAATTGTAGTGATTGGCTGCCAAAGGGATACTAAATGCACATTTGCCGTTTTATGTCATTGCAAAGGTTTTTTTGTAAGCAAATTAATAAAGTAATGATTTTTGTTATAAAACCATTAAATCTACAATATTTTTACTCACGCAAGTGTACCAAAGCTTCCTGTGAGCATTCTGGCTGTCTGGCAGTCAGGATTTTACCCTGCTGTCCTAAAAAAACAGCACTGAAATATTAGCACCTACTGGTTATCTGTTTGTCTGTTTGTCTGTCTGTATCTGTCTCTCTCTGTCTGTCTGTTCCTTCATTTGTCTGTTTCTTGCCAGCTGGGTAACGATGTTCTCTGCAACTAGTAAGGACTCTGCAACTAGTAAGGACTATTAAGGAATACTGGGACAAAAAAAAACATCCCGTACTAACAGATGTGGATGGATTGTATGAATGATGCAGGCATTCATATGTCATAGTTTTGTTTCTCAGTTCTGGATGTCTGGAGTACAAGATGCCATGAAGAAATATTTCACATTTTTGTTATGCAGATCTCCAGATTACTGACTAGCTACTCACACCACATGCAGCATATGTGGATATCTCGGTAATTCCTCAGCCAAATGTTTTTTTTTATGTACAATACCTTCTCAGTAGAGAGAGAGAGAGAGAGAGAGAGGTTGTTTTCAAAGGTGTCCGTTGAGCTTGCTGTGATGTCACATTTTGCGTCACCTAACTGGAGGGGGGGCGCCCTTCACATGACAAAGTTCAGTCATTTTCATTTTCACGTGGTTGAGAAAAAAATCAATAACATAAAAATGCTCAGTCAAGAAGCGGTGGTACAGTGAGAGTGGATGTTTGTGTTTGTGGCTGGCTGGCTGGCTGTCTGTTTGTCTGGGGGGTGTTAAATTTTAGACCACACCCAATGAATTTTGAATTTTTTCCCCCATAGAGCAGAATAATGTGCAAATTACATCCTTACCTTATCTGATATTGATAATTTGTCTCTCACATAACAGCAACAAAATATTATTATTATTCTTTTATTATTTTTAAGTACAGTTATGGGTTGTTTCTGTTGTTACATTATTACACCTAATGATACATAAATGTACTGTTTCTCCAGTATTAGGCCATGGGGGATCCCAGGCCATGGGGGACGCCCTTCCCAGGTAGCAATGGGCACAGAGCTTCAGAACACCCTGGACAGGATGCCAGTCTGTCGCAGTGCAGACTCACACTCACACTCACACTGTGGGCAGTTTAGAGACACCTATCCACGCACTTTGGTGTGCAGGAGCAGATGGGGAGAACATGCCGTGACCCGCCAACCCTGTGGGCCTCAGGCCGCATCCTGGCTACCGTGCTCCTGTCCTCTAGTGCGGTTTTTGCAATTGAGAAATATTCCTTATGTCTTATGAAAGCAAACAAGAAAAATATGTTGCAATGGTTGTGATCGTTTTTCACAAAGCTCAATATTATAAAAAATACTCCAGCTGGTAATTTGAATATATAAATTAGTCTCTCTAGGGCATTTTTAGGGTTATTTAACAATTTTAAGTTTGATTGATAAGCTCTGAACTGCATTTACATATATATTAGCCCTACAAGCTATAGAACTTCAGCCGCAACGTGAGCAGATCTAGATGAATCAATCTCTGTGAAAAAGAGATTTCCTCACCTAAAGAGGATTACTTAAGCCTAACACACTGAGAGAAGGATAAGTGAGTGGGAGATTTCCTATTTTATGACCTCTGAAGAGGTATCAGTTTAGGTTGCACAAAAGACAAACTGGCCATATCTATCATCGTGTGTCCACTTCTCACATTTTTCAAAGGGATTGTGATTGGAATTTTTTCACAGTATGGGTGAAATCCATGAGGCAGCACCTTTGAAGGACATTGCATGTATAATCTGTGCAAAACGTTTCAGTTTGGCCCTGTTAGCACATCGTATTTACGACTCTCATCTACGCTACACTGACACCATCATGGAACAGCAGTGCATGGAGGTTTGGTTTTCCTGCAAAAAGTCAACAATGAAGATCAACACTGGATTTGTGGAGTCCAGATAAGCAACATAGTGGTGCCATTTGGAGAACAACAAAAACTTAAACCTGGGATTGAATGACCAACAGGCCACCATCTAGGATGATGCCAAGACAAAGTTAAATGGAAGGATTGATACAGTATGTAATTCCAGAATATCCTGTACTTGAGGAAGTCAGTAAGAAGAGATATAGTTCTAACAAAGAATTTGTCAGTGCAAGAATTTTAGATTTTGTTCAGTATTTAAGCCCATTGTCATGCTGTTCTGACAGCTGGTACATTTAGCAATTATTCAGTAAATCAGTGTTTTGTTTTTAGATTGGCTAACCTTGAGTCATATTGCTGAAACATTGACTGCAAAAAGCACAAGTTTTAATTTAATGAATTTCATTTAATTGCTGAAATTTTACAAAGTAGTGTCATCAAAGAGCATCATAAAAGGTGGTAGCTGGACCTGGGCACCAGGCGAAGTGATCAATCACACGCCGTTCTCTGTCAGCCCCTGATACTGTCTGCGAGTTGCTTTTAGTTTCGATGATGATGAATTCTGGCCTGATGTTGCTGGCTTGACTTGGCACTGTCTGTAGTTCCCACTGCTGATTTTATAGCCCATCTCACAAGTCTGTTTAATGTAGGCCTACTTTGGCCTACATGTTCTAGGGTTAAATCAACATGGAATCACTACAATCGACAATTAACTGAAATGAAGAACATTATTCATTTTATTAAGGAGATAAAAACACCCTCACTGTTAACCTTTTACATTAAAATTTAACTTTAATATGCCAAAACATTTCAGGAAAACTGAAATGTTATACATTGTGTTTTTCAGCTCAGAGGCAAGACCTTTATTGAAAATGATACTTTGGCTACAATTTGGCTCACAGTGTATCCATGACAACTACATTCTAAGCTTTTCATCATTATTATTGTATCCAGTGGTTTTATTATTTCGCCTCCCCAAAGAGGCATCAATCACTTTCTGCTGGCTATGGTAAAGCTTTCACAGTCAGGAAGTGATATTTTTACAGAATCCAACACATCATGTTTTTCAAGAATTTCAATGTTAGTTCAAGAACACAAACACAAACAAAATTTTTGTGTACTTAGAAATATTCCTTGCATATTAAAAACTCTTGGAAGGGTTTGGTCTTGGTATTAAAATAGTTTAACATATAATTCCAACTTTTTCTTCCTATCTGGCAGACCTAAATAGTTCTGCCTGCCAGATTTAATGTGGGCAATATCAATACTACTTTCCAACAATAACAGCATTTGTTCCCATCACTCGAGGGTGGTGAGATCAACATCAGATTCGTTCTATTGTTGTCAAATGGATATTTATGCAGGAATACACAAAGACCAGGTTGTGGCAGTCATGCCCAACCATAGTGTTAACCATCAGTAATCTACAGAGAAACATACCCAGATGGGCTTGATGTCCCAGGTACCCTAACCCTACCCGTCGTTAAATGGACTGCATTTATATAGCACTTTATAATTTGCCTTACATTCACCCATTCACTCACCAGGATTAATTTGGGGTTCAGTGTCTTGATCAAAGACACTTTGAGGGGAGCCAGGGCTCGAACCTGCAATTCTCTAGTTGCCAAACGGTCGCTCTCCCTCCTGCACCACATCGCCCCATGTCATTAACATCTGCCGTTTCTGCCACAGTAGCTGTTCGGTTGGATCATACCAGACAGGACAGCCTTCATTCATTTCCCACATTGACAAGTCTTGACAAGCCCAACACCCTGTTGGTGGTTCGTGGTTTTTCCCTCCTCTGACCACTCTCGGCAGGTACTCACCACGGCTGGCCGTCAGCGCCACACAAGCCTTGCCATTTCGGAGATGCTCTGACCCAGTCATCGGGCCGTAATGATTTGGCTCCTATCAAAGTCACTCAGAGCTTTATTCCTGCCCTTTTCTCCTGTGTTTGACATGTTGACCATGAGTACTGCATGTTAGCTTACCGTCTAATATATCAACATTATTTACATCACGTGGGGGTGGCCATAATGTTTTGGTGCTTCACATCTTCAAGTATCTTCCCATGAAATTTGAACTTCAAATATGATCTGAGTACTCTGACGCTAAGGAAAATAGTTACAATATAACAGACAGAATGAAGATATATGTGAGTGTGCCCTGCGATGAGTTGGCGCCCCATCCTGGGTTGTTCCCCGCCTTGTGCCCTGCGATGGGTTGGCGCCCCATCCTGGGTTGTTCCCTGCCTTGTGCCCTGCGATGGGTTGGCGCCCCATCCTGGGTTGTTCCCTGCTTTGCACACGTAGCCTCTGGGATAGGCTCCGGACCCGCTGCGACCCTGAATAGGATAAGTGGTTACAGAAAATGAATGGATGGATGGATGTAAATCAGCATATGATACAAACTGATTTTTAGAATTGCTGTTTTAATCTGTACCTTTAATTGAGTTATGTTTTTATTTTATTCTTAAAGTACATAAGTCTTTTTTATGATGTTATCTAACCGTCAAACTTGATTTACTCCTGGTGCTTAGCATTCGTGAGCCGGGGGGGTCATAACAGCACTGAGGTCACGGCTTGTCCCCACGGCCAGTTTATACTTGACCAACCCGTCACACTTTACGTACTGAAATGCAATGTGGCATTTAAAATGCAGCATCACGGACGTTCTGGAGAGCTGATGCAGTGTGCCACCTGCTAAGAGACTGCAGTTGTCATAGAACCGGGTTAAAAATGGGTCTCTGTGTTCCTTTACTTAAATCTAAGGCCTGGATTAACACTTTAATCTTTGAATGCCATGATTACCATTTGTTGTCAGGTCTTAAAAAAGGACCTTAAAAAGATACTTACTCATATTCCATTTAACATTTTTGATTACTTCCTGTAGGCAAGGGGGTGTAGGAGACAGACTGAGATTGGAGGGTAGGGGCACATCATAATAATTTAAAAGGCCCATTTTTTTTTTGTGGGGTACGAATGGAGCCAAATTAAATATTGGGGGGTACGAATCCCCTCGGGCAGTGGCGGTTCCAGCTTTTATGGCGCCCTGGCTGAGGAGCCCTTCAGCTGCCCCCCGCCAACAAAAAAATAGCACCATTTGGCACTATCTGTCATTTTTATTCACATATCTGATAAATTTAAATCTGAATTTGCTAATTGCATTAGTAATGTAAAAAGTTGGTGATGCACTATTTTATTCCCTCGCTCCCCTTAGCGCAGGTTTCTGGTGGGGCGACCTGAG
>JAODKC010000002.1:7372616-7391912 GCA_026777985.1 Mormyrops attenuatus
TTACAACATACTTGAAAGAAAATAGCCTAAAATTCCTTTTATTATAAAATTCTTTTAAAATTGAATTTTACTCAGAAGAATGAACTCAAAACTTACATTTTTCTTTATTTACAACCTACCCACCCAGTATATTTTTTCTATGAATCTGCATTATGATGGGCAAAAACACAAGCGTTAAATTACACAGATATATCCGATAGCTCAATGCTATTTGAAGCTCTAAACATGAGAATTTCACACACTTCATTCTGTGCACATTGTGATGTAACAACAAGTCTGAATCACTTACAGGTACATGATAATCTTTGACTGCATAATGGTTTATTTGTAGATGAACCCATTATATAACCCATTATATAAAAGATTTATATCTGAATGTAATAAATTCTGTTAGAATTTATTATCTTTCACAATGACTGAAGAAAACCACAGGAGTGTCATCTTAAAAATGACTTGGTACACAGTCATTTCCCGGAGTATCTGAATAGCTTTATGTGCAGGATGAGAAATTTACCTTTCAGAATTTTCACTTTGACTTACAATCTGTGTTGTAGAATAAAAGGAACATATCACGTTTTTTTACAGTATCACACCTAAATGTTCCAGCCATAATTAAAAACAAGCTTATAGTTACACGCTTAAGCTTACTTGCTCCATTTTCAGTAGTTATTATAAAAGCTAAATAATAGAGTATTAAATACACAAATCCAAATTACTTTCTCTGTTTTGTCAGAGATGTCTCCAGAAAAGCTTGTTTTAGTCAGTCCAAAGTGATGGAAACTTGTAGCTAATATTACAGACCTCTGCCTCTAGCTGTGTTGTATAATTAGTAAAAATTCTTTGTGGTTGTGATCATTTTTTTTGTTACTGATTTTGTTTAGATTATTTATGTTCAAAGATATTTATTGCACTTTATGTTATATATGACATATCAGTTGTATGTATTATCTCACTCCTTCTGTTGATAATATCATCCATACCACTGCTATTCAGCTCCTGTGAATAATCATGCTTGTCGTAACGTTATAACTATGAAAGCTAATTGTGATAAAACTGTTAATGTAACAACTACAGTCACCCTCACAGATACAACAGTTACCATGTTTTGACCAATATTCCCACATCGAGCCCACAGCACCATGAGGGATTTTATGTTAATTCTTTCAATGATTATTAAGTCACATATGTTGTTGATTAGTATAACAGTTTTTGAGTTTTATAGTACAAGCTTGTGAGCTCCAGGACGTCCAGCATTAGCTCCACTCCTACAGCACAACAAAGCTAAATATTGTCCACTTCTGGCTTGCAGCCAACCTAACCCTGATGCTGGCCATCGCTGCCTTTTCATATGAAGAGAGGGAGAAGCCCTCTGCTGGCCATTTTAGGGGTAGCCAACTTCATTGATATTACATTTGCATGTATTTAACAGACGATTGTTAAACGAAGCAACATACAAATGAAGCAAATAGCAGATTACAAACTTGCGTGCTGTTGAGGAGTCAGCTAGGCATAAGTCTAGCTAGGCTGTGCTTCCAATAAATGCCCAGTTACAAGTGTAGTGTACAAGTATTACAAAAAAATGTTCTAATCAAAGCTAAAATGAGTGAAGACTTTTGTTTAGAAATGAATGTTGTTTGGTATGAGTTGTTAAAGATGGTGGTGTAATGGTATAAATAGCTATTTCTTAGGAGTCAGCGTTGATCGTTCCTTTTTTTAGTCATTTAATGGCTAAGGACGCATGTGGCCATTTTACCTGTGCATGCTACAGTATATGCCCTCATGACATTGCTATATACCAAGATGATTATGCCCACATACCGAATGATTAATTATTTCAAGTGGAGTTTCATGAACACAAGCATGCACACAAATTTATTTCATAACTTCCGCAATCACCATATGTAAGCATCATTGAATCCTTAATGGAAGTGGATAACAATAGGTGTCCTCCTAGGCTCAGTCTTTGGGCCCCTTCACTTCTCTCTCATAAACTATTGAGGTCAAATCGTCCAGTCGTATGACTCCTCTACCACCACTATGCTGATGATATAAAGCTATACCTGGCCTTCCTTCCCTCCACCTGCCTTGCTGACATCTCAGCTTGGATGATGGATTATTACCTCCAGTTGAATCTCTCTGAGATTGAGCTTCTTGTCTTCACTGACAATCCTACCATCCACCATGACATCACAATATAGCTGTATAAGATCATAAATACCGACCCCATGAACGCCTGCCAGGAAGCTAGAGTAATAACAGATGACTAGCTATCCTTTGCTGATCACACAGCAGTTATCTCCTGGGCTTGTAGGTTCACCCTGTATAACATTGCAAAGATTAGCCCTTATTTGTCACAAGGCCAATTCATACTTCACTTTTCTGTGTGTGCTTTCAGTCGTGCACGGGGGGACATGATGTCAATCATCAGGGGTTGGATTTGTACAGCTGTGGATGGCTACAGTCGGTGCACGTGTAGCCCAGATTTTTTTGTGTGGCGGAATTTGTGCGACTCGACTGTGCATGTGCAACATAATTGACTATATATTTCCAGCAGGTGGCAGTGCCAACTTTCATGGATCAGCGGTTAATGACGAAACAGTAGAGGCAGAATAAGTGTTGTTATTGTAGTAGTTATGGTGGGCAGTATAAGGAGGGTCCGATGTACATGCATATTTAATTTTTCATGCTGTACAGACATTATACCAAGGTTTGAGTCTCCGCCATGGCTCCATGTGTGTGGAGTTTACATATTTTCCCTGTGTCGTCGTGGGGTTTCCTCTGGGTGCTCCGGTTTCCCCCACAGTCCAAAAAAAAACCATGCATGTGTGAGACTGTGCCCTGAGATGGGTTGGTGCCCCATCCTGGGTTGTTCCATGCCTTGTGCCCATAACTGGACCCCAACCACCCTGCATAGGACAAGTGGTTACTGAAAATGGATGGATGGATGGATGGACGGACATTATTCTAGAATTCTGAAATCTTGGCAATAAAATTCCCAGCTAATTTTGTTGTAAAGATTTCCAAGTACCACAGCACACCATAGCACCATAGAACATTTGCATGTGCAGCCAATTGAAGTATGAACACAAGCTGCAATACACATGACCATTGGTTGTCAGGGTAGGTGCCTGTCACTCTCTGTCCTATTTTCTGGCTATCCTGTTTCTCCTCTGTCAGGTAGCCCTTAGTCCTCAGTATGTGTGGTTGCTCCCCCAGGCTGCTGTGTGGCTTAAGTGGCTAAGTGGTTGGCCACTATTCCCCACTCCCCCTTTGGCGGTTGTGAGTCCAAGGTTGGCCAGATACCAGCCTCACCTGTTGCTTATTTATTATTGTTTTATCCTTAGTTTGATGTTGTTTATCCCTGTGTTCAGTTTGTCTTGTTTATGGTTCTCTGCCCCTGCCTCAGTTATGTTCTGTTTTAATGTTTCTTGATTTTCTCCTGGTGTAGTATTTATGTGTTTCCTTAGTTTCAGGTCTTTTAAGTTCCTTAGTTCTGTGTTCAGTCGTGACAGTTACTTCACCTGTGTATTGTTGCTCTGTGCCCTCGTTGATTGGTCGTTTTTGATGATTTGCACCTGCCATTTGTTAGTCCTCGTTATCAGTGTATCTAAGTGCCTGCCTTTGTTCATTTCCCCAGTTGGTCATTGTTTGATGTTGCTCTGTGTGTTCAGGTTATGGTGTGTTGTTGCTATTTTGGTTTTTCTAGTTCTGCTCCCATCGCTGTGTTTCCCTAATTATTGCCTTTTGATATTTTTGTAGTTAGTTCCCGTTTCTCCAATTTGCTTTTGACCTCACGTGGTACTTTTATTTTGTGGTTTGCCCCTTGGTGTTCTGTTTTGTTTAATAAACCCCTGTTGTCTTGGAGCAGTAAGTGGATCGTCACCTTTTTTCCTGCCTGTGCCGTAACAGTCGGCAGCCTGGAAGCGCGTGTGGAAGAAGAATATGAAAGTATGAATTGGCCTTTGGTATCTGCAGCCCAGGTCTCACATCACCCTGTGACTTCCCCATCAAAGACACCAGAGGTGTATAGTTCAGGTCCAGAAAGTACAAATCCAGATCAAGATCTTATTTCAACCAACCAGTTGAGTACTCTGTGACTCTTTAAATTGGTTAGTTGAAACAAAACTTGGTCAGGATTTGTGCTTTCTGCGCCTGGAGTTTCCACCTTTGAAATACACCAAGCTTAGTCTCCAGCCCTACACCTCTTCCTGCTCTATCTGTCTCTGCTGACTAGGTGAGGAATGTCCTGGGGAAACTGCACAGGCAGGGGTGCAAGGGTCTGAGGGGGCCCACAGAACCTGTTTTCTCTCTCTCTCTCCCTGTGTCTGCAGAAGTCTACCACCCCGTTTAGTTCCATTCCAAAGAAAGGGTGCCCCAGCTTCTTTAAGGACTTCAGACCAGTTGCTCTCAACTCACAAATCATGAAGGCTTCTGAGAGGCTGGTACTGAAATAGCTCTGACCCCTGATAGCAGACCACCTGTATCCCTAGTAGCCTGCCTACCAGGCATACCGAGGTGTAGATGACGCTCTGATCAACATGCTCCACAATGCCTGCTCCCACCAAGAAAAAGCCAGCATCACAACCATGTTCATTGACTTCTCTAATACCTTTACCTCCATCCAGCCTCTCAGAACAACACCAAGACAATGCAGCTTGATGCCTCCCATAGTCTCCTGGATCAGGTACTACCTAGTACCGTGTTAATTATCTCAGAGGTCAGAAGCCGGTGCTGGGAGTGACATCACACCCGAGTTAACGGCATTCCAATACGAGAAGCCGGAAATCCATTTAGTAATACCAGGAACCTGGTTCGAACAGTGGGATTTGTTGCTTAGCCAGATAACGTGTCGGATTTAAGATACCCCAACTTCAATGGCCTTTATCTTTGTTCACTTACATTTAGCTCGGACTACCTTAAATCGGTTGAGTAAGGGCGCTTTTCCACCACACAAAGTACGGTACTTTCGCAAATAAGCAGCAAGTGCTAATAAACAGTATATTAACTACAGCTTTCACATCTGTTGATAAAGGGCATGGCCATCTTGAATTCTGAGGTTGGGACTGCAGAGTTTCTCTGACTTTCCAAGTCGGAACTCCGACTTAAGGGAGGTGTTCCAGTTGAAATTTCCGAATAGGAACTAAGAAATTCTGACCTCTGAGTTGAAATGGAATATAGCATTAGTAACAGATGGCAGTTTGTGAAGTTCTGCAACTGTATGTTGGAGATGGCGGTGAGCAACACTGGGGCACCTCAGGGAACTGTCCTGTCTCCCTTCCTGTTTACCCTCTACACGTCGGATTTCCAGTACAGCACCAGCTCTTACCATCTACACGAGTTCTCTGATGGCTGCTCCATTGTAGGATACATCAGCAACAGTGATGTGTTCTCTGACTCTAGTAGAGGATTTGGTTGTATGGTGCAACAAGCTGCAGCTCAACATCAGCAAGACAAAGGGGCTGGTGGCGTGTGGTGTACAGTAACAGGGAGCCCCTGAGACCAGTCACCGTCCAGGGGGAGAAAGTTCCTGGGGGTCCACCTGAACTGCAGACTGGACTTGGCAGACAACACAGCAGTGCTGTACAAGAAAGACCAGAGGAGACTCTTTCTGAGGAGGTTCAGGTCTTTTAACCTGTGTGGCAAGCTGCTGTGTATGTTTTATCAGTCCTTGGCTTAGCAAAATGCCTGAAGAAACTCATCAGGATGGCCAGCTGCATCACAGGACTGACTCTGGACTGGAGGCAGTAGCAAAGAAGAGAAGAGCACTGTGCCACCTGCTGACGTACCGCTCCCCGTCCACAGCCATAAAACGTCAGCCTAACTTGGCAATGGAAAATGTCTGATGCAGTCTCTTTTTTTAATTGCCTTCCGCTATTTTATTATTTATTCCTAACATTTTTTTCATTAATACTCTATAATAACATATATGCTCATCTGTGCACTATGTTGTTTTTGCTGTGCACACAAGAATTTCCCTCTGGGATCAATAACGTTAATCTGATCTGACCTGATTTATTCTAATCTAATCTATGTTCTTTTCATCTCTCAACTAGACTATTGCAGCTGTTTACTCAGAAGGCCACCAGCCTGTGCTAATAAAACACTGCAAATGATTCAAAATGCGGCAGCATGATGGGTATTCCGTCATTCAGATGCTTTAACTGTACGCCCCTGCTTGTCTGTCTTCATTGGCTCCTTATAGGAGCCCACATCAGGTCCTTCCAGAGCCATTAATGGAACAGCATCCATCTCCATCAACGTGCTGATCAAGTTCCACATCCCATCTTGCCCTCTTCAGTCAGCCATCTAATCCTTCCACCATGTACTGTATTCTTGTGTGCGGTCCAGGAACATCTCTACTAGCCTAACTCTATGGTCGTTAAGCTGTTGCCTGTACTACGAAGTGGGGTTACTGGCTTATCAGGGTAACTTGTCGGATTTACGGTACCTTGCTGATGATACATACATTCATTGGGAGCTCAGTCAGCTGCATGTCTGCATTGTGTATTTATGTATTTGCTTGCTTTTTGTCATTTTGACAAACCATTTGCTAAATAAATAAATGTAACCATAAGGTTTGTTGAAACCTAGGAAAATACTAACTCCAGCTACATAATACGACCCTATGCACCTACTAATCTACTCCAATAGACCTAGGAATAGTCTGAGCTGAGAAAGTTTATCATGCTGTATAAGTACATTTAGCTATATGAAGGATTTTCTTTGTTTACTTGATTACTTTGTATCACAGAAACTCTGTAATCAATCACATGATCCCTACTGAACCGTAATGCACACAACACCAAACCTAGGAGTTAAGAGACACCATTGTTTGTAGGATGCCAGGTGTCATTCAAATGTGATCACACGGCAAGGAACTCTGCTATGCAGCCACAGCTGCAAAGGAAAAAGGACTGAGCAATCAGAATTCTCAAAAAAATCTCAAAAAAAATCTTCTGGTTCCTGATCTCGTTATCTTGTGGTTCCTGACTGGCTGAGACTAAACATTTCCCATTATCTTAGACTCCATAACTCGCACAAGTAATGTGGAGAAGGTTGAGAAGGCTTTGTGTAAGAACATTTATTACATCTGAGAACATAATCAGGAAACAAACTTCTTCCTTCTAAAAAGATCACCTCTGGTATACAGTACTTCATTACTTAAAGGGTGAAACAGTGGAATCCAACAACTGGCAAGCCAGGCAAGAGAGACTAAGAAGAAAAATAATATAGTAGAACATGGAATATAATAGAAGAGTAATACATTATTAATTTCTGCAGGTAAATTTGTCAGAAAAAGATCTGCAGACTGAAACCAACATCTTTTTCCAAGCTGACTTCATCTTAAGGTCTATATTTTATGAATTAAACCGTCTGGGTCTCTAGTGAAAGCAGTTGTCTTAAAGTATGTTAGACTAGACTAAAGTAAGTAGTTTAGATAAATATAGAAAATAAAAACATGTGGTTGTATTTGACTAGTGTTGACAGTGACAGTGAGAGCTTGATTAAGCTTAAGAAGTACTAAGTAGAACCAGGTCTCAGTACAAAGTTGTTAACAAGCAAGCTTAATGAAATGTGAGTAGATTTGCATGCAGTATCCACTTGAGAATTATCAGCCTCTCTGTGTACTCCAAAATTCTAGACAGGAGCTGGATTCCAAAATCCTTTCTTGCTTCTTTGCTGATTGGATGAAAAATTTAACCGCCCACTGTACACGCCAAGTAGCCTACTGTAAAAGACGACCTAAGATCACGCTATCCCACAAAATCGGCATGCATTGCGTTCATGAATATAAGACTTAATAACATAAATAAAGAAATGTTGAACAGAAAATATTGAAGCAGAGCAGAGAAAAGGCCAGATAAAGAGAAATTGTTAGAATAAAGAGAGAAGCTGCCTGAAATAACATCCCCTTTAAACAGTTATCACAGGGCTGTGCGGTATCGTTTTATTCTTTTTTAAAAATGATTTTTACATTATATCGATATATAAACTGATAAAACCAAGGCTGTCAAACTTAAGTTGTTATTTGGTTGATTTCATTTTAAAAGCTAACAGATGGTCCAGTACATTAAAAATATCGTAATTTCCAGTATTTAAAGGCTAATACCTTAAAATGAAGATCTCTCCAGGTATAAAGTGACAAACTTTCGTCCACTCATGTAAAAGGGGCAGGTGCTCAGGCGCATTTCATTGGTTAATAGCGCATAGCTTACCGATTCACCGCAAAGAAAAGTATCACTGCTTATATTAATAGCTGAGCCCCCGTCCTGATGATTTTATTTGCATTGGATGCCTAAATGAAAAACCTCTCACACTGCAGAGAGGTTCGAAAGATGCATGTTCGTTTTGAAGTGTAGGAGACACTAATTCCATGCCTTCTGCACTCTTTGCTGATGTGAACGGAATATAAGCAGTAAAGGGTTCAAGTATCACAGGCCAACATGATAGCATGAGTGTTAATTCACTTTATCTATTTACAAACATTAAATTGTCCTGAGCTCTGTATTTTTTGGTTTTTGGTTCTGCTGCCCCCCCCATACAAATTTTATCTTGGCTACCCTACAGACAACACAACATAACAGGGGAGGGGCCCTATCGCATGGCTGCGGGGGCGGGGCCTCATAGATCACAGGTACTCCACTGATTGTTAACTGTGAACTAAGCTGTGACATTCCTACCTGTACGAGTCAGGACTTTATTGTTTTAGTGTGACAAATAAGGAACAAGCTATTTGAGCTGAGACAGAATTAACAGGATATTGTGATAGAATGATACTTTTAATTGCGAGAGAATTAAAAGTTGGTGTCTTTTCTTAATTGAGAGAATTAAGATTCCTAGTCTACCAGTATAGTAATTTGTGAACAGAGCTAAGGGTGATGAGTGGTGTCTTGTTCAGCCGGGCTGGCAGTGTTTCTTTAGATAAATACTGTGCTGAATTCCCCTGCAAATAAGCCTTCTAGAGACTGTTTTTTACCTCTGCGTTGAGCCCACGCCGTGACCTACACCAAGTAGCCAATGTCGTGGTAAGCATTTATAATTCTCCGCTGGTGCGTCTGTGCTGCTCACCAATTACACCGGCAAAACGCCAGGTGATACGTAGTTTTGGATGCTGCATTTATTGTCTTCCCAACCTGCAATATATTCAGTTGTTGAATCACGCAATTGAAGCAGAAAAAAACATTTAACAAGGTATCCATTTATCAAGTCTTGCTTATGTTTGTGTTGCTCCAAACTTCCCCTAGACAAATTTGGGAAAATGTCAAGCCACTACAAAATAGCTTTTTATGCATCTTCTAAAGTTAGTGTCTATATTACTTTCTACTTTTTTAGTTTTGTGAAGTATGAATAAACTTATTGGAGGTAAGTGAAATTGGCGCTGTCATTATGAGTGCTTTGTAGACCTGTTGCTATGGGTTATTTAATGCTAGATATAAACAACGCTTCAGTTTCAATCAGCAATATAAGTACACTTGGGATGTACGCTTTCTTTGCTCCCGGAAAAAAAATTAATGCTATCAAGCGACCCAATAACAGTTTTTGTGGTCTGCATTGCCGTGATGTGTAGTTACATTTCTGGGTAGGTGCACATTAGGCTACAGTGTAGGGTGTAAGCGAAGCCGTACTTATGGCGTCGATTCGACAGTGAAGTGTAAATCAGCCTTTAGCCAAAGATAGCCTTCCTCACAAAAAAGCAGTAAATAAAATTGCAACTACAACAACTGCATGCTATAAGCCTACTGATTAATCATCAGAAATATGTAATTTTCCAAATAGGAAACCTTGGGGGCGGCACAGTGGCACGATGGCGCGGTGGTTAGGGTTTGGTCCCAGGTCCTTTCTGTGTGGAGTTTGCACGCTCTCCCCGTGTTCATGTGGGTTTTTGCCAGGGGCTCGGGTTTCCTCCCACAGTCCAAAAGCATGCAGGATAGGTTGATTGGTGTGTCTGAACTGGCCCTGTAGTTGTGTGTGCCCTGCAAGTGTGTTGGCGACTGCCCAGGGTTGGTGCCACATTGGGATTAAGCAGTTTCAGAAGATGGATGGAAACCTTGGCTTTTGTTTATTTTAGAGGAATATACCAGTGCATATTTCCCTCACTTGAATGGTCTTCTAACCTCTGTCATACATCTATATTTTGAGGGTAACAAGGAACACTGAAACTATCATGGCTGAGCAGGCTGAGAAGATCAATCAGGCTGCTGAAAATGGGCAACGGGCAAACACTGAGAAGGGTGGATGGGAACCTACAACACAAACAACAGACAAATGCTGGATACCTTAATACACATATTTAGACAAGAGGTTTGGATTAAGGAAGTGCCAGGACGATATCCAGACAAAATATAGCATTCAAAACTCAGAGGATGGATGACGGCCTTTGCCAGACATTACAAAGGTTTGGGGAAAGTTGCAATGCATGTAGCCAAGAAGCAGACATGACGGATGGTCAGCCATTGTTTTAAAACAGATGCCGGAACATGGAGAAAGTTTTGAAATTGAGAGATCGAGAAAGGAAATTACAGCTGAAAAGGTAAAGGTCAGAGGATTGGCTGAGGAATTAATGAAAGAGAAGAGTGAAAAAGACAGATTGCAAATAAAAAATGAAAAGCTGTAAAAACTAATTACACTGCAGCAACAACTAAAGGACTCTGATAAAACAGCTTCTCCAGCAACCTCTCCAACAACAATGAACAAAAGAGACAAGACTGAATCACTTTACTCCTTCAAGCATTTAAAGAGGATTGAGTGGCAACAATGTCACCATCTACTGACATTGCCATGTGATGACGATGTCAGAGCTTCAGACTCCAACACATCAGACAACAGCAGACATGTGAGAAAAGCTGCTCCATCAAAGGTGAGATGTACACCTGTGATTGTGAAGCACAAACAGACTGAAGTGGAAGTAGTAAGTGAGGAGGACTAGGAGGAGAATGTGGAGAGATGGTAAGGTACAAAAATACCTTCCATGTAGGGCCTACCAACCAGCCATGCCGGAGCAAATTGACAAATGGTTGAGAGAATTGCCTGACATTCTAATCACCCATGGAGCACTTGGCGAATTCTTGAACGCCGTATAGGATCTACTATATTCATCCATTGGATGGTGCAGTGATTTTAAATGTGAATTCGCGGGACACAAATCAAAATAATCTCAGTGACAATGTTGAGACATTACTGGGAGATTCCTATGAAAGGTCAAAGTGGGATGGGATGCTGTGCAGGGATTTCCATATGGCTTACCACTCGCAGAGGTAAACTGGGCCAAAATTACCTTTCGCAAGCGGAAAGCACAGGAAAGGAATGACTATATGAATATGAGGAATGATTCAGTCACATTTGGCTGGAACCTTCTGAGTTGAATGATGTCAGTGACATCTACATGGACACAGATGTGCCTTTAAAAACTGCTTTTGTAAATGGACTTAAAGCTGAAGTGCCTAAAGCCCGTAAAATCCAATACGAAGACTGGGACGGTAATGGGACTGCATTTAATCAGATTGTTGAGTGGACAGTGAGAATTGAATGCAATCAGGACATACAACTCGACTAGAAAAACCCAGGTAATGAGCAAGAAATAAGAGTCATGCCTGGGAAAGTGTTGGTTTTGTCATAAGCCAGGACACTGGGTATATAAATGCAAGCAAAAGCTTGGAGATCACAGCAGAAGTGATGACGACCTGGACAAAAGATTTCAACAGCTCATCACGGAGAAAAAACAAACATTTTCTAATGCTGTGGATTCCCAGGGAAACTACAGCATCCCTCACTTCAGCTCCTGCTAAACGCCGTCCTTCCAAACCCCAATGAACTCTTTATATATACAAAAATAAACAACGGTAAAGCCGATAGAGCTGAATTGACTTGGCAAATTGATATCAACAATGCATGCCAATAAACGAACAATTCCTTTGAGCTGGGATTAACTGAAAGCAGATGGAGGTATTCCCTAAGAACTTTACAAGCTAACTGGGATGCTTTACAAGCTAACTGGTTCAGGTTATCTTAGTTACTGATTTAGATGTTTAAGTGCAATGGAAGGCTAAATGGATACCTGTTAGCCGTTGTAAGTTAGCCAATTTGCTTCAAGAATAGGGAGAGACTGGTAGAAGTATTTATCAGAGTCTGGGGATGGTGAGTCAACTCCTAATAATCAACATGGTCCTGTGGATAACATAATTCAACACTATGAAAAACAATATATACAAATTAAAACACATAGGACAGCAAGACATGCAAATGGGATAGGTTGTCATGTTAGAATGATGGCTCACTATGTAGTCTATGGACTACCAATGATATCTGTTCCTGTATCTGAGTCTAATCGCAGGCTGCCAAACATGGGAGTCATTAACGATGATTAACTGATGACTGGGCTCAAGCATAACCAACAGACTAATTAGGATCATTCTCTTCCTGGCACAATATCCCTTGGGAATTAAACAAAATGGTTCTATTTTTGTGTCAAATGTCAAAATGGTTCTATTCTTGTGTCAAATTGTGTCAGAATTATGGAAAATAATGGTTTCCCCTGTGATGGGTTATTCCCTACCTTGCGCCCCGTTGTTTCAACGACAGCCTCTGGACCCCTGCCACCGTGAATAGGACTGACGGGTATAAAAATTGGATGTATGGATGGATGGATGGATGGTTGGAATTCTTGTCCTAATGGTCATTTCACTCACCCACAGATATAGTGGGTTTGACACAATGGCTATAAAAGGAACGTTACTAGCTAATAAGACCAAAGACCACACTAGGACTGCAAAAGATGAAAGGAGAATTAAAGGCTGTCAGAATAGTTGTTCTGTAGAACAGAACCCCACTAGACTATACGCTTTCTGCTCACTGGCATCGAATGCTTTTTTACATTGCTGACAACCATGGGGATGTGTAGATTGTGGTCTTCAGTCTTTACAACATCTTTGTAGCAGTCCATGAAGTATGAAATGTGAAACCTGTTTCTTTCTTTTTAATTGGTTATATAATTTCTTAGGGGATATTAGGCTGCATGTGGTTCTGTGGGCTAGAATTAAGATAGGTGCCTATGACTAGAAGGGTCAGCAGAGTGACGTCACCATTTGGCCCTTGAGTGAGGCCCTTAACCTCATTTACTCCATGGACTGACCGACCCTGCCTTCTCAGCTGTGCATTGCTTTGGATGAAAGTGTCTCATAATAAAATGCAAATACTGGAAGACAATTTTTGAATGCATTTTTCTAGCTTTATTTTGGATTATTTGTACTGATTTTGTTAAAATGTGTAAGAATGGCATTTGTGCATCTTTTCTGTAAAACAATGTAAGTAGTTCTGTATAACAGGACTGCATCAACATATATCTTATAGTGCATTAATTCCATAATACATATTTACCACAATCCTTTGATTTAATTTCTTAATCTTTTTACCCTGTGATTGTTAATTTTTCTTTAAGTTTTTTTTATCTGTATTTCTTTCATGATGATAAAGGATCAAAGGGAGGAATTTTAGGATTTTGTTATATTACTTTGTAACACAGAGGTAACACCTTGGGTGACCTCTTTTAATCAAGCACATGATGGTAACGTTAATTAGTAAACCAGCCAATCATCGCCTGTTATCATGTATGTGTGACCAAATGACAAGGTCCCTGTATGTTTATGCTATGGAAATCGACAAGCAGCAGACAAAGGACTGAGCAATCTGGGCCGTGCACAACAGCGTCTACTGCACCAGGGAACATCGTCTGCAAATAAAAATATTCCTCCCAGAATCTGCTCTGGCTTTATTACTTCTATGGGTCAAGCAACAGAGTCTAGCATGCACTACAGGGAATATTTATATCATTGGAGCTGGCTCCGATGATCTTGCTCTCTGCAGCATCACATCACAGGACATTGCGGCAGATGACTTTTCACATGATGTCTGAGGACATTCCGGAATGCGTCTCCTGCAGGCATCACATGGGCTTGGAGTACAGGACATATCAGTAGAGACCTCAAAGGAAAGTCCCTGTATTACTCAAAAAAAACGCAACCATGCAAGATGTAACAGACCTGTGTAGGATAACCGGATTCAGGTCCAGGTGGTGAATTCAAATACAAGTTTAGATCTCAGGCCATCGTTGCAGGATACTTTGGTATTCAGCGGTTATTGTTAAAAGACATGTTGTTAAATCTGTCTTTTATTGCCTTTTGGAAGTCATGAGGTCCCCTCCAGCTGCCTATAATCCATGCCCAGCTCTGTTATTGTGCTGCGTTTGTTATCTGGACTCCTAGTGACCCGAGAAAATGATCACAGCTGAGCCCTGCCATGACTTGGCATCATTAGTTAAAAGTAATTAAGGCGTGGGTGCGGTGGAAGGGCAGTAATGAGTTCCATATTTGGTGATGCAAGTCAAATGGGTCTTTTTTTTGGCACATTTTTTTCAGTTATGAAGGCGTTTAACTATAGGGACTCATGGTCAAATAATGTTTTATTGTTTTTAAACCAAAGGGGTCTCTTTGGATACACAGAAAAGTTGTTTAATGACTTTTTAGGCTTTTCAAGGGGCGAGTGGTGTGTATGTATCTGCTTGCAGAAGCACAGAGGACTCCTGCGCTTGCAGTGCCTGCAGCAACTAGCTGATGAAATGGAGTCAATTAAGAAGACAGACAGTTTTGCTGCAGTGACATTCATAATGTGGCCCCATTGTGCAATGCATGTTCCTGTGTTGTGCCCTTGAAATCTGTTATCGAACAGTCCATTGAATCCCATTTGGAGTGTATTCATTTATCTCCATACTCCTTAAAGCCAGCACTTTGATTACCGCCGCTGGTAACAATAGCTCCTTTTAAACCATTCGTGTCAGAATGAATGTGTCACTTTAATTGTGTGTGTGTGTTTTTCTGAGGCATCCATGTGAATCCATGTGCATGTGTGTTTTCCGATTTAAGGCGCTCCGTGCATGTTTTTTAACCATTTTTTCACTCTTCGTTGGTCTAGCTGTCTATGGTGCACGCTTATGGGGTAAGAGATGGTGTTTTCGGAATGAAGGTCAGATGTCATATCGCATTTAAATACTGATTTAAAATGTCATTAAATGCTGATTTAAATGTCAGCACATTAGCATATAACTGCTGGTTTTTATTTGTCTGTGATTTCATTCTAACAGGCGTACCCCAGGTGTACTAGACCTGAATAATTCCACACTCTTATTTGTTTTGCATAAAAATCAACCTGCTTGATAATACTGTGATAATGCAAATTAACCTTTTTTCACCTCAATCTAATTCAGATAAGTGCACACTGTAGTGGACAGTGATAAAACCGTAAAAGGGTAATGTTGCAGTTTTACACTTATCTGCTTTCCTGCCTGCCTGTGTCACCGTGATGGTTTTTATCCTCAGTGACTCTGCGTATGGACATTTCTGGTGGATATGCTTCACCGATTAATTGTAATCTGCTCGAGCGGCCCGTGCCGCTTGTAGCCTCCAGGTGAAGTTATGTAGGCAGTAAAAGTGCGATGACCCATCTGCTGTGATCAGCTGGCTGGTAATTTCACAGGCCACTTAGTTTACAATGACGAACACGGGGAGACTCCTCACCTGTTTTTGTTGTCTAGAACGTAACTGACAAGTAATATGTTACTATCCCCACCTAGTGGATAAAATGTATAAAAATTAGATATAAAGGGAGATAATGTATTACGCATTGGGGCGGGAAGCATTGCCAGAGTATAAATATTAACAAATAAATTTGTGCTGGAGATTATTTAGTCATTTCACAGTTTCTGTTTTGGAATGTGTTAACCTTCATCGTGTGCAACCCTCAAAAGACATTCCTGGCAGGACTTTTAATTTATGCAGAACTAGGCTCTTTGTCCACAAGCCAGTTTTAGTCGTGCGCCCCAATGAGATTCTTCATTTTTAATTCCCATCCCAGCCATTTGACTGCAGATGTAATCATATTCAAGTTCTCCTGTGAAACCCTGACATCCCGAAGGTCCTAACCAGGTTCCAGTTTCTCAGAAGTCTAGCTACTCTCAGAAGAAGCCATATTTGTAATAAAACTCAGACTTTTACTGATTGTCATTTTGATCAGAATGATTTCATTAAACCATTTCTCTGAAGCTGTGCATTCTTTGCAATCCAGAATTTTTGTAAGTTCCAAGAATCACAAATGAATGTCTAGCTAAGTTGGGACAAGTGATGCAGATGAAAGTATTTTATAATTAGTGCTCTCTAACTGTAGTCACAATCTCAAAGTTGAAAACACGTGGCAGAGAAATCAGGTAGAAAAGTTGGGCACTCTGTATTTGAACATTTTTTTTTCTCCTGTGCGCTAAAATTAGCGATGATTAATTAAAAGAAGCATTATATAATTCAGTCTAATATTTATTAATAGCTCAGTCTTTTAAATTAGCTCAACCCAGTCTCCCTGAAATATTCATGTGATACATATACTGTATACATAATATGAATGATAAATGAAAGCCGATCTATAGTACACTGCATTTATGTTATGTCATATCCATTCATTTAATTTTCATAAATGACTGTGCCGCCATATCTCAAGCTACCCGAATGGTTTTCCTGATAATATTTGGTTTGTGTATATGGACACAAACACAACAGATTAATATCATCCATGGAGAAACAAGACAGTAAGTAAATAAGCAAACAAATAGATAAACTGACTTGACCTGCCTCGTTTTTAAGAATTACTATCACAATTAAATATAAATATGATTCAATTATTTATATATAGGTTTATAAAATATTTTTAAATTATTCATATACGGGTTTGTAAAGGTCACTGCTGAGGGTATATTTGATTCTAATCCATAAGCATCAGTTATATTGCATATAATGATATTGCATAGGCTTCCATATTTCATTAAGTCAACAAATTTCATATCCAAGTCATCCTGTAAAACTCTGATAACAGTAATTAAAATAAGAGAGAGTCATTCAATCCATCTCTCTCGATAAAATCTATCACTGAGTTGAGTTAATCTAAATTTTGTCCCTCCATTATACAGTCAAGAAACGGAACCACATCACCACCACATCACCACCATTCCATGTGAGTATGTATGTAGTTTTGTGTAGT
The DNA here is from genome assembly GCA_026777985.1 of Mormyrops attenuatus. NCBI lineage: Eukaryota > Metazoa > Chordata > Actinopteri > Osteoglossiformes > Mormyridae > Mormyrops > Mormyrops attenuatus. The sequence goes on from JAODKC010000002.1 coordinate 7,389,690, forward strand.
TTTCTCTCCGGCTAGTTTTTCATCTGCATCCTTGAGTCAGTAGTAACATTAAAATAGCCGTCAGATACCTTTTCTATTTCTTGTAGAGTTTAATATTGATTTACATTTTTTTCTGCTTGAATATAGGATATTTAAGGCTTCGTCTCTAAGACGAGCAATCGCTGGTTCAAATGCAGTAATTTTCTTTCTAAAGTCTATTGACCTAAAATGTATACATAACATTACAAATCAAAAATGTTTTGAAACATCAATATATATCATATAAAAAAGAGACAAAATGTTCAAGTTATTGTTCAAATGTTCAAAGATATTTGGTACATTGTATAAGAACAGATTCTTATAAACCACTAAATCAGTTCATCTTGTAATCCTCGTGTAGAACAATTTTGAAATCTCCGCAAAAGTGATTCGGCTCCTAAAAAAATTAAATAAAAATTGAACCCTTGATTTGCAGAAATTTTCCATTTAGAGTGAGCCAACAGTTACAAATGAATGTCTTTCACTGTATTTGTATTCCATAAATATCGTCCATCTGATCCAGAACACTGTAAAGTATGAAACACTATCTCCAAGTGGAATCAACAATAATATGATCTGACAGGAGACCCTAATGCGTTTTGTCAGCTAGCTTAAATTTTGTGGTTTGTCACTAATGCAGTGATCGCAGTGCAAGGCCTGCGGAGGGGGATGAAGATCATGCTCTCCTTTGGCACTCATTCAATGTCAGTCTAATCAGGTGCATGAAACTAACAAAGCCACCACATATTGAAGCGCGATGTGTGTGTTTTTTGTTTTACTGGAAAGTCTCCCTTTCCACCATCCCTGCTCCTCCCCACGTCTCTTCACACGTTGTTGTCATTATTGGCTCAGATACTGTGTTGGTTATACCTAAAGGTGACCTTACAGCATGCATTAGATGTCTGTGTATCTAATAATCACACTAGAGCTTTAAAAGATCATTAATGAAATAAAGAGGCGATACAATCACCTCCTAAAAGGCAATTAACACTGCAAGCTTTAAAAGTGTACACCACCAATAATTTTTTTTCGTTTTATAGAAATCCTTTGCATAAAACTCTTCAGGTACACAAGCAAAGGCCAGATGCACCTTACAGCCAAGTAATTGTAGTCACTGGCGACACAGATGTGCGCGCTACAAAATTGCTCTTATTAGGAGACAGAATCTTTGCACATGTTTGTCATTTTCCAACACGCAGCATAATTGCCAGATTCAATTGCTTCTCTGTGGGAGTCAATGCATCACTGTAGAGAGGCACTGCGCTGAGAAAAGAATACAGAGAAAACGACTCTATGACATTGGCTTTCGAGTGTCAGCTGGCTGCCAGTGCTGTAGAACTGGACGTCAGACTGCCAGCCCAGGAAAACAAAACCGAGTTTAACTGGGGGATTCATATCCTGTAGAAAAGGGAGATTATCAGTTGTAGGATCCAAATTGCTCCACTACCATCAAAATAGACTCTCATTGCTTTTTTTTGTAGACATCTCTGATCTTGACTCAAACATCTCGGAGCTGATTCAATTTACTGGATTAAGTCCCTCCACAGAGCCTCACTTTCTCCTCTCTAGCAATAAAATCCCCCCTGTGTTTTGTGACAGAGAGATTACACTAAGGCAAAGCAAGCTACAAAATCCAGGGAGATATCTATCAAGTTATATGGCCACTGAGGGTACCAGTGAAATTTTACAAATGCAAAACAATGTAATCCGTGGAGATGGAATCAAAGTGTGCAGTTAGGGTGATAGGTGCGCTTTTCTCATTGACTGAGATTAAAGCAGGTAGCGTTTGGTGTCGGGAAATGTGGATGAGTCTTTTCCTGGAAATGCTGAAAGTCATTCTATGAGTTTTGCTTTCCTCCCAGCTGTCCCAGGAGGGAGCCCCAGGGCATGTCTGCACCTCATGAGGAGCAACTTGAGTTATGGTGTGCTGTGGAGAAGGGAAGGGGGGGGCAGTTCTCACTGTGCTGCAGATTAATAATCACTGAAAGGAGCAACACTGTGAAGGCCAGGAAGAATCACCAGCATTTTCCCACACCTGCTGAATCTCAAAACAGTATTTCAAATTCAAACTTCATATTATTCCTTACACACACACACACACACACACACACACACACACACACACACACACACACACACACACACACACACACAAAACACCCAAAACAAAAAAAAAAAAACCCAAAAACACTCAAGAACACCCGC
>JAODKC010000002.1:7398344-7408932 GCA_026777985.1 Mormyrops attenuatus
CCCCCCCCCGTTTTCGGGCGTGGTCTTTTTCGTCGCTTTGGGCCTCTGTCCCTCCCCCCCCCCCCCCCCCGCTCCCGCCCCCCCGCCCGCCGCGGGGGGGGGGGGGGGGGGCCCGGGGAGGCCAATGTGAGTCAGCCAGGTGTGGCTGCTGGGTTTCACACCACATGGGAAAAAAACACGTCAGCGGCCGTATCAGTCTCATCAGATCCCTCATACTAAATTGTTTCTGCTTTCACAGCGCGAAACGCATTTACTAAATAATCATATAACATAATTATTTATAACATGTTCTCACTCCATGTGTCAAACACATACACCAGAAATGAGTCTACTAAAAAGTATCGCCGTTACCATTCATGTAAACAAGAACTGTCACTTTTTGTTTTTTTAATTTTACTTTATTTTTCATTATTTTTCATACTGTTTTTTTTTTATTCATCACACAAAATTCATTTTATTTATTCATACGTACAGTAGTTGGCCCACAACAACTTGCAAATATGAAACAGCTACCATACGGGGGGGATGGGGGGCTGTGTACCTGTGATCACAAGGCCGCATAATAGCTTGAGGGGCTACAGATAAATGGCCTGGCCCTGTGATTGTACCACAAGCTTCACTCTCAACTGTATATGTGTGTGTGTGGCCTCATAGGAGAGCATGATGGGATATGTAAGAAGAAGCATTATGGTCTAACCGTACTTGTGCAAATTGCATCAGTGAAATCATCATTTCATTTCATGTTATATGGCAGTAATCTGACTGGGATATAATCTCGAGACAGCAAAAGAGAGGATGCACAATTTCCTGCGATAATTAAAGTAGATGTGTCAGTTAAATGAATAGGAAAGATGGAAAACCGTCTAAGGCAGGGGTGTCAAACTCCAGTCCTGGGGGGCCGGAGCCCTGCACATTTTTGGGTTTACCCTTATTTATCACACCTGATTCAACTCCTTGTGCTAATTACCACGCAGCTCTTGAGCTGAATCATTTGTGGTGGAACAGGGAAAGAACTAAGCTACACAGGGCTCTGGCCCCCCAGGACTGGAGTTTGACACCCCTGCTCTAGGGTTTAAGGCAGACTGACTGCCCCGATACCCTCCTGGCACCTTATATAGGTATGCAGTAAGTGTGTTGTTGGAGCAAAAGTCTTGACTGAAAAGGCTTTCATCGGTAACGTTACTTGATGAGGCACAAATACTTAGTAATAACTGAGTTACTACTGAAATACAAATAATGACCAAATGTAGTCACTACTAGAGATAAAAGATGCATCATGATTCATTGGTGATGAACAAGCCTGAGGTCAGTATTTCACTTGTGTCATTCATGCAGTTCCATCAGTAGTTCACAAAGGTTTGCAGAAGTAAAAGTAACACACAATAACTGCTTGGCTTCAAAGCTGCGTCATGATTCATTAATGATGAACAAATATGAGATCAGTATTCAACTTGCATTATTCGTGACTTTTTCCTTCAGTAGTTCCTTCAATAGTTCGCAAAGGTTTACATAATTAACAGATATGGTAACAAATATAGCAACTGCATGAGATAAAACATGCGTCATGATTCATTAATGAATTAACATGAGATCACAAGGCAACTTCAACTTAGTTTTTGGTTAATTAATACATAATTCATAGCATAATACTATATTATTTGTGCCCCATGAAGTAAAGTGTTACCCTTTCTTCCCTCTGGTCATCTGTTAGAGGGCCAGAGATGATCATCGGGTCAGCTTCTCATTGCATTTGTGGTAAGGCAAAGCCACAGGCCTTGTAGCTATGGTGACCACCTAATCCATGTCAGGGGGGACACTATGAGCTGGGACAGGGTTTGTAAACTACCATTCCAATTAAAAGGACCTGGATTTCACTTAAGCACTAAGTTCTTGCTGTCTGCTGATTGGTCAGTCTCCTATAATCATTCATGTGTCACTAATGTTAATGTGAAACAGCAGGATGAGACTTTCAGTCAAAGAAACGAACCAGTCAGAGAACAAGGAGAAATGAACTATTTAGAGAAGCACAGGAGCCTTTCAGTTTTAAAATAGTTTGTAAAACCTGAAGTAGCTCATAGTGTCCCCTCCTGACGTGGATTAGGTGATGTTTGCTGTAGGGTGCAGACGTGCACTCAGCCATGAAGGAGAGGGATGAAACAATGGTAGACAGACAGAGCTACACAAAGACATGGCTGAGCCTCTGAAAAACTCGACTAAATGCCTCCCACTAAAACCAAAGCTGCCATTATCCATGCTGACACCCTCATACCCTCCGTCGAATGTCTGGCCTCCTGAAAATCTTCCCTTTCTCCTCCATTATGGGCAGTCCTGATGACAGACAGTCATAAAGATAGTTATAAAGACATAAGGCGGAACGAGAACAAGTCTAGGTAAGCTAGACAAAAAGAGTAGAGCTTTAGTCTGGAATTAAATAGTGAGACTTGAGGAGGCGTCTCTCAGCTGGTAGACTGTTCTATAAACCTAGAGATCTCAGCTGAAAGTTTTATGTTTAAGAGTTTTTTAAAATATTTGGAAAATTACAAGTAGGCCTGCATGTTGAGATCTGGGAGAGTGGATTGTACATATTAATCAGCTCCATTAGAGAGACGGGGGCCTGACCTTTCAATGCCTTATAAGTGAACAGAATAATTTTGAAGACTGTCCTGAATTTTAACTGCAAGTCAGAGACATCAGAACAGATGTAATACGGTTGAATTTTCTGCTTTTTCCTGCAGATGTGATTCATGCTCTCTGAAAATAAGACATTGCAGTAGTCTAATCTCCAGTAGACAAATGCAGAGTTTTGCTGTATTTTGACCAGTGAAAAATCACCTTAGTCTTGCAGTTTTTGAGCTGTAGGAAGTACGTCTTGGATAAGGAGTTAAAATGATTATTATAAGACAGGTCATCGTCTTATTGTCTAGGTTTTGAGCTGACTTGGCAAAACAGAAGTTTAAGCCCTCAGCAATAAGTGCTGACAGCAAGATATTATTATTAATGTTGTTACATCCAAGTAGAAGCACTCTGGCTTTTTCTGAGTTCAGACGCAGTTGTCTCCTTTTTGCCTCAATTGAATGAGACAGTGTACTAAGGAGCCTACAGACATAATATCCTCAAATCTTGTAGCAGCATATAAATGAAAACTAAGTATGCGAGAATCTGAGTTTAGTTTCTTAAGCCGAGGTGTCGTTAGGCATGTCGTTAGTGATTTTGGGCCCCAACCCAGACCAATCATATTATGTTCCAAATTCAGAAACAAAACCGACTTATAGTGGTATATTATTTTTTTGTGTAGGCTACAGATGTGGACTGGCTATCGAGAAGTTTGAGAATTTTCCCAGTGGGCTGGTTTTTCTTCCCCAACACGATCACGATCGGCAAAATAAATCAAGGGGGACTCCCCAGGTCAGCAACAAAATAAACCAAGTGGGGCCGCTTCAACAGCAAATTCCTGGGCTGCTTTTGTCGCCAGTCACTCCTAGCAGATGCTTTAAGTAGTTTCGTAAGAAAGGATTCTATTTTCACAGGTAGTGGGTTCAACTAAAACAAAGTTGTTATTTTGTATTATTGTATCCAACTATCAGAATACAGAGATGGCAAATGAATCTAAAGTCTTTTTTAAGTAAAAACATATTAGTATTATTGACACTTTAATCACTAATATGGGTGTTATGCTGGCTCAGAATGTAGCACTAAAGCCTCATATCATCCAGATGTGACATGCAGACATGCAATTAAGCAAACCGGTGTCTCCAGATTACCCACAGAGTGCGTGCCCTGCAATGGACTGGCTTTTTATTAGACTAAAGAGCAGAGCGAGAAGAGCACAGTTGTTTTCTGTTTAAGATAATGCTGATCAGTCTGTGCAGATAGGAATATCAGCAGTTCAATTACTTTCTATTTTCCATTTGTTTTTGTAGGAGGTATTTCATCCAGGGTCATACTGAAGGATAGTATAAGAACTTACAGTTATTAATGGACTGGTTTACTACATTTACACATTTATTACATTTTTGGGTAACACTTCACATTAAGTGCACCTTCATGATGCATTCATAGAACATTCATAAGCAGCATGCAAGTACACCTTAACATCATAACATCCCTTAACAGCTTTAATATACATTAATAACAAACATTACATGATCATACATTTATAACGTTAGTTATTTTTATGTAATGTTTGTTATTAATGTATATTACAGCTGTTAAGGGATGTTAAGGTGTACATACATGATATTTATGAGTGTTTCATGAACACTTAATGAATACATTATGAAGGCGCACTGAACGTTTTATGAACGCAATAGAAAAGCATTATGAAGGTGCAGTTAATGTAAAGCATCACCCATTTTTGATGTCAACTCCATGATTTGCCAGAAACATACAGAATCAAGAAGAAAAATCAGAAACATACAGAATCAACATTTAATACAATCACTCAAATTACAATTTTGCAACAATTCAGAACAGAAGTCATTCAGTTTAGCTAAGAATTACGAATATGGCTTTGTCTGCACGTTAGCTGACCCTGCGCTGTGACCCCCAAGCTATGGAGAGCAAGATGGGGTCAGCGAAGAGAAGCATCCCAGTGTATCTGTGCCTGTGCTTGTGCAAATGGCAAATAAAGCATGTTTGTTTGTTTGGGTCTGACAAATATCACATCAAATATCACATCAAATATCACATCAAACATATGTGCAAAAATCACAAATGTAAAACTTAAAATACTACAAATACTATATTTTGCAATAAAGAGTATATATTCTAGGACTATTGTTTTCATTTATTGATCTTAAAAATAATAATGCCATCGTTTAGAAATTAATACTTTATGGGGGGTAGCTACTCACTCTGTCCTTTAAGTGCTACTGTGTTAGGGTGCATGTTATATCCTCATAGTTTTTTACTGGTCTTGTATGGAATATTACTTAGCATATGACCTAGCGAATGTAATCATTGGGACACTATTAAGAAGATGTTAATGTAACCCATAGGAAGTGTGATCTTGTAACCTTTAGAAAAGGTAGATCAATTACTGCTACACAACGTAGTCAAAATAAGTGTGTATCTGAACCATACGTATGTTAGCCCCGACATTTCTGTATCTGTATCTGGTTGTATGACTATACACCTTAGTTAGCACTGCAGCTTATCACTAAAATGAAGGTCAACAAATACAATTAGCTGTGTAGCTAAGCACCACATAGCCAGGTGAAACCACCAAGACTCACTACTTTTTACCAGTGAAACCTGGGAATAGATTTGCTTTCCCACCATAGTGTCATTGGCGAGATCTGGGCTTGCCGCCATAATTGTACAAAGAACATTATAAGAGGACCATCTTGCTTCAGTTGTGGTTTCCAGAAGGTTTGGCCAATAACAAATGATTGGCAGGCCTATCATAGAGAGGCAGGAAAGTAATTGGACCCCAAAAGACAGGAAATAACAATGGCGACACATAGGGGTGTGGAATACCAGAACCCTGGAAGGAGAAATTCAATGGTGGCAACTGCTCCAGGATAGATAATGCTTGGGGCGGCCCCTGTGACAAATATCTTGATAAGAGATATGAAATGTGTATAAAATTCAGTGTAATTCAGCATGGGACACACTTCTGCAGAGTGTCCAGTCTTGGATGTAACCCACATGGATACAATAAAAGACTGACTTTGGAATTATACACAAACGGCTCCTGACTCCTGATTTGGCTCAAAGGGAATGACCACAACAGCTGCTGGAATCCTTCCTGAGCAGACTTGCCATTCGTGAGAACCATACTGACTAGAAGTTGTTACTCAAGCAATTTATACAACATAATAAAAAAAGGTTCAGCTTCACACAATTTATACAATGCAATGTATGAAGTGCCTAAAGACAATATTTTCTGATATTGTGGCCATCACAGGTGTGCCTGACACAGCCAGACTACATACAGCTTCACGCATCATTTCTCATAACACTTGGAAATATCTGTTAGAGGTTCTCCAGCTGAATAAAACATGACCAGTAGCGCTGTGTCTAAGGCAGTGTATGTGGTTACTCGTTAGCTATGGTTTAGTGGGCTACTGCTCATGCTCATTTGAAACAAACATGTGGCATTTCAGAGATTCACAGTAGATACTTTCCGCTGACCATTTGTTTGATTTATAATTAGCTAGCATTCATGCAATTTTTAGGAAGGACATCTGTAAATACTAGAAATTGGCTACATTTATCTGCTGATGTGTAAATGAGCTCGAAGCATAATGAAGTGAAAATGGATCTGTCATCAAAGATGTAACAGATCACCTGAGATGATCCTGTTTTACATTTCACTGCTGAAATTACTATGGTAACTAGAACACAGATCCAGAATTCTTTAGCGATTTAAACAGTAAAAATGTATCCTTTTGTAATCACACGATTCTCTTACTATTAATGGTATAACACAGCATATAATGCATTTGATTTTTCATTCAACATTTGTTCATTGAATTCACAGCTCCTGGTGCTTTGGTTCACTCCCTTAAAAGAAATGGTCCATTATACAAGTTAAGAGTTGTGCGGGAAACATGGCCTGGTCTACGGCACCCCCCCACCTCCTCTCCCCAGTTTTCCTTGTTCAGTTAATGACCTCTACAGTTCTGATTGGGCACTTCCTCTTTTATGAGTTTCAATCTCATAAAAAGGAATACAGCAGTATAACTGAAATTGAGGCATGAACAAACCCTCTGACTGCCTCCTCCCACAACACCAGCAGCGCCAGGCCCGGATATTAGTGGGAAAATCAGGTGGGCCAGTGATTTCATCAGCCGTTTTGAGCAAAGAGGGGCTGGTGCAGGTGGATCCTGGGCATAGGACATCTGAGTAGAATGATGGTGGATTGGTGGGGTAGCATCAGGGGCATCCAAGGGGGCATGAATACCCTGACAGATACAGGGGGCCCAGCACTATACAAGGGCCCAAAAACCTACTGGCAGGGGCCCGCTAGGCAAAATTTATTGGTTTTTGCTGGTTCAACCACACTGGATGATTGTTTTTCTAACATACATCAACTCATTCCATTAAAAGAAAGTTAATGAAGTTAATGCAACATGATTCCTTAACACTTCGAACAACCGAACCCATCCCATGGTACAACATTTTCAGGAGATCTATGTATCCGAGGAATATGATCTGAAAGTTACCAGTCTCCCTGTCTTCCTTTCCAATCACCAAATCTTAGTCCCATTCACAATGTGGTCAGGAGAGGTGCTCAGGATGTTGGTTTCAGTCTACATGAAACTCATATGATTGTGACATTTATATTTTAGCAGTTGTTTTCTTCATAGCAGATCATGTCATAGCGTTCTTCATACCATCTGGGCTGTCTCAGCAAACTCTTGAATTAACCTTCTTTGTTTTTTTCTTTTGCCCTAGAGCTGCACATGAATAATTAACTAACCACCCGAAACACACTTCAGTAATATTGACATGGTATTGGACGTTCTGGTTCAAATATTATTTGTTTAAACTTCACTTAAAACTTCATGCAATCCTGCAATAAAAATTAACGAGCTTCTAAATTTCAGGACAGATATAATACCATGAGTTTACATTATTATAAAAAGTCACACTCTACAAAAGTAACAAGAAACTAACTACATTGAACAATAAAGAATATATGATACAAAATGTATCAGTATGATGTTCTTGAACTTGTCATATTCCAAAGCAAGCACTATTTTTGAGAGTGTTCTTCAAATATATCAATGCAAGCTTCTTGGTTACCTGACATAAACATTCATTTCATGTCTTAAGTATTTTGAATTGTCTGTGTTTAAGTATTACTTGTTCTCACTTTCTATTACAGCATTGATTCTTAAGCTACATAAGGCAATAAGTCTTACTTGCATGCCTTGACTCTTTGGAATTTCAACTTTTTAGGCCCTAGCAGTTCCTCTCCCACCACTCATTGCAACATGTATACCGATCAGGTGGATTATGTAGACAATTTTGTGGTCATAAAAACCTCCCTAAGAAATTCTGGGATATAGAATTTATAGGTATTTGTCATGAGAGATTGTGGATGGGAATGCAGCCTGGACTATGTTCAGTGTCTTGCTTTTGTATTTTTATTTTTCATACTTTCATTACTTATCGCATAAGGCAGGGGAGATATCCTGGATGAGGTGCCAGTCCAACAGAGGACACACATTTACACATCAGGGTTGCCAACTCTGGTCAGCTGGCTGGAGTAAGATTTTCAATTCGAGACAAGTTTACACATGCATTTACATGTACGAAACACTTCTATTACATTCTATTATATCAATTGAACTTCTATTATATAATAGTCTGCAAGGTTTGCAAACTCCCACAGCACTTTTGATGTAACTAGTTTTCGGTTAATAATGGGACAATATAGATTTGTTGTAAGATTTTTTTGCATGAGAATGAGAGTCTGAAACCGTGTGTGTCACGCAAGATGTTGCATGAGTGTGAGAGTTGGAAACCGTGAGTGTCACGCAAGATGTTGCATGAGTGTGAGAGCAACCCTGACATAATATGAGAAATTTACATTCACTAATTTACCTCACTGTATGCTTGTGGATTGTGGCAGGAAGCATGCACAACCACAGGATATAAACTCTTCAAAGACCGAACCATTGGTGGAAAGCCAACCCCCAACTTGGAGCTTTGCCATGATACAGTGCTAACCGCTAAGCCATTGTAAGTCATCACCCTCTATAAAGCCATCTCATAGATGTTTATTTTCCTGTGCCCTTGATTAATTCTACAATAACTGTACAACTATTATATGGTCATGAATGTGATGATAAATGTTGTTAAAGTATTATTCAGAATTTTTTACACAGTGAAATATATATATTTCTTTCCATAAAGGTAGTTAGTAGTTTTAATAATCAGATTTTCTCAAATACTGCAAATATTATTTTAATACCTCCGAGAGGTAATACATTTACTGTTTTGTGCAGCCACTCCTTGGGGAATCATCATGCTTGTTGAGATGTGTGCATTTATTTTTATTGGATGTGCTCTTTGCACCAACCCATGTTTATGACCTATCCGTCCATTAAACTTAGACATTATACTAAAGCAGCATATTAGATTCATGGTCATGCACACATGATAATTCTCAATCTCCTTGAATGCAGTAATATTAATGTATTATTATTCTCTCATAATAGAAAAGGAAAGATTATGATCATGTACAGTTCATCAAAGGTAGTAATTACCCATTTACAACAATAATATAATATTATTTCTCCAGAATATTCTATTTCCATTAAATTATGACATTTACAAGTCATGCATGGGCCAGTATAGCAGAAAAACAGTCTGTACACTGCTGCTATAGGTTTTATTTTATTGGTTATTTCATTATTTTTATTCTATTTTATATTATTGTATTTATTTCTACTCTATTTTATTTCTTTTACTTAAATTACTTTATTGTTCTATAGTTTCTATCAGGGGTTTGTTTGTAATGTGAGACAATTTCCCCACGGGGATTAATAAAGTAATTCTGATTCTGATTCTGAAAAAAAAGGATGCAGCTGATCATAACTTGACTTTGATGTATGCTGTCTTCATTATGTAGCACAGTGCCTTCAGTTCAGAACCTGGATTATGAATCCTACATTAACATTTTGTTCTCTTGGATATTTCGATCCAGAACACTGTAACTCAAAATGTGTTTATTTTGATGTCATGTTAGAATGGTCTTTGAAAAATAATTATATAGAAAAACAACTGCTTACATTTAATCTTTATATTATGGAAGTTTACACAAGTGAAAATGAATTGCCATAGGAAGCATGTATACATACAGTTAAGTAGGATGGTGGTAACATTATTTTTTGAGGCTGCTTTTCATAAGCAGGGACCGGGCACGTTTTAAAATCGAAGGAATAATAGATGGAAATACAACAGCTTGCTGCAAAACTGAAGCTTGGGTGAAAGTTCATCTTTCAGCAAGACTATTATCCCAAACATAAGGCCAAAGCAACATTGGAGTAGCCTGAGAACAAACAGGAAAATGTCCTACAATAGCCCAGTCCAAGCTCTGATCTCAACAGAATTTGTGGCACCATATGAAAATTGTGGTGTAGAAGCATCATCTGACTAACCTAAATGACCTGGAGCAATTCTGCCTGGAAAAATGGGCCAAAACCACTCCAGAAGAGAGTGCAAGACTTACACAAAAATGCCCAGGGTTAAAGCTGCAAAAGGTGGCTCTACAAAATATTGAAATGCCGGAACTGAATACAAAAAATAATATTCATGTTTTTTCCCCAAGAATATTTTCTAACATAAAATGACACATTAATAACTTCAAAGCATTTGCTCTCTATTTCTGGGTCTTATGTGTCCCCAGTTCACAAGCAGGTGATTATTGGCCAAAGGCATGACAATATGAAGGAATTCATGCTGTCATACTGACAAAAGCTTGCCAAAAAGAGATTCTGGCATGTGCAATAATTGCATCTCATTATAGTGGTTCATAACTCCCAGTAGTCAGACGTTATATACACTCATCTAAAGGATTATTAGGAACACCTGTTCAATTTCTCATTAATGCAATTATCTAAGCAACCAATCA
>JAODKC010000002.1:7409032-7423542 GCA_026777985.1 Mormyrops attenuatus
TCTCCATCAACTGCAAGATGCTATCCTATCAATATGGGCCAACATTTCTAAAGAATGCTTTCAGCACCTTGTTGAATTAATGCCACGTAGAATTAAGGCAGTTCTGAAGGCAAAAGGGGGTCAAACACCATATTAGTATGGTGTTCCTAATAATCCTTTAGGTGAGTGTATATGCGTTTAGTTATTTGTCAGATGATTTTGTTTAAGGTGACTTTTATAGTTAGCATGCACGTACAAATGTTTGTACATGTGTGTAACAAACTACAGACAAAGGTCATTGATAGAAGCACATGGTCAGTAACTGGGCTCTATCTTGTGCATTCTTCAGATACGAGGGGCTAAAAATACAAAACACTACAATATAATCATCATGACACTGAACATGGCAAGCCTGAAGACCCATAATTATTAATAACACAGTAATATGGACTATTTGAGAAGCACAATGTGCATTTTAAGGGAGAATAAGACAACAACACATTAACAAAACATTTAAAGATTCAATTTTCATTTCAATATAATGATATAATATATAATTACATTTCATTTCCTTCTTCAAATACACAGATGAAGAGCATTTGTTAACTGCACTGAAAAGCAGATGCATTACAAGTCTAATTATGAAAGAAATGTTTACTTCAAACCAATTTAGGATACACTGGAAAATAAATTATATTGTAAAGTGGTTAGTTCTTGTCTTTAAAGTTAATCATGAGAATCTGCAGATCCTTTCTCATGTTTTACTATTACAAAAGCCTTGAGGAATATGGAAGAAATGTCATAATCAGAAACAATACACAATAATCAGAAACATACAAGAGAAGCACTGGCCATTTACAGTGCTACTTAAGGTCAAAAATAGTCCATACGCAAAGTATTATATAAGTAAGTTTGTACTTCCTTTACATGAGTTCAGTCTCTTTGGTTCAGTTTTGCATCAACTGATCTTTTTTTATCAGCACATGGGAAACTTTTTGGGGTTAAAGGCATCTGAAACTGAAACAGTCTTAGGAAAAACATTTGGGCTTCTGTCCTTAACCTTGAAACAATAAAACAATATTAGTTTATAGGTGCTGCCTCAAGGAGAGCAGGGTATTTCTTTAACACCCATCTTTAGATACTGTATGGGGTGTAATAATTAAGGGGCTGGTCTTTCAGTCTCAATAATGCTGGAGAATTATGTTTGAGCATGTTACATAACCTGAATTGCCTTGGAAAAAATAAAAGAACTATATAACTGGACAAAATAGGATACTGAATGTTATGTAAGTTGCTTTGTATAACAGCATGTACAAAAATAAATGCCTCTTCAAAACAGCATACGACGATTACCTTATCTTTCTAACTACTTGACCTACCTCCTTGCGTAATCATAATGGCATTTGTGCCACACCTTCTGTTTCCTGCACACCAAGCCGAGGTTGTGCTTCGTGTCACATCGCGTATACTTTCGTATGGCGGCTGGCGAGAAAATCGGTAGGCAAAACAAGTGAACTCCAACTACATACCGAGGGTAGGACTCCAACCCTGAATGTGATGAACTTACATAAAATTAAGTAAAGATAAATTGAACACATTTATCACTCTTGGAGCCCCATACATAAAGGAATATTTAAGACTAGAATGTATTACATTTTTAGTATAATTGTTTTTCTCATCAACTTAACGAATCTATGGGCATTTACATTAATTTAGTTGCATTTGTTGTGGATTTTCTAAACTCGATATGAAGAGACTAATTCATTTTCAGCGTAAATGCATCAGCCATTTTTAAAGGAATTTCTTGCAAGTGATCCAGCAGGTATGTAGTTCAGTGTGACGTAATTAGTATGAAACTCGCTTTTCCTCACGTTCGAGGAATTTACTTGCAAGAAAATGCAAATGGGGAAGGCACGAGCCGACAGGAGTGTCACCTTGGCGACGGGCCGCACAGGTCAGCGTTACCGGGAAGCCACGCCTCGGACACACCTGATACACGCGCGTGCGCGCGCGCGCCGGGGCCCGTATTGTTCTGTCCCGCTCGGTTCCTGTTTGCTGGCCGTTCCGGGAAGCGGCTGCGCCTCCCTCCGCTACGCCCCGAAAACACTTACGGTAACTAATGCGCATAACTGCCGAAAGTTCGGCTTTTTTTTTTTTACTCCAAACACTTTTCAACACTCTGTTTCCGTCGAGGATTTAGTTTTGGACCAGTTTGTGAATCTGTGGTATTTGGGTGTTCCCGGCTGTTGCTATCGGAACTGGGATAAAAGGGGGGGGGATAAAGGGAAAGGAAAACTTTGACGGAATTTGTCATTCCACCATTTTGAGGCGTCCGCCCTTTCCAAGTTTCTCACCCGTTTGTGTTCGGTAAGTTTGTCCATTCCGTATGATTTTAATCCTGTTACTAAAGTCAATAATGACTAAGTAATTAACCATTTTTTTCTGAATAAATAGGTCGTGGCTGGAAAACACTCGATAGTTTTGGTGCACTATTTGTGAGGTACAGAGGGACTAAGGAGTTTTCTAATCCGACTTAAATTGTATTGTTTTTTACCCATTGTTTGGCAGTATTGGCACTAATGTGTTTTTTTTGCGTTAATACCTAACTGGATACCGTGAGCGAAAACGGTTTGTTGTATTAATGAAGCTGGGGTAGATATACTGTGTGGTTGTTTGTGGCGTTTTCTCGGGCGTATCGAAATATAGTAGTTGGACTTTTGTCTAAGTTGGATAGTTTTGTTTTCTTAACTTTTAGTTCTGCGTATATAATTAATTGGATAGTTCATTTGGGGAGCTTTAATTTTAGTTGGATTATTTAATGGCCGTGTAGCTGGAGTTTAAAACGTGTTTTCATGCATAATTTGTGCGTTTGTTTGTAGAGGGGAGGTCAGGTTTCCCCACTTTCTAGAAAGCGGGTTAATTGAGAAACTGTGGATTTCGCAATTTGTGTTGTGGGTGTGGGGTTACATCCCGGATAACGTATCTCAGAATCTTTCGTTATACAAGCGAGAAGTTGAGTGCGACTGCGGAAATGGTTTCTCTCTAAAAAGTTTAATACTGTCCTAGACAGTAAACGGAACGTCCACGTGTCTTCCACGGCTATATGTATAAAGTGTACAAACTGGAGATGTGGGCTATATTCGTTTTTTTTTTTGTTTTAAATATGAAAAACTGGTTAAGATTTATTCTCCGTAAAATGTTCATTTACATGCGGGTGTGGCCCGCAGGCGTGGGATCGGCCTTCGCTGCCTCGACACGTATGAGTGTTGAAGCGAGATTTGTTTTTTTTGTATTAAGATATTTAGAAACTTGGATCTTTTAAATTACTTATCACCTATTAATGGCGACGTAGTTGTCTGCCCTTCCTCTTATGTTGATAGAGCTAATCCTGTTAAGGGGTCGAGCATGTGTCATGGAGTTGGAAGGTCTGACCTCACTCTGGTTTTCCTGCTTGCATTTATTCATTAGGGGAGGAGTAAACATCATTGATTCCAGTACCGTCTTCCCGTACTTTTATGGGCATTTCTGGATTTGTCAAATATAGTTGTGTATAGCTCAGTTTAAATCGAGAATGCTTATCGGCCTGTTACGGACGTTTTTTAAAGTTATTTTGTGACACGTGATGCGTGTTAAGTTCTCACTAGAGTTTTATTTTAATATGTAAATTCGAAATAGTTAATCTTGAAATGGCTAGATGGGTATTTTTGGCATTTTATAGATGTCCTTTTGAATATGACCCTTAAACCTGCTTAGTGTAATTGGCCATGTTTTACTTTAGGCAGTTTAAATCATAGTGGTATTTTATTTGTGCCTGAATACATTATGGAAAATGAGTTGTCTCACAGCTGATGTCCAGCAGTTTAGGAATATTTAGTGTGACTATAAATGATTCAATAATAGTTGCATCTTGGTCGTCAAACATCTCTCTGAACAACACCCCCCACCCCCAGTAACTCATTATCATATTAAAAGAAGTCTCTCAAAGTTCGCTTTACAGGCTGTTTTGAAATGTAGCATTCATTTTGGCTAGACTCTGGCAAAATAGATGTCCTGTCATACCACGGATGAGTTATCTCAGTCGGGAATAGTGACAGCTGTACAACCTTCCAGGGTGTGCTGATTTCTTTGGGGTAGTCAGTGCCTGACTGGAAATGGGTAGTAAACCAGTAGTCGGGTTAAACACACAAGAACAAAACCACTGCCTTACAGCTTGTATGTGCAACCCGATTTCCAAAAAAAGTTGCTGTGTACATTTTTGTTTTATAACAAATATATGTTCAAATTGCTGACATCAAATTCAAATTGACCATGAATGTTAAAGAAAATTTCTTAGTTTGAACATTTGATATATTGTCAATTGTTCTGTTTTCAATTAAACATGGGTTTATGTGATTTGCAAATCATTGTCATTTTGTACAGTGACCCAACTTTTTTTGGAAACAGTTGTAGTTGATTTCTGGAAATGTTGGTTACCATTTTTAATTCTTGAATGTTTGCATTTCCCCCTCTGACTGTTACATTCTCAGAGCTTGCATTTAAATATTGCGTCAGGTGAGGCGAGTCATGTGCAGCTGTATTTATTCATCACTCTGCTGGTTTCGGTTTTTGACGTGTCTTAACTTGAATTCCCCTCCAATGCAGCCTTTCAGCTGTAGCTGTTTTCTGAATATGTTAGATTCCTCTGGGATTTTTGTTCTCTATAATATCAGTCTGACCATACATGCATTAACACTAAGGCTAAACTGTTTTTTTCCCTTTATTATATTAATAAGCTATAATAAACTTGATTTTATGTGAAGCAGAAATATGAAGTCAAGTGTTATCTTCGGTGAAAGGTAATAAACCGTTTTCATTTTCCTTAGAATCGGCGTGAAAGAATGACAAGCATTAACACAGCCAATATTAATTTCAAATGGGATCCCAAAAGCTTGGAGATCCGCACATTGGCTGTGGAGAGACTCCTTGAGCCCTTGGTTACTCAGGTAAGAGTTGTCTTTAATATTTGCCCAGTTCTGTGTGCATCACTTTTTATAAATGCATTATAGTTAAGAACTGAAATTCTTTTACAGCTTTTTAGTTGAATTTGCGTTTCCTTCCCCTTATTTCATTGGTGCATGCTTCAGTACCAAGTTCTTTGGTTTGAGGGTTTTCATTTTTTTAAATTTAATTGTTCACTCAACTAGGTCACCACACTGGTGAACTCCAGCAACAAAGGGCCATCTAATAAGAAAAAAGGTCGCTCTAAGAAGGCACATGTCCTTGCTGCTTCAGTAGAAACAGCCACGCAGAATTTTCTTGAGAAAGGAGACAAGATTGCAAAGGAGAGCCAGTTTCTCAAGGATGAACTTACTGAAGCAGTGGAAGATGTGCGCAAACAAGGTAAGTACAGGTCGCTGTGGCTATAGTTTGGACTGTCATCAGTGTGTGTGGCACCCAGATCAATTAAATACTCCACCACTCTTAATTATGCTTAATGGCAGTAGATGGAATAATGTATTGTGCATTGATAGCTTTATTAAAATTAAACCATCGCCATATTCACTAGATTTCGAAGGTTTATTCAGATTGTTTGGAAATAATGCTTGTAAGTAATATTTGGGTATTTTGACCTTTAAGCTGTTCTCTCCTTCCGCTGTACATGGTCTGTTTAGGGTCGGCTTATGGGTGCATTACTCTTTGTTTACTATTAAACGGTGCAGCTAATGCCTGATACATTATTCATCCTATAAATGTAAAGAATTTCTGCATGTTTTTCCTGGCACATTTGCGGCGCATGTATTAGCAAGACTACTGAGGAAGCTGTCTGCCACATTGAAAAGTGTCATATCTCAACCTATTGCATAGCTGCCTCACTGGAAGGTCTTGTGTTTTCTTAACCACTGTCTTATCTGTATGATGTGCTATGTGACCTGTGCTGCTTGTGATTTTTCCCCCCCCCCTCCCCCACACCTTTCTTGAAATCCCTCTTATGAGTGGTTGCTAGTAGCTGACAGGCTGTGCAGGAATGTCTGATTGATTTTGGCACGCTTTTGTCTGGGTGGAATTCAGAGACTGGTGCATGAGAGTGGGCTATGCAGTGACTGTGCGGCCATGTGTGGTTGGACTGAAAATGCTGCCATTGAGTATTGCTAAACCTCTTCCCGAATGAATGAGTCTTTCCCCACCCAGCTGTGGTTTAACAGTTATGTATAATCAGCATACTAAATATAGTCATAGTGTAATATGTGAGGTTTGTTTCTAATGTACTTAAAGTTCTGGTTTTTAAATGATCAATGTATATGCTTGCATTTCAGCCTACATTGTAGTTTTTATATTTCCTATAACTCAAATGTTTGCATTCAGTTGCTTTGGATTTTTTTTTTTCTGTGCTTTACTGTATTTGAGAGGTTTTCTCCTTTTCTCACAAGTAGTGACAGTTTTAAAATTACCTCTTAATTTGCTGGCATGTGTTTATTGGGCTGCTCTTTTTTTTTTTTTGACAATCTGAACTCATTGCGTATATCTTAGAAAGCGGTAAAAACTTGTAATTTGCCTGGAGGTATTACACAGCAGGAGATGAATTCCTGTTTGAGGGACATGGGGACATTGTGGAATGTCCATCCCTTCCCAAGTCTCCTTTGTGTTAGCATGCACACTAAGGTCTTGAGTAGACTTTAGTGAAACGTGCAGGCTGCAATCTTGTCCAGCCAGGCATTCTAATGCGTTCCGCCTGTTACTCATTCCAGGCCTGTTTGCGTCTATAATTGTCTTTTGCAGTTAACTTGCTGCCTGTCCTCACTGTACTTTGTGCCTTTGGACAGCTGCTATCAGAGGAACATTCTTGTGTACTGAATTTCCTTTGCTTCAGTCCAGCCTGAGAATGGGCTCTTTTGGAGGGAAACAAAGAAAATTGAATGAACTATCAGCGTAACTTTGGCGCAGTGAGGGCAAATCTAGTGTCTGAGTAATGTCTTTTTCCCTGCGTTTCTCTAACAATAAGCTGATAATACAAAGGCCATAAGATGCTTTTTTTCCATCGCTGCCTGCTTGCAATGAAGTTTTCCTACCAGTTCCGCTCAGATTGATGGAGCTGATTTATATTTAGGGACTTGGGGTGGGTAATATGATTTCATACTCTTAGTTGGTGTTGCATTTCTTGTCACATTTTACATTAAAAAGCTAACTCTTGTAAATGTTTGGTAGTGCACCGCTGCATTCATCACCCATAGTTTGCGCACACTCCGGGGAGATGTAGCACTAATTGGCAGAGCAAAGCACATGTTATGCTGTCTAAAATGACATGGTTCTGTGCCATGAATTTTCAATTTTTACAGTGTAGGTTTTGATAGTGTGCCCTTCATTAGAAGTAGAATTTTACATCAGTCAGTCTACTAAATTGGTATATTGAGTCAGTGTTCCCATTTGTCTGCAGGAGAGTCGATGAAGACTGCCTCTGGAGAGTTTGCAGAAGACCCTTGCTCCTCTGTGAAGCGGGGGAACATGGTGCGAGCCGCTCGTGCCCTGCTTTCCGCCGTCACTCACCTGCTGGTTTTGGCTGACATGGCTGATGTCTACAAGCTACTGGTGCAACTCAAACTGGTAGGAACAGCGAACTTTGCCCTAACAAGCTTTCCTGAATGTCAGTTTTTGTCATCTTTAGCCACCTTTTCATTGCTGGTACTGTATACTTCTCAAGGCTATTTTTTTTATTTATTTTTTTTTTTTTTGGGAGGGCCTCTGATGTTAAATAGGATACAGCTTTGCAATTTTTGCACCCAGCTCACAGAAAAGGGCAAAACTGTCATTCTGTCATTCCTCAGGAAACTTTGCTTAATTCAGGGTGTTCACTAGCCAGTTGTCTACTTGATGGGTTGTGTGTTCATACACACACTCGTGCCTTTTTTTTCCCACTCTGGTTTTTGACTAATTAGAATAGTATCACCGGATAAGTTAGGCATCTCGTTGGTTTGATTTTTTTATTCATTCTTGAATTTATTGCAGCATGCTTTGCACTAGCATACTTACTGTACAGTTGTCAGCCAAGCAAGCACACCAACTGAACTGCATAACATTGTCTTGTCTAGCTGTATTTTTATCTTCTGCCTGTGTGTTGAGCTGTCATGTAAGTTTACTGGAAAGTCATTGACTACTGGAGTGTGTGTGTGTTGGGGGGGTATACTTGGCCGGTCAAACTGATTTTGATTTCTGTGGGTATGACAGTGTTGGTTCTTTTTAATTCTCACTTTGGCTCACTGATATGTTTCTCTAATTTTTGTTTTTTTTTTTTGTGCTCTTGTCCAAGCCACTGGGTAAATTAAGGTGCAGTTTTAGCGCAAATTCTGATTTTCGTGAATTGCTGATGAATTGAGCAATTGTGTGTTAGCTGCGGTTAGTCATGTCAGGACAAATGGGGAACTGCACAATTTACTGTAAATATCCGCATAGTATGTTGCATGAAAAATGCTTTCAGAGGGATTTTAGAGTATTGGGCAGGAGTCCAGTTATGTTAAAGAAGCTCTTCCTTTTTTTTTTGTAGGTGGAGGATAACCTGGCAAAGGTCCGCAATGCAGGCACTGAGCAGGATCTTGGCATTCACTATAAAGCTCTGAAGCCTGAAGTGGATAAACTGAATGCGATGGCAGGCAAAAGACAGCAGGTACAGTCCTACTTAGGTGGATGGGTAGCTTCAAACATTCAAACATGGGGAGCCTGCAACTTGAAAAGATACCTGGGGGGACTGCTGCACTGTCTTCCCAGGACTCCTGGGATTTGTCTCACACCCCCCGGTTCTCAGCTCTGGATTGCTCATGCTTGTATGCCATTACACTCTTTTGGTCCCTCTTCAGAAATAAGCCTCTTACTGTAACAAGTCTAACAAGATCCTGTAACGGAAAATGAGATTTGGGCATCGGGGTTTGCTGGAGCTGATAGCGATTTACATTTCATAAAACTGCTTTTTGACAAGACATCACTGAGCGTCCCATCGCTAACCTGTGGCAGATCATAGGAGAACCTTATGTCTCGAAGTTCGAGCCCCTAAGGTAGAGCTGCTTCAAGTACATGCATCAGGTTGCTAATTGAGGGAAGGGGTACTGTTTGTCTGCCATACTGGACTTGAGCAGCTCATACACAAAGCATTTTCATTGATATTCACTTGGTACTTGGTTAGAAGTGGCATGCAGGCAAATCTTTTAGTTCTGTCTCCAGTCAGTACATTACTATAACGTTTAAACTTCTGTGATTTCCCTTCCTGATTCATTTCCAATAATGCGATTATGAATATTAAGGTATATACACTTGCTTTCTGTAGAGTATTTGGCTGCTGGGGAAAGTGGACAATATTAGCAGGTTTCTGTCAAGTTTCCTGCTTGTACGTCAGACATCTGATGACACATCTCAGCTGACGTTTTCATCCCTTTTGATTGTCTTCGATACACAATCAGCCATGCTGAGTGAATCGGAGGACTGCTTTGTAGACCCCTGTTGGGAGATGTCTGTGTTGCTTATATTATGTGGATATTATGAATTATCAATTTGGCCAGAGCATTTGGCAGAAAAGTAATACGCATAAATGGCAGCAGCTTTGTTCCCTTTAGATGATTAAAAAGAGCAGCTAGGAGCAGGTCCACTAACACAAATAGGGCAAATAACCTTGGAGTAAATGGCTCCTGTTCTGCTTATCTTGTTTCTACAGTGAAATGAATGCTTTATTGTTTGTTTTGAATCAGGCTGCAGAGGATAATTTGTATCCTTTTGATTTATTATTGTAATTGTTTCCGAATATGAAAACTTTGAATCATTCCTTATCTGGTACATCTCACCTGATGTAGTCAGGTAGGTTGGATGCTGTGAGGCATGAATGACAAAGTTGATTTTAAATTTTTTTTCTTTTTTCTGGAACAGGAGCTGAAGGATGTCCACCATAAGGACCAGATGGCGGCGGCGCGCGGAGTGCTGCAGCGCAATATCCCCATGCTGTACACGGCTTCGCGCGCCTGTCTGCAGCATCCTGACGTGGCTGCCTACAAGGCCAATCGTGACCTCATCTATAGGCAGCTCCAGAATGCGGTCTCTGGCATCTCCAACGCCGCCCAGGCCGCTGAGTACTCCGCAAATCAGCAGGGAGGGGGAGGGGAGCTGGCCCACGCCCTCAACAACTTTGACGTAAGTAATCTTGGTTAGGGTGTCTTGAATTTCGCCTTTTTCAATCATGCCTAACATTCAGATGTATTGAGTTTTTCAGCTTTCTTTTTTGAAATGCCTGGCACTTCGTAGTCTCTGCAAAATGGTACTTGCAGAAAGGTGCGACGAACGCACTGCTCGTGTGCGAGCAAATAAGGCAATGTGTTTGCACTGTAGGTAAAGGTTGATGTTCAGTCAATACATTTCATGAACGTTACTGCTCATCTATAACAGCTGAGCACCATGAGGTTTTCCTGTATAAATACAGGTGTGCTTTTTAAGTGTTGAAGTGTAAGCAGCCTTAGTTTTACAGAGTAGTCTGAATTCTTTTCCTTGAAGCGCTCCTAAACTCTGCGCAACATTCTTCGGTGTCACTGGGGTTATAATTATGCAGTGGAGGGATTCCTCTTCAAAGCTTCTCTGATGTTTAAGGAATGGAACAGATGAGCAGTCTAGGCTCTTAGAGACCCTAGTGACTTGTCGTTATACTTAGCCCCTTTTTGCAGTCGTCTTCATAATTCCATTTGTGAGTATATTTGGATGCTTTTGAATTAATGCAGAGTTTAATTGCAAGCACGAAACATGTGTGCTAGCGGTTTCATTGTGAATCACTGTTTGCTTTTCTCCTTCCACTCTTACTCTACAATTATTCTGATGATTCCTGAATGAGGAATCTTTATGAATCTTTCAAGTGTGTCTTGTATGCCTCCTGTGTAATGTTTGAAGCAGAAAGCTGTGAAATTATCCATCAAACTGAGCTGCTTTCATTCCTCAGCCCTTGCTGCAAACCGGGTCTTAACATCTCAAGATCATTTGAGTGCACGTGATTTTTTAATTTTATTTTTTTTTGATTGCAATTTTTATTATTAGCCATGATATCTGGTGTTAAATTAGTAATGGTAATTGTTAAATTTCATGTTTTAAATTGCATTAAGTCTGCACTGTGTTTTACAGAGATTTTTAAGGAGAACCCTCCTAAGTTTTCAAAATTACTTATGGTCGTTGCTGTATTAAAATGAGGCTGGCATGTTCTAGTGAACTGGCCTTTTTAACTGAATTTTCTCTCCATCCTTGTTATCACGGCTCGCTGAGGGAAATGGAACGCGGCACATCGTTGTGGCGTCTCTGCTTTTGAAAGGTGGCGGCGCTGGCAGGGTATTGATCAATGTTTCCCAACCCAGTCCTCGGGGACCCCCAGACACCCACTACCGGGGGCTCGGAGGAAGCAAAAACGTGAGAAACCCTGGTATAGATGATGGATGGCATTAGGTACTGTTGTAGCGTATGGGGATTTATAGTTAAACTTTCGTCCAGGCTTAGTGAATTTCCGTCATATTCTCAATTTAGCTTTAATTTGATGACTTGATGGATTTGGAGTAGGTGTGTGAGACTTCTGTGTCAAATTTACTTGAGTATGTAAGTATAATGTTTCGCAGTACAGAGAGGATGTGAAAAATGACACGTTGCTGGGAGGTCTGTCAAAAAACAGACAAAAATGTGGAAAGGGTGAAAATGCTGGTCATATCTGCGATATCTGCCCAGTGTTGGACAGTCAGGCTGGTAGCAGGCTAGTTGAATGCACTGCTTTTATGGAAAAGGAAAGCAGACACATGGCTATGCTTGATGTACTTTAGACTGACACTGGGTCCCAATGAGAGGGTGCCCTCCAGCTCAGTCTTATTTTAAATGTAAGCTGCTAAGTGGGGAAATCATTCAGTCAAGAAGCGAGAAAAATGAGTCCCCTTGAAGTAAGCTTGATGAAGCAGAAATGGTCCATATTTAATCCATTTTGGATAATTCAAGATACCTAAGCATAAAGATGATTCAGATACTCTGTTTTATTGCTGGTGGTTTTCGAACACAACTTTTAAAAATGCTTTAATATATAAAATTTCATTCATTTATGCTTGTGTGCTTAACACCTTTCAATCATAGCAGTCTGCGTGTCTTGCTTTCCGGTGACTGTGCAGACATGTCAGGTTTTTTCTGGATCATTTCCTGGTTCCCAATTTCAAGCTGATAGAACTTTGAGTCATCGTTCAGTTTCCCTGGAAACATGACGTTCAAGCAAAGAATGCCAGACGATATAAAGCTAATAAAGTCTGTGTGGGGTGGCTTTTTTTTTTTTTTTTTTTTTTTTTTTAAAAAGATATAAAGCTGTTGAATTGGTTACCCTCTTACCTGATGTGTGGAAACATCAGAGGATTTTCAAATTTGAATTTGGTTGCTTGTAGCGAGAGAACACTTAATGTCTGCACGCCCCCATTGCATGTCAAAATTGTATGCAAGTGCTTGTGGAGGCTTTGAAGAGGACAAGACCCTGGGTCTGTTTTGATAGTATGAAGGTTGATGAATCTCGACCGATTTGGGTTTAACACTGAAAGAAGTGCATTTTGGAATAGGTGTTAATCTTTGACCCTTATTTTTCTGTTACAACTCACCCATAATGAACACTAGTTAAAAGCCTAATTCATCATGTTAGTTGGGTATTTTGTCTTTCGCTTGTGGTATATCTTTTACTGACTAAAGTAAATTGCTAACAATGAACTGAACCCTCCATCGTAAAAAAATATTGGAACCCTTTTTAAATAGTTTGGACAGTAATGGGTCAAAGAGTTGAGTTAGTGTCCTCTGGGTGGGGCTGGGAACATGGCTTCATGCATCTCAAATGAGGCTGTGGTTGAAGGTGTCTCCTATCTGTGCCAGCCCTTTAAGAGCACAGCCTTCATTATTCACAATGGATTACTGTATAGATTCCCCCACCACCGCCACTACTTTGTCCTTTAAGGTTTATTCAATCTACCAGCCTGTTTTCACCTTTATTACGCTCCCCCTCCCCACCAAACTGCAGCGAAGAACAGCACAACAGTGTGCGAAGTCATCTTTGACAACCTTTTTTGTGAACAAAATGCAAAGTGGCTTTGTGGGGTGGCAGGTGGTGGGATGCAGTAGCATAATTTTAAATGGCTGATCTTTTGAATAAGTGGAAAATATGAGGACAGCACTAGCTGCTGCTGTTTTGGCCTGTTTAATGGCCTTTTGAGTTAGTGTCAGTGCACTGGCAGAGTAATTTGCTGTCAGCTTTCTTCCATTTGCTATTTTGTAGTGAATTCTCTTAGGCTTGGGGAGACTTCATAGATTGAATGATGAATTTAATGAAAACTGTCATCCAGATGATTATATGTGGGCTATTAAAAGCAATTGTCTCCTGTTAATGTCAAGTTGGGATTATTTTGGTCAAATAGGGTTCTAGTACCATTCTGCTTGCTGTCCCAAGGCCAACCAAGCAATCAGTCTGAATATCTATTGTAAGAGTATCTTATAAAACTGGAGTTTAGAGGTTAATTCCTCGTTGCTTAAAAGCCGTTCACTTTATCTGACCGTTTCTGTCCTCGCTGGATGTGCTGTATTTTTCTGTAAAGTCATTTTTTTTGAGTCTTAAAGCTTTTTTTTCCAAAAAAATGTTTTATTGATGAAAAGGATATACTTTTCAGTATTCTGAGTCCCATAGCTTCCTAAAATGGCATGAGTTTTGTACAAATTTGAGCTAAGAATCTCACCACGAGAAATTCATGAGCTGAATTTAATGCATTCGTTTTTTCCCCCTTCATCTTAATAGGCTTTATACCCCAGGAACTCTTTCTGGAGCCAGAACCTTTTTCCAGAACCAGGGACCTTTGTGTTCACACCGTAGGAACTTTTTAGTTCCTTGGAGGCAATTCCAGAACCTTTTTTAGTACCTAGTCTAGACTAGGTAGTTTTTGTTTGAACAGGAACTACTAGAGTCGATTACAGCAATAGGTTGCTGACTGGTTGAACTTGGAAGTTGTGCAGAGGTACAGAAAGAGATGTAGCAGAGCAAAAATTGAAACGATGCAATTGTGTTTGTGCCCCAATTACATTTAATGCTTTGTATTTGCACCTGAGTATAATAATGAACCTCTGGAGCATTATACATCTTGGAAGCCTGTACATACTAGTTTCTTGTAATCAGAATTTCCTGTTAATTGTTCTAGTGTCTCCGATTTTTTTCAGCAGTGTTTTTGGTGTTCAGGAGCTCCTTATGGATGTGAGTGCACCAAACAAAGTATTTCCTACATTTGCGGAGTTTGTCATAGCCTGGTCTTGGAATTCATTTTCAGTACTTTGGCAGCTGCTATAGAAAAGTAAGGGATCAGGAGTTATTAAACTCTTTTCATAAAGTCACTGTCTGTTCTGGATGGCTGCTTGACTGATAAGCTTTTCATAACCTCGTGCACACTCATGTTTTTAAATTGCTTGCTCCCTG
This sequence comes from Mormyrops attenuatus, assembly GCA_026777985.1. Classification (NCBI taxonomy): domain Eukaryota; kingdom Metazoa; phylum Chordata; class Actinopteri; order Osteoglossiformes; family Mormyridae; genus Mormyrops; species Mormyrops attenuatus. Next base: position 7,423,461 of record JAODKC010000002.1, read on the forward strand.
TAATGTTGGCTGGGGGGGGGGGGGGGGGGGGGGGGGGGGGGGGGGGGGGGGGGGGGGGGGGGGGGGGGGGGGGGGGGGGGGG
>JAODKC010000002.1:7432575-7466631 GCA_026777985.1 Mormyrops attenuatus
CCCCCCCCCCCCCCCCCCCCCCCCCCCCCCCCCCCCCCCCCCCCCCCCCCCCCCCACCCCCCCGGCGGGGGGGGGCCCGCAGGGGATGCCTGCTAGAGCAGCTCTCCGATCATATTTTGACTACATGTGAAACTCCCAAGTAATTTGACTCTTGGCAGTAAGATTTAACTTGAGCCACTTTGCAGCTTCTTGAAAACAGGATTTATTCTTCTCATGGACTGTACTAGTCCTGCAGGCCTTTTCTATCTGATCACTCAACAAATAAACATTGACTGGACACTTAACTGTGACTTAGTGGTGTTTTGTGATTTGGAAAGTGCTCCCATAGCGACTGCAAATTAATAGTTTTGGTTGAAAAGTGAAATGTATAGTGCTAAAAATCTATATTTTTCAGCCTTAACATGCTTGGGTTTCCCTTCATTGTTTTCTCCTCAATCCGAAACTTGAGCATTCCTATGAGAATTTTCCTGAGCCAAAATGAGTAGAGTATGCAGCACCACCTGTGACCATCTGCATCCACGTACAAATGTAGTACAGATACATGCATGTCGGAAAGAAGAGCACGAGCTTGGCTTTAAAAAGAAACCTTTTCAGACAACAAATTCTATGTATCTACAGATAGTATCATAAACCAGATCCATCCTATTAAAAAAGGTTGAAATTACTCGTATAGGGCAAGAAGTTGTTTTAAAGGGTTAGTAAAGACCAGTTTTATTTTAGTGTTATGTAATATAGTTTAAGCTTTCTCTTAATTTTTGGGCAGTCGGTTGTTTAAACACCTTCAATATTGTGTACAGTGAGTGGTTGAGTTTGGTAGGATTTAATGTTTAGTGCAGGGAGTTGTAAGGATTTTAACCCTGGTATTTTCAATGCAGTAATACTTTAGGCTCCTAATCTAATATGGATGGCCTTGGGAATTTACATTGTGTTTGGTCCTAAAATGTCTTGTAATTACATTTAATAAATATCCAGAGGAAAAGAATGAATTGGCTGCAAACAGATAAATGAGGCTGGGAAAGATTAATTGCCACAGAGCCCAAAAACCAAATTTCAATTAGTTTAGATGGTATAAACATGGTTCTGCCTGCTGTCAGACAGCCAACAATCTCAAAATATGCATTAAATATATCTAGTTTCTCAGACTCTGAGGCATCACTCAAAAACACGTGCTTGGGTAAATACTAAATATTTGCCTGTCAGTGTATGACAATTTCCTCAGATGTTTAAGCAACCTTTGCTCCCTTGTTAATCAGGCTGTTTTCTAATGTGTAATTATTTTTCTTTTCAACGATGTCGGTGAAGATATGCCAAGCAATGTATCCTTCAGGGTTGGATTTTAGTGTATTCTGATGTTTTGGTTCTCACCTTTAGCAGCTGCCTTCTTTAGCACCTGGAATGGAATGAACTGCCTTAAAAAGGTTGCTGAAATCCAAATTACATTCTGCCGTTGCAAAACCATTTGAATTCGTTTATAATTAATATGTCCAGTCTGCTGGTAACTTGTTTGTTTTCATTTATAATTAACAACAATGATTTTGAATGATTTTGAAGTTAATATTTTGAATAAAATATCCTGCTTTCCACAGATGCACTCCATACAGTTACAACTTGCGCATTTGGAGAAACAAAGTTAAGCGACCTGAAAAAATATTGCTTTATGAAGGTCCTGTGCTTGCAAAACTTGTAAAGGTTCGGAACAACCAAACAAAAAAGTAAAAAAAAAAAAAAAAAATCGGTGACTAAATTGTGAATCTAGGTAATGTTTTATAGGTTGATAGTAAGAAAAGTTACAATCAATTAAATCATTATATACTGTGAACAAATTTAATGTGCTATATTTATGTATTTTGTGAGCACATTGTGTGTTGAGGTGAGCCAGACGATAATGGGGGAAAAAGCTCACATTGAGAGATTAAAAATTTTTGTGTTAAGTATTGTGGTATTTATAAAACAAAATTAAATGCACCCAAAAAAACTATGGCCAAAAGGATCATATTTACCAGTAATCTCTCAAATAAGTTGTTGCTGTGAGATGTAACAGGAAGAAACTTCCAGATCGCTCGCTTTTGCCCGGTATTATCTCTATGGAATCCAGAATATTCTATACAGCAGAACAGTAATGTATTTTGGTGACCACCTCTTGTTCACTTTTCTCTTCATCATAATTTTTTTTTTGTTAAATTTCTTAGAAATGCGTCATACTGGGTTTGACAGAAAACAACATGAAAATGATTGGCTTGAAATGCGCCGGCAGAGTTCATGCAATAGTAGTAGTGGTAAACTTTGCACTTCTTTTGTTAAAATGTGTTGCATAATCTTTTAAGGGAACTTAGCATCAAATTGCAGAGCATGTTTTAGTTTTGTTTTTCCTTTTGATTTAAATGTTTTGGTGTAACTTACTGTCTGAACCCAGCTGTTACGGTCTTTCCGAAGTGACAGTTGCATGTGCATATTGTGTGGTGCCGATTATTACAATCGAACATCAGGCAGGCCTACTATTGAGGGCGACATGGTGGCACAGCGGGGAGTAAACTTTAAACTGACTTCAGTGTGTGGTGTTTGCATGTCCTCCCCTCCCCCGCCACAGTCCAAAAACACGTAACAAGTGGACTGGAGTGCCTAAATTGAATGTCAGTCAGTGGCTGGCATGTGCGCGTGTGCACATGCACTTGATATAGAGAGAGCTGGAAGAGAATGTAACTCTTAGCTAATCGGGAGGAATTTGAATGTTTTGGTACCTGCATATTTGAGCTGGGCGTTGTGGCCCAAAAATGTTATCACGATAATGTTCATATCGGTCATTATCAATAATTATCACGATAAAAGTTGAGTCATCATTTCTGTTTTACTCCTGATTTTTTTTAAATTTAACAAACTAGTTGGTTGGACAAGTTTGTAACTGATTATCTTCAGAACGTAACAAACGCTTGCCAAACAGTAGTGATGGCCAAAATGACATTTCCGGAACAATTTGCTGTATATTCTAACCTTACTAGATGGAGCGCTCTGCTCAGAAAAGCACTCAAATCATACCCGAAAGGAAACCAAAAGCGCCACGTGTACCTAACACAGTTAAGCATTTCACAAGTCAGAGAGATGAGCAGGTTGTTAGTCATTGGAACACTGCTGCTGGCATTCTTCCTATCTTAATTCTCTGTGGATTATTACTGCTAGATTTCTCATGGACTGAATTTTACTGTGGATTATTTCTTTGGATTTTGCTGGATTACCCTTATTTAACGGGTTGCTTTGGACTTGCTTGCTCTCCTGTTGTTGAGTTTCCCTGTTTTTAATGGTTTTGTCTGTTGTCTGCGTACCTGCCCTATTGCATTCTGGTTTGTGTTAAATAAATCCCCTGTTTTTAAAGCTGTGTTTTGCACTTGTGCTGCATTGGCAGTCCTGACAAGTAGTCACAAAGTAACCTCATTTTGTGATACAAAGGGTGTGGCCAGTGGCATGTTATGTCTCAAATTATATCAAGACTTTCGAGCATTTGGTATAACGATATCATGAAATTATTTTGCGATAATTAATCGTCATTTTATCGTCCAGCCCTACTGCATATGCCATAATGTGCATAAGCATTTAGATTCTTCCATAGTTGTAATTAAAGGGATTAAACAGATTTCCAGAAATTACCATGACCTTGTGTTTTGAAACTGCTTGTCGCTTATTCTAGATCAAACCATTTCATTCAGTACTGTAAAATCCCATTATAGTGGACTCGCTTATAACGGAATATCGTCTAATGGACGAGGTCTGCTGGTCCCGGCTGTGCGCCTTTACGAACATGCAGAAAAAGCATCGATATAGTGGACTCGCATATAATGGAATTTCACTTATAACGGACAATTTGGTCCCCGGGCCCACTTTTAGCTGTAGTTTTGTTCGGCTATAACGGACATGCAGGCTCCGCCTACAAGAGGCGTGGCGTGCCGGTGATATCCAGCACAGATACGTAGTCGGGGTTTATTAATAGTCACGCATCTGGTCAGGTAACGTTAGATCACTACATGTACAGTATAATAATCTATACAAGTGTATCCTCTTGGGTGTGGCATGAGTAAATGGTGTCCAAATGGTGTCCTGTAGTTGTGTTCTGGGCAGACAGCAACTCTGGATATAATGGAATGTTTTGCCAGGTCCCTTGAAGTCCATTATAACGGGATTTTACTGTAGTTTATGGTTGGTATCAGAAACAGAACTACTGACGTTCCCCGGGGACCTTTTAGGAATCAACTTTCACTTGCTGAAATAAATAGCCTATGAAATTAAAGCAGATGGTCAGAGTAGTGTAACAAAATTGTAAAAGTGACAACTAAAATATATATATATATAAAAAATTTTTTGTGTGTATGTAGTACCTAGGATGACACAAGGTGCGATATCAACATCACGTTCTGAGCACACAGAAATGTCGCATCACACGGACCATGATTGACCAGCAATAAGTTACACTGAAACTTTAAACTCTGTCATAGGAAACTAACTTGGCAAGCTTTGAATTTTTAAATGATTGTTCCTTTTGCTGATTATCTGGTATGTTAAAATCAGGTTTACCGCACCTGCTTTAGTATGATCTCTGTATACACACTGTAAACATTTTTCTTTTTGCTGTTGGACAGTCATTCTGATCTAATTGCTTTTCTTTTGATAAAGCAAGCCTCATTTTCTTTGTGCAGCTAGATATTTTTTGGCTCAAATCAGTCTTAGAAGTTATATTCTCTTGAGTGGTTCCAAGCAATATATTCTAGTTTCTTTGTAGTTCCGTAGGTCTGGTCACATTGCAGCAAACCAAATTCGAGCATGTTGTTGGTGATATGTGAGAAATCCCCTGATTTCTGCCTTTGGAAAACATCCTTTTTGTGTCACATCTTTGAATATCACCTGGGGGCGTATATATGTCTGTGATATTTGCATATCGGTTTTGTGTGATCGCATTTAAAGTATGTGCTATTTCTTGAATGAGTCATGCCTACATTTTAATGTCCAGCATTCTAATTGAAGCCAGTACAGATTCATTGCTTTTGGATTTGTCAGGTGCAAGCAGTTTGCATCATTCTGGCAGAAATTGTCGACGCTAAAGGTGCTCTGTAGTCTGGAGCCTGTAATAATTAGGTTTTGCTTGCAGTAACTGGGTGCTTTTAACATAAGTTTTTAAGATTCCATGCCCTGGATTTTTAATAACTATTTTTATGTCCTGTTTGTGGTAACTTATTCTGTGTATTTTAGTTTCTGTGAGTAATATTCTGTTTCTTCTATATAGAAGCATTTCCATTTTTGTAAAGTCAGTCCTGATTGAATTCTTTAGCTGAAGCCATCCTTTGAAACAGTGGGACTCAATGATGAGCTCAGAGGAGAAATGTCTTATGCTGAATGCTGATTTGCAATCCAGATTAGATGCATCAAGGGGATCTGCCAATTCATTAGCATAATTAAAGATGCACAGTTAAAAGGTACCTTTATTCATCAGAGCATTAAAGGGTTCTGCCTTGTTGCAGGCTGTGACGAGGGCTTGTTCAATTTTCTCACACTGCCAATAACCATTTCCATGAGTCATTGTGCTCTTGCAGCAAATACACATTTTCTTTCTAAGGAAGAATGATTGCTCCAGTAGTCTTCCAAGATTTCATTTATCAGAATTAACTCTACCCATAATTCAGGTTTTGTTAAATGCTATCTATTAATAGGCTCTTCTGCTTCAAATTTTTTAAAAATTTGAAGTGAGAAAGAAATGTGGCGCCATTTATTAACCTTGCATGAAGTACAGTGATCAAGGCAGCAAAAGACCTTGAAATACTGCTGTCACTGAGTGTTTTTCAGTGACCTTGAACTTCAGATGGGCAGTTAATGGCTCTTAGCTGCATAGATGCTTTGATTCCCTTTCTTTGGGGGAGAAATCTCCACTGAGAGGACTGGGTGGTAGATGGTTGTGTCCCCTAAGAGGAATACTTTAGTATGTTGTAAGCTATGAATCATTAGAATCAATATTGATTTCAGAAAACAATCATGCACTGGTTTCCTGTTCGGTCTATCGTGTGTGGTGGCGCTTTTGTCATCACCTTTGTTTCCTACGGCTTATTTTTAGGCTACTTTATGAAAAATTTGAAATTTGTTGTATTGAAATTGGTGACTGGTGAAGTTCAGTTGACAGCTTATACTGTAACACTGTCCTTCACGATCAAATACTCATTTCTTATACTTGGGCTGGTAGTAGTCTATGTAATAATGGACTATGAATATTTTGATCTTCTAAGCTTGAGGTATCCACTTATACTTAATACCTTCGCCAGACCTGGTCTCTGAAGATTTGTTCATTGGATGATGGTTATAAGTATGTAAGGAATGTCTTAATTTGGATTTCTGAGCTGTTTTTGAGCAGCTGGCTTTGTGACATTGAAGTATCGGAGGCCACATTGATTAATGTAGCTGAGAATAAAAACTGTTGAATTCATGTGCAGGCATTGAGCACATAATTTAAAGATGGCTGAATATAATGAGCACGAAGGCAGTGACTCGCTTAAATGCACACAGATTTGTGTAAACGAACCTGAAGGTTGTGCAGATATGCAGGCTGTATGCAAGTATGACATTTTGGCAGTATCTAAATTCCTACCGTCTTTATCAGTTTGGAAAACGCTACGAAGCGGAAGACAAAGCTGTATTTGGCTTACTAAAGTAAAAATTCTGTATAACCCTGGCAGAAGGATCTCATGGTGCCATACGTTGATATAGAGTGCAGTCAAGCGTAGTATCAGTACATATAACTCTCTCTGGAAATAGTTGTCTGTTTTGGTAGATGTTTTGCACACTCTCAAAACTCTTCTATTGCTGCTGCACAGGAAGTAAGCTTGCAGAAAGCAAACATGGTTAATGGATCAATCAGATTTTGACCCTTGGATATTATCTAGATCCTGGCCATCCATGGGTTTAACCCTAACCTGTTCTGATGTAAACTGACCTCATAAAACCAGCCTTTAGACCCATGTTCAGATTTGTCTGCATACCCTGGTATCACATAGAGAATTGGCCAGAATTAATGCTTTGCTCTGAAGTAGTCAGTGTTGTCTCTCTCCTATCCAGTGGCATTATTTTGGAATGGTGTGTCATTGAGGCTATTCAGTACTGTCACCCTTTCCCTTGGTGTCTTGCCATAGCATTCCAGCATTAGAGACTGAGAGAACCTGTATAAATACTACCATTCCAGTTGTGACAACCATACTTTAGAAGTAACATGCAGTCAGACTTTGCTTTCAACAGCTTTTCACGGTTTTTTTTTTTTTTTGCACCAGTTAATCTAAGCCAGTATCAAACCATTTATAATAACTTAACTGCCAGACCTGTGCAAGATCCGAAACTGTAGTCATTTTTATTTAAAAAATATATGTTTTAAGGAAAAAAAATCTTCAGTTAAAGCCACATCTTTTGTCCACTATACATATATGAAATTGTACATATTACAATACAAAAGGAAAAAGGGGGGAAGCATTCTTTTGGACCACAGCGTAGTGAAAGTAGTGCTTTCAATGGGTTTGTAGGCAATGTGGGAGAGCATGGAGTATTTTGACACGCTGGTAAAGTGCTTTCATCATTTTTTTTCCTAGCAACAAACATACCAATCAATGAAGGGATTACCAAACTAATCAGAATTAGTCAAGTTTTTTAATAGGAATCATTTACTGATAAATTAATACCTAATGAATTTTGACTGCTGAATGCTTTTTCGTCAGATGAAACATTTTTCAATGGATTACTGAGAAGCCATGGTAGAATGTTTTAAAGGCATGAGTATAAATCATTAAACCATGTTAGGTTTTGCTATTGAAATTCCGAGTGTTGGTAGTGTGCCTAAAGTCAACCGCACAAGTGCGTTTTCCTAATAATCCCATGATCTCCCCTTCTGTTAAAATGAAAATACACTACCAACGAACTAATATTTAAAATGGCTGTCTCATATGCGTTACCCATTTTAAAGATCAGGATTGCTAGGGAATGTGATGTCGCACTTCACCATGGTATGAATACAGGTGACAGGAGTGCAGATAGATGTAAAATTCTACAATTCATGTGTTGATCACTTCACAAGCTGTTGCTTTTAATAGATGCCAGATGTTTGCTAAACTTTCTAGAAATAAAATGTTTAACCACCAGTCCAGTTCATAACTTGTCCAATTCCAAGCTTATTTGATAAATACAGATGTAAGGCTTGTCCAGTCTTTGTTATCAGCTGCCACATACAAAACTCTTGTCTGTCATTTGGGAACATGCAAGGTATGTAGGGGAGCAGGTCAGAGTTGCAGCACATGAGGAATATTACGCATAAATTTCTTAGGGGAATATTTAACATGGCTAGTTTTTGTAAATACCATGTCAACCATGTCAACCTATTCAAACAGCTCTCTGGGTTTTCATATGAATTGTATACTAATTAGTATCACTCTTCATAATATGGCTGTTTGTGTCTTATTTAGGCCGGTATTTTAAGTAGTTTAGGATTCGGTAGAATTACAAATACTGGATATATCATGGTTTCTTTTTTTGGGGGGGGGGCTTTCCCTGTCATTCTGTAAATTAAGTCTTAATCCAAAGACACTTTTCTTTCTCTCTCTCTCTCTCTCTCTCTCGCTTCTGGAAAAATTCTGTGCAGATTTTGTTTTTATATCTCCCCCTAGAGGCCACTTTTTGTCGTCGGTTTGCATTGGCGGTTGCTTCCTAGAGCATGTTGGTATTTTTTTTTTTTTTTTTTTTCTCTATCAAACATGTATTACAATATTCCATTACTGTCCATATGGTTTAAATGTAAGGTTATTAGTGTAGTCTGTGCTCTCCTCCCCCGTTCATTTTAACTGTAATTTAAAAGTATATATGATCAGTTGTGAAGCCTACATCCTCATCCTGAAGCTGCTTTAATTTAATGATAGACACCGTTCCGTTTGGCACAACGTGATGGCTCGTCATTCTGGATGAGTCACCTGTACTGCTGGTGCTTCTGGGAAACTGAAACAGAATCTCTAGTCAGTAATGTGTGTGTATATATATATATATAATATAGTTTTTATATATAAAATTCAACATTGCCTTGCAGTGTTGGATTAATGTGTTTAAATGGTTTTTCCCCCCTTTGAAGTACAAGACATGGAACTTTTTTTTTTCCTTTTTTTTTTTTCTATTGGAGGTAGCCTGTGAGAATGTGTTCAAGTGGTGCTACGTCATGACACCCCTAAATTATAGAAATTCTCTAATGGAGATTGTTCAGTTATTTAACTCAAGGGTGTCGTTCCTGTCTGCCCCTCAGGTACTGTTTGCGGCATGGAAAATTCACTGAGCCGTGACTCTTAATTTCGGTACTACTTGTTTCAAATTTTTAGCATTTATCTAGGTATACTGGCAAATTCATGGGGTTGTATTTGTAGAGAAGAGGGAGACACCTTGTTTACTGGTTTTAAATTGAGCCAGCGTGAAGATTTCTTGTAGCTGATATTTGGATCAGTGGTTTCATAAATAGTATTTTGCTCCCACTGCTAGAGAGCTACGACATTTTGGCAGAATTAATACTGTGGCATATTGGTCATTAACCTTTCCCAGAAAAAGTGCTAAGCTTTTGGATTTAAGAGGTGATGGAATTAGTTCTAAACCTGGAAGGCTGCATATTGGTTGGAGAGGTTCTAAATATCCTTGTTAAGTGTCATTTGTCAGCAGTGCAAGTAAGACTTGGGCACTGAATTTGCCTGCGAATACTGCATCGTCTGATCAGATTATAACAAACACTGCCCAGTTTAAAGATATTAAATTCAGTTTTCTTTTACCGTGTGTAAAGATTAAAGTATTACCTCTTGTGGTTGGCTGACTCCTCTTCATAATTTAGGTTATTTCTGTTACCATATACATTTCTAAGTGACATGGCATGTCTTCAGTTTTCCTTCTTGATACCAACAAATGTGTATTCATATTATAAAAATAAATGTGTGAATATTAATTCACACCTGTTAACTTAATCTGAATCTTCCAGAGCTGTAGAAGATGGCCTGTATTCAGCTGCATCGTACATCTGCTTCCAAAACGTATGTTCAAAGCCAACAAGTTGGTTTTTAATATATACTGGAAAAATAACAAACCAACACTATTTGGAATGGCTAAATGGGCAACCATGATCTGCAAGAATAAATAATAGTTCATACTTCACACTCTTTATAAGGCAGTTGCTGGCACTTACACTGCCCGTACCCGTTAATTATGACGAGGGCACCCTCCTCGTGGCTGGGCTCATATTCATTATAGGGCACCTGGGTAGCCAGGTCTGCCATTGGCTGTCGTGTCTGAGTCCTCATCTGTCGGCGATTCTGAATCGCTGAGCAATGTCGGATTCGTCTCAGTGTTGGGGGGCAACACTTTCTGGAGATGTATACCACAAAAATGATGAGAAAGAATGAAAACAACAGGGCCATAGTTCCAATAAGGACCCTCTGGGTGAGAACTGTGTTGTCAATCTCTGAGAAGTCGTCTGTCACAGCTGCCCACCCCACTGTGGTTGTGGTGGTGGTCGCAATGACAGTCTTGGGTGGTTGGGTGGCAGTGGTGGTAGTAGCAACTGTAGTAAAGCTTCCAAAATCCTCTGCATAGAAGTCCTGCGTGGGTGTCTGCATAATTCCAAATAGGGAGCTGGTGGCTTCCTGGGGTGACGAGACCTCAGGAGAGCGGCTGGTCGGCAGGAATGGTGCCGAAAAATTTTGACAAAGCTGAAACCCATAAACCGCATCCAGTATTTCCTCACCCTGTGCATACTCTGGGCTGTGGCACAATATAGAGTGTTCCCACCTTCCCTTAAATATGCTCAGCCAAGTAGCCAGTGAGCAGATCCGTTTGGTACATTCCCAGAGGTTGCTGGAAAGCCCAATAGTTCCCAGTGAGTGCCACATATCCAAGGTCTGGCTGTCGAGGCTTGTCAGTTTGTTGTTATCCAGCAGCAAGATCTTAAGATTGGGTAGAGTCTCAAACACGTCAGAAGTCAGAGTGCGAATCTCATTTCCAGTGAGATCCAGCTTCTCTAAAGTGGTCCAGGTCCACTCCATCCCACATGTTAAGTTGTTGATTTTGTTCCACTGAAGGTAGAGGACTTGAAGGGCAACCAGGCGGGGGAAGTGTGCCAAGTTGATCTTGGTCAACTGATTGTGCTCCAGATGGAGTTCCCGCAACTTAATCAGGCCTGCAAAGCCATTGCGAGCCAGACTTCTTAGCCTGTTGTTGCTAAGGCCCAAATACTCCAAGCTGCGGCAGTCCCAGAAGGCCCGTACGGGGGTTGTTCGCAGGGAGTTGGAGCGCAGGTGCAGTATCTGGAGCTTGCGCAGGCCATGGAATAGCTCTGGCTCAAGAGCGGTCATCTGGTTGAAGGAAAGGTCCAGGATCTGGAGATTAATGAGGTGGACGAAGGTCGTGTTGGGCAACTTGGCGATGCGGTTGGAGCTCAAGTTGAGGTCCTTAAGCTTGTATAGCCCCTGAAATGCATCCTCCCGCACGGTGCTTATTTGGTTATGGTCCAGGTGGAGCCACGTGAGCTGGCTGAAGCCATAGAATTGATCAGCGCTTAGTTCTGTAATGCTGTTGTGCCGCAGTGAGAGCCCCAAAGCCCCCCTTTCCACACCATCTGGGGGGGCCGGGAGCCCCTGTGTGTCGCAGTAAAACTGCAGGTCCTCACAGCGGCATTTCTGGGGGCAGGTTGTGCATGACACAGGGCTGAGGCACAGCAGCATGCTGATCGCAAAGAGTGCCGCTGGTGCTGGTCCTACGAGTAGCCACCTTGAATGGAAACCTGGGTGGGTTTAAACACAACAAAATAAACTGGGTGGGAGGAGATTCCTGCTGGGAACGATCCCTATGGAATATTAGAACTGTAATTACGGTCGCTGTCTGTCAAATCTGTGACCCATGTATTTCTGTATGCGCAGACACCAATATACACATTTTGTGTTTGAATGAATACCCCATGTAATATACAAGTCCCCCATGTCTTTGAAGGGAGCATTCATTCCGGCTTTTTATCTAATCCTACACTGGTCTTTCTAAATTCAGTTTGTGGATTCAACAGATATGTTTAGTCTAGACTAAATTGTTCGTAAGCCCTTGTTCTCAACCTTTTTTTTTTTTTGAACATTGTGGAATACACCGCGTACACACACCCAGAATTAAGCGTGTCCTTGGGATGCGTTGCTGTGAATTTATCACGTCGATCCTGATGCTATTTAAAATAAATGCAGTGTACATCTCTCTATAGCTGAGGATTTTTTACATAGTACACAGATTAGGGTTTATTTCTGTGGCTCTGGATGAAGCAAACACATTTAAAATGAATAAATTAATGGTTGGAGCTCTTGAGGTGTTATCTTTAGTCCACTCTTGCACTCTGTTTTCTATTCAGGTCCAGACCTAGCATATAAAAGAGCTAACTTACCCATTCTTTTCTGCACATCGGAGGCTGCATTCAACTGTTTTTCTCCGCAGACTCTTTGAGCAGCCAGATGGAAAAAAAATCAAATGAACAAAAACCCTTTTGATAAAACACAAAAGGAATCGTGATCTTATATAAAGCAAAGCTGGATCTCCACAAATGCGACAAAAGGAGCAATTCCATGACTAGAATTTTAATCTTATATTTTTAATCCGGTTTCTTTTGAGAAATTAGGAAAATAGATTCCCCCCCCCCCCCTTCAGTCTATAAGTTGATCTGAATCCATCACAATCCTTGTGCGTTTTTGGTTTTTCGTCCCTCTCCTTTGCTACTGCAATGATGTCAGCTCAATTGGTTAATTGAAGATCAAGCAGTCGCCTTTCATGACTGGGGGTCTGCCTTCCCATAACTTGTTGATGGCAGTCAGAGACCCTTCTCGCAAATCTTGCTCCTTGTCGCTCCGTCAGCTGTGTCTGTATTGAGTTCTCAACACAGAGGATAGTTGCTGGTCAAAAAAAGGATAAGGAAAGAATCAGACAGGCTGTTCGCTGCTTTTGTTGCAGGCACGCACTGCTACAGAGTGGTGGCAGGCTGGCGTCGATCAGTGATGCAGTTTCTCTCTCTCTCTCTCTCTCTCTCTCTTTCGTGTGCTCTACCCCAGTCTCCCTCCCATTTGCGCGTTCTCGCCCATTCTCGTCTGCTCTCTTGCTATTGCGTGGTCTCCCCTGCTCTCTCCTGCTCGCTCTCGCTGTATCGCTCGTCCGCCTGCTCTCTCCCTCGCCCCCTCTTTCCCTGTAGCTTTCTCACCCGCTCTCCCTCCCTTGCTCTCTTCCTCTTGCTCTGTAATGCGCCGGCTTGTTAGCTTACTTTATGCCGTGCACTCTTGCTCACTCCTACTTGCTTGTTTGATGACCTCCTCTCTTTTCTTCCTCCCTGGTTTCGCTGCCCCATCAGAATGTTGATAAATGCCGCAGCTTGCTTTCTAAATTTGGCGATCTCTGTACATTTTGTTCATATGGAAAATAGGATTTGGGATGTTATCATATGCACTGTGTACAGATAAATATGGGTGGTTTGTTCCTTTGTAGTTAGTTTCTGGTGAATGTCACACTTTGTAATTCCAGTTAAATGATAGGTAACCTTTTTTTGCAGTCAGTTATATGGGGAGGTATATAGCAGATAAAGCCTTATGGGAGTTGGAGCCCTTGATCCTGAATTTTTGTGAAATGCACCATTTTTGCTTAATTTGGGCCTTTGAAATTCAGACAAATAGACTAACACGCATTTGTATTGCATAAAGGCATAAAGTGATTGTCTTGATAAAGCTACTTCCTAATGTGGTTGCAGTCTTTCTAGAACTAGACAAGCTGTGTATGCCTTTGGATTTAAAGTGTTCAATGTTCAGTGACGTGAAATGACACTTCACAGCTTTCTATTCAGGTTTTTTTTATGTTATGGAGTTAAATTTCTTTAATTTGAACAGTTTTCCAGCCTGTATGTATGCTTTACCATCAAGTCAGGCAAAAATGGCTGAAATGTGTGTAGGTGATGCTAGAATCTTTGAAGTAATTAATAATCCCTGTGCATATTGGCATGATGCATAATATGACCCTTCTGTATAAATTCAGATGTTTCAATATTCTGATAATATGGGCTGTGAGTAATATCAATTGAAGTAAAGTATTGCACTGTTACAATAAGCTTCTGCAAAACAAAAAACTTCATATTTCATATGCTCAAAAGAAAATTGTATTGCGGGTGCCATGAATGGAGAGTTGTCCCAGTTCTGCTTGTATTCAATGGCATTACTTTTCTATTTTCCCAGTTTGCAGGTGCTTATCTTTCATGGTACAGCAGTACCCCTGTTGATTTCTTGGTGATATCCAATGTGTCTGTTGTGGGTAATTTTAGAATTTTTCTCTTAATTAGATTCCCTACGTACATTTGTGTTTTATAGTTAAGCTTCACATCATGCAACAGTGCAGGTTTGTAAACATATCTTTATTTCACTTCTCATTTTGGGCTTTCTGTTTCATTTACATAATTATGGTATTTTGTAAGAACAGGATTTTCTCCTGAGAATGTTTGAACTTCCCCAAATCCCTATATCTACCAGTTGCATCGGAAAATGTAAGCTTCCAAATGCTATTTTTCACTTGTAGGCTGGCAGAAAAGACCGAAGCGATGCTCTGAACACAGCCATTGACAGGATGACTAAGAAGACACGTGATCTACGCAGACAGGTCCGTTTTCCTTACGATTTATTTCTCCATCCTCCTTTGAAGCCAAACTCTTCCACTAAAAGGCCCATGTCAGTGGTTAACAGTGTTATATTTAGAACCGCATACATGCAACTATCTGAAATGCTGTTTAACATTTAAAAATTAACTCAAAATCTAAATCGTAATGTGCATTAATTGGAGGTTTTGCTAATCTGTATTGACAAAAGATCCTCCAGAATTGGAAGCAGGAGTTCATTTCTTAATGATGGCCATGGAAGGGATTGATGCTTCCATTTTCTGTATTAATGGCTTTCAATATAAATGGCTACCCTATGTCTTACATTTCCAAAAGAAGCCATCTATTGCCTGTTACTACATTGTAATGTTAATGTCTCTATAGATTTAATTGATGGAAGTGCCCCCTTCAGAATTATGGCCTAGCAAGCTGACAGATTTTTCAGTTCGATTTTGAATGTAGACTTCCATATTTCTCTAAAAATCACTTTTTGAAAGCATTTTGGATTTTTTAAAGAAAGCTTTGTAAAGTGTATCTATCTGTCTTTACTCATGCTTTTAGCTGCGCAAAGCAGTAATGGACCATGTGTCAGACTCTTTCCTGGAGACCAACGTCCCACTTCTGGTCCTGATTGAAGCGGCCAAGAATGGCAATGAGAAGGAGGTGAAGGAATATGCCCAAGTTTTCCGAGAACATGCCAACAAGCTCATTGAGGTGAGTTACCTTGTGCAACTGATTTTATTTAGAGAGCTAAAGTTCATTGGGAGGTGAGACCCCCCTCAGACATTAAATGAATTGGGGATTTGGGTTTTAATCTGCTTGAATACCCTTGAAATACAGGTGGGTCTTGTACTTTCTCAACTAATGTGTGAATAACAGAACAAGGATCTGATCAGGTCCGCAGGGTTTAACAGTGCAAACGTGTGTTCATAAAATCATATAGCCTGTTTATGGCAACAAGGCAGAAATATCTGATCTCCTCTTGTAACATTCCAACATGAAATGTGAGTATTATATCTTGTGATTTAGTAAAATTTCTGTACAAATATATTTGATTTTTCAAACAGTCCAGCTTTACTTCAAATTTAGCAGTTTGCTGTTACATGTAAGCAATGTTATCTGAATGAAATCATGGGCTATTTTGGGCAGGCATACAGTACATGCCAAATGTGTATGGCTGGTCAGTTCCGTGAAACAAATCTTGTACCTTGCCAGGGGAGTCAAACTTCATTGCCAAAGGTTAAGTCTTGTCTCAAGGGAAATGGTTCAATTTCCTCAACTGTTGGTATCCTATTTCCTGTTGACAATGGAAATATAATGAAATGCTATGTACTGGTCGGGAAATGGCTTAATGTACAGCGTGCTGTCATCGTACATAGTCATGGGGTTGTGGCAGGGTAACTGTAAATTGATCTTAGGTTCCTCTTCCACCATTGTATTTTTTTCCTAGACAATGTTCTTCATTTAAAACATTTTGTAGTGGAGTCTTATGGGTCAGCTAGTAACTGACACCGTCGTTAGCCATCCTCATTACTTTTTTCCCCCCCATGTCTTTTCCCATGGTCCCAGTAGAAAAATGCCCTTTGTTGACATTTGGGAGTGACCACTCCCCATGGGTGCTTGGCCTTCATTTCAGTGCCAAGACAGGAGTGAAAGCACCAGTTAGAGACTAGAGTGGGACTGGATTAGTCAAAGAGCCCAGAGTTCTGCCCCAGGCAGAAGAATTGGCAGTGGTGTTACAGAATGACACAACAATTGTTGAAAATGCCTCACTGCACTGCATAATTGGAACTGACACCAGATGAAATTGGAACAAGCTAAAAAGATGAAATACAGCTACATAGATGTGATTGTTGCTAAAATAAGAATTAGTGTTTAAATGTATTGCAGTTTTTTTTTTTCCTGTTTTCAGGGGGTACACATGTGCTATGCTTCTGAAGGACATTCTCTCCTTCATGCATGTACCATATGTCAGTCTTTGTACCTTTATTCATAAATGGGTAGTTTGGGCACCTTGGCAGTAAAGAAAAGCCTGCATGTTTGTAGCAATGCGCTTACTTCGCCATACATGTTGACTCGATGTAGGGATGGCTTGGATTTTTATTACTAATCAGATTTAGTACTTGGGTTGATGGTGCATAAATCATCTTTTGGTAACAAATGGATCCCATTGAAATTATTTAGCATTTTAAGCTTGGTTTTAAAGCCTTGCATAATACATGTGGCTTGAGTGCTGTTGGGTTTTAAAATCTTATTCTGCTGTTTACTTCAGGTTCATCTAATGAAAGGAGTTAATTTAACTGAGATTGTTAAAACCACAAGGATGCTATGTATTTTTTGTGACCTGTATTGTTATTGTGAAGCTTTGGCCTTATTTTTGTTGTAGCACGCATGAAATCCGCTGTTGTGTACTTTTTAGGACTTCCATTTCAAAGAGCAAGTTCAGTATTTTTTATTCTTTTTTTTAATTCATAGGGCTCCATTTTGACTGGGGTTTTGTGTGTAATACAAAGGAGAGGAGCCCATGCCTTTTATGCATCCATTTTCCAACTGCTGGTCAGGGTCATGGGGAGCGTTCCATGCTTGCTGGCTGTGATGGCTCTGCCTTCACAGATGCAAACCATCAAACACCTTTTTTTTTTTTTTTAAGTCAGGTTCAGACATTTTTGCAGGATTTTGGAAATTCTGCAAGATGGTGTTGATTGAGGATATGGGGCAAACCTACGTGTATGAAAGATGACATTACCTACAGGTTCATATGGCCATATTCATTAATGAATATGCTTTTAAAATTCACATTAGATCGAGGTTACATTAGATTGAGTGATTGCTTTTGGAGACAGTATTCAATTTTCAGTAAAATGAAAGAGGTAGAATGGAACTCTAGCCAGGCCCATTTCTTTTGTGTAATATTTATGAAATGTACACCAGGGGCAATGGGAAGTGCTGACTGCCTTAAACCCCCCCCTTGCGTGGTGTATTACTGAAAAACTGCTTCCATGTGATTACTTTCATGGAAATTGCCAGTACAATATTATGTTAAACAGTTGAGCCTTAGCGCATGACGTGAATCTGTAGCTGTTAATTTTTGCCATTAAGTCACTTTGCATATATGTGTAAATTTGCTTTGGAACAGCTGATTTTCCTTGGAAAAGTAGGTTGTCTTTGTGACTTTGTACTCTGTAGGCCAGAGTTCGTTACAAGTGTAATATTTTTGTTTTTGCGCTGTGTGTGTGTGTGTGTGTGTGTAACACGTATATTTTTTTTTTTTTTTTTTTTCCTCCCTTTTTTTGCCAATCTGCTTCTTCCCATGTTTAACCTGGGCATTTTTAAATTTTAATTTGAGATTGGAAATACATTTGCAATATGTATTGAGTAATAGTTCACGTGCACGTCACGTATGACCAAAACTGAAGGGTAACTAGTTTTCAGAAAATTAAGCCTTTGGAGTTTACAAGTGATGTTGTGTCGTCATTGCCCATGGTTCCCAGGCATCTGAAATGTCCTGGCAGTGGAAATCCATATGCAATCACATTTGTTTGCAGTATTAAGATTCATTCATATTTTACACATACAATATTTTACACAGTTACTCCTGAATGATTGTGCTTTTTGCTCAGTGCAATACATTTTCAGCGATAAACGGCGCAAAATTTAATTTTGTGCATAGAACACTTTGACTTATTTACATTTTGTGTTTTGCCAGCATGACTGTTTTAGATAGCAGTTGGTGATCTGTTTTGATTATTATGTTGTGTTAATTAATGCATGTATCTTTGTCTGGTGAAAGCAGCAGTGCAAATGGACATTCCTAGTCAGTCATTTCACTATGTCACCAGAAAATGAGAATTGCGTCCTTATGCAGGATAACATTTGATCGTTGGTTAAGTTTTCACACTGGTCATGTATTGAATCTGTCCAGTGGTGTGAAAAGTGTTGATGAATGGTTTTAATCAACATTTGATCAGCCTAAATGTTTTTGTATGAAACGTAAAGTTTTTCCATTTCACTATTCTGTTACGCATTTTGGTTTGTCTTCATGTGAATCATCTCATTGATTAGTTACTATGCCCAAAAGTGACATTTTCAAAATACTGTCTATGCATACAAAGGAGTTTGTTAATATTTATACACCGCATTCAAAATTACTATGCAGACACCAGTTTTGGTTTCTTCTAAAAACAGTCAACTCTGTTTAGGTTCCTTTTAATGGTCAACAGTGCCGTATGCCGTTTTACACAGATACCAGCAATACCCGATAAGTTTTTAGATATTCTGAAACGTGCACAAAATAGTCTTTCAAATTACTTTTGGAACAGTAAATGTCATAAATGACTCAGAACAGAAATGTGTTGTATTTGTTGCATAAACATTGTTCTTCAAAAACCTCTTGATCATACATATTTATGTATAAGCCCTTCCTACTTTAACAGCTTTTTACTTATGTCACTTGCCTAATTATTTGGAACGTAGTGTAGTTGGTATATAACTATTCTGTTTTTTTTTTTCTTAAAATGAGGAATATTAGTACTGATTCCTTATTGTAAATATGAATGTCATAAGAATAATGTAATAAGGAATATTGAGCTACTTGCTTCACATTTTTTCACTGGGTATCAGCTGTTTTTAATTTTCAGCCATTTGTATGCCTCCTCTCTGAAGTAACCAATGTCAGCACTTCTGACAGTTAAGAACTGTGAGCAATTGGGAAGGAAAGTTTTGAGAATTCAGTATCAAACGGGGCAGCTATTACAGGTTACTTTTGGGTCCTGATATCTAAGAGAACCCATGCGGGTTTAACTCTTTGATCTTTGGTTTCTGTAGGTTGCCAATCTGGCTTGCTCCATTTCCAATAACGAGGAAGGAGTGAAGCTTGTGCGTATGGCAGCCTCCCAGCTGGAGACCCTCTGTCCCCAGGTACAAGAACCACGTTTGTCCTTGTTTGTCACCACATTACTCAAATCATCCAGTCTTGTTTAATCACTCACCCATCCTCTTTTGTCAACATGTGTTTTGCACACACAGAAATCCCTAGTCGCAGTTGAGAGAAATTACGGCTTTGTAAGGTTTTGATTCAGACGAGATTATCTGCGGCTGATTTTGGATGGTGATTAATTGCTTTTAATCTACAATTATTATAGGTGATTAACGCTGCCCTGGCCCTAGCTGCCAAGCCCAACAGCAAAGTAGCTCAGGACAACATGGATCTTTTCAAAGAACAATGGGAGAAGCAAGTCCGTGTGCTTACTGACGCTGTGGATGATATAACTTCCATCGATGACTTCCTGTGTGTGTCTGGTAAGTAAGAGCCTGGTATATTGTGATCCATGGGCTTCTAAGGACAAATCTCTTGCTCTTGCCCCAGACAGGAATCCGTGGGTAACGTTATTTCGAGCAACATGCAACATGCAGTCCCACCCTGCGTGAATGTTACAGTAAAGTCTTTTGTATTTCCCTATTCATTTGTATTTTACCTCCTTTCATTAGAGAGAAATGTTTTTGGCCACTGTTCTTAATTTTCCAAAACCAGGGACAAAGTTTAATACGCCATGACGGATAAGGATTTCCAGCTTTAATTCTCAGAGTGACTTGGGTTTTTCCGACAGTACGCGTCCTTGTTTTTAATGTTGTAGGTCAAATACAATCTGTCTTTTTACTAGAAAACCACATTCTGGAGGATGTGAACAAGTGTGTGATTGCTCTGCAAGAAAAGGACGTGGATGGGCTGGATCGTACTGCTGGGGCTATTCGGGGCCGCGCTGCTAGGGTGGTTCATGTGGTCACGTCGGAGATGGACAACTATGAACCAGGAGTCTACACTGAAAAAGTTCTTGAGGCCACTAAGCTTCTGACAGACACAGGTATGTCATTTGGCTTTCAGTGTGACTTGTATTCATTATTTCAGTGATTTGTCGCTTTGTCTGTCTGTGTTTACGTACATATGTATGAGTAAAATTTTCTCAAGTTTTTTCTCTATTGCATCTAAATGCTTAAACGACTACCTTTACCATTAAGTTCCCTGACTAGGCCGCTGCATTTTTATGTAAGCCCAAAATCCCTCCTTCCTTCGTCCCTCTGCTTTGCAACTGGCTCCCCAGCAAGGATGCCCCCTGGGACCTTGTTCGCTTTGAAATTCCGAATGGGTCTGAGTATTAATGGAAATGTGGACCAAACCATTGCTTCATAGTTTTGGGCACAACTGAAGGCTGCTGGGTCCATTTTCAGAGATGTTTCAAAGCTGCTATAGATCAGAGTAAATGAAGCAGCTTTTCCCCCAAAATAGTGTGCTGGTATTGTTCTGAATATTGGAGCTCAAGGCTAAAGCCGTCTTCAAAACACCATCATTTACCAAGTATAGCATCTGTATTTTACCAGAAAAAGCTTTTCATATTTTCCCCAACTAGCCTTCTCAAGCGAGTCGTTTATAGGTCAATCTTTTTCCCATTTCAGTCCTGCTCAAAGGATATTTTGCTCTTTAACCCCGAATATGGTTAAAGCTCAACATGATGTATAATTTTATTGGATTTGAACTGGAATTTAGAGAGATCATCGCAGCCTATATCCAGCTGTGCTATTTGACAAAGTCAAAGCTCGGATATTGTGGTGTAGATGTAATTTGGTATGTATGTATGTAAAAAGCATACATTTCAATTAAATTTGGCAAACAAAAATAACATAACTGTGCTACAAGTGCTAGGCGTTACATTAAACAGACGGCCTTGTGCTAACACGTCTCCTCTCTCTGGTTCGCAGTGATGCCCCGTTTCACGGAGCAGGTAGAGGCTGCGGTGGAGGCCTTAAGTGCGAACCCCACTCAGCCTGTGGACGAGAATGAATTTATCGATGCCTCCCGTCTGGTGTACGACGGTGTCCGTGACATCAGGAAGGCTGTGCTGATGATCAGGGTAAGCCTATGTGAAGTTTCATTAAAAGTAGAAAGTTCTCTCTCCAATTGCCCGACCTTTCAGTTTATCCTGGCAAACAGTCTTACCTACACTCTGTGGATGATTTCGTTCTGTTCAAGCCTTAGGTGTGTGTTAGTGTGACTTTCATAAAAACCAAAAGCCAACCAAATTAGTTATATTATATGACTGGGTTAAGTAAGATGAGCTTTCTTTTACTACAGGTATTATTGCATGGTTTCGTCGTTCTTGTTGACGGTATTCTGAATACTTTGTTCTTTAAATATGGATAATTGTGCATATATATGGATTTGTTGGGTTTTCGTTTTAAGTCCTTTGATCCTGATAATCAGTGTTTTAGGGATAGAAACAGCCACAGCGGCTTGTTTGTTCCTTCAATGAACAAAACTGTAAAAGGGGCATGTGGCATCTTGGCAACATTCAGCTGGAATTTTGCAGACAGAAAACAGTGGCAGTCATTGAGGGAACAGCAGTGGGTTCTCCTGATGCTTTGCTACCTGCTGAGCCCCAGTTAGGGGTTACCTTTATTGAAAGTGTTAGCACAGGGAATCACGTTTTCTGCAGCACAGTACATGTTGCAGTTTCAGCAAAAATTTACTCGCCTAAATATTTTTGACACTAGTAGATCCTAGTGGATTTCCCCGATTTTAAATCAATCCCTTTTTTGCTCTTCATTGGGCATTTTCATTGTCTTTTTAATTGATAGACTCTTGCGTGTGTTGTCAGCCTACATTTAGTGTGGTCTTCTGGACAATGCTAAAAAATATTTTTATAAATATTAACTTGAAGAGTAGAATGTGTAAAGACTATGAAGTCCAAATATCAGACGGTACAAAAGGACTTGAGCGTGTAGCTGTGTTTATATGCGCAGTGCACTGTGGTGTCTCAGAGCACCATAGACAAACACTTAATGTGCTACCTGTGAAAGATTGCTCTGCTATGAGTACAAGCTAGCAGAGAAATTTTGATACTTAAAGTTGAACTTTACATATTCTGTATCGGTCTGAAAATAGTGAGAGGGAGAGAGCAATAGTGAGTCTGTCACTCAAGTGGTTGCTGGACAGAACACATTTTATATATAAAACACTTTCACAAAAGGTACAAATTCATTTTAGCTGCTTATTCCATGCTGGTGCTAACAGTTGTCACACACCCAGATTGACCTTCCTTCATGTTTACATACAAAGTGCATCATGTCATTATTTAACACATTTTATAACACGTTGGGTGTACTTCAAGTTAGCATTTTGTTCTTTCTCGTCACACGTATATTACACTTATGTCACATTAGGGTAATTTTAATGGCACACACACAATTTGTCTTAGCATGAAGTTTTACAACTCAGATTTGCAATAAACAATTACTATCGGGTGATAGCTAGAAAAGTCTACCGTGGTTCATTGTTCACCTCACCATTATTAGTCCAGATGGAAATTAAACTCTTCAGCTTTTTTGCTAGTGTGTCTGAGATGGAGAGAAGCAAACATGCACATGAAGGTGTTGTAATGGTGATCGCAGAACTTAGAACTTTTCCCTGAAATGGGGTGACCAAAAAATTTCTTTGAATCGATTACTGGAAAGGTAGCTTGAACCCTGGAGAAGGCACGAAAAAGTCATGGGAATTTTTACTTTGGTTTAAAAAAAAAAAAAAAGTCTTGTTTGCATTAAGTAATTGATTTCCCTTGTCCTTTTAAAGCAGAGGAGAGTGGAATTTCCTTCCTGGTATAGCCTGTATTCTGTTCAGGTTAATGTAAAACGTTACGCATACATTTTAAAGGTTGAACCCACAGTTGAGGTTATAATGAGCAAGTTATCCAGCCATCCATCGTCCAAACCGCTTATCCCAGTGGGTCGCGGGGAGTCCGGAGCCTATCCCGGAAACTATGGGCACGAGGCGGGGAACAACCCAGGACGGGGGGCCAGCCCATCGCAGGGCGCTAATGAGCAAGTTATGAAATACCTTAACTGAAAGGCTGCTGTTCCCCACCCAAAAGCAAGGCTACAGATTATTGGCCTACTATGGTGCAACATTTGGCTAAGATGTGTACGCCATACTAGCAGGCAGTACAGGAGTTGTTTCAAATCAGCCAAGCTGTGCACAGTTCTGAGGAAAAGATCTGGCAGGCTCTTAAAAAGCCCCAACCGAGGTCACTCTTCAATCCAAACGGACAAGTGTGTAGCTCTGGCTACTTAAGATGGACAGAGTCTTTAACCTCTATAAGTGGAATGCTCAAGGGCTTTGTCAAACATTCGTATTCTCGTCAGGCAGCTCTGTATCCACCTCAGGCTTGTCACTGTTACTGACTCCCAGTTGACAAACGAGTTGTATGACGGTCAACCCATAGTGTAGCTCTTAGTTCATTCATTGCTTCATCCTTAAATTTATTGTAGCAGATTTTACACAAATACAGCACTTGCTTTGTACTCAGTGAAGTTGTACACTCCACCTATGCTGTTGACAGCTGTACCTTAAACAAAAGATCCAACTCTTATCATGCTTCCCTAAACCAGCTTCATAACAGGATGACAACCCTTTGGGGGCTTTTGACGATACGCTGGGGTATTTCTTGCTCTCTTAGGATGGCGCTTGAAATTTTTACATAAGTTTAAGTCCTAGGGGCCCCTCTGAAGGGATTAGCTGACTTTATCCATATTCATTTACTTTTGTAAACTGATGTTTAGCCACATTAGTGTTTTTTTTTTTTTTGTCTTAATTTTTTTGTTAGTGTCTAAACCTCTTCATAGCAGTCAGGTACAGGCCCCCTTTTTTTGCTATCATGTTCAAGATGACCAGTTTTACCATTTTGTGAATGAACAAGATATTCTCACTTTGCTTTTGATTCCTTTGATAGCTTAATCCTAAGTAAATGATCCTTTGATGATCCTTTGAAATTTCCCCTTGGAAGTGTGCGATTACAGGTATAACTACAGACGAAGTAGTAATGTGCAAATGCCTGTAAGGTAAATTTGTCGGTACCTCCCTGGTCCCTATATAGCCTAAATGATAGATTATGCCATTTTATATCGGTCTGGCTTGTGAATATTACACAAGAACAAAAAATGGAAATATTTGGGTTTTCCTGTCACTTTTTCCACTGTATGTAGAGGCAGAAAAGCAGTCATCACGTTCAACTAAATATCATTTTAACTTCACAAGTTCTGAATTTATCAAGGATATTTTTGACAAGTTCGGGCTAATTTGTAAAACGCTGTGATTCATGCAAACTTATTGCCAGTAGTTTATGGTATTTATAAAATAGTGCACAGAAACACATATAAGTTTAGGAATCGGATAAATGTCATGTTCTACGCATGTCATAAGAATTCAGCACTATACTTTTACCAGTCTTAAAATGGCACAATTATACTTCATTTGGGGGAGTCCTGTTTATGGCTTAATGTTCCAAAACTCCATGATTTTATGCATACTAAAGTGAGTAGGTTCTGTTAATGGCTCATCGGTGTTGTGTATGCCCCCCACCTCACCATCATCAGATACTACCTTTGTTTGAGAAGCATGCTGTTCAACCGTTGCTTGGAGGGTAGCCAGACCCCACCTGTGTTCACCATGTGTATGTAAACAAATGATTACCGATTTATTCAGTTTTGTTTTGTGAATTTGCTTACCGTTTTGCCATCTGCGCCAGTGTTACTGGATTTGGTCCTTCCTGGCAAATATAAATCGTCAATTATTCCCGGGTTGGTTAATTATCTAATGGCATACCTCCCTTGCTCTTTTCCTCCAGACCCCCGAGGAGCTGGACGACTCAGACTTTGAGATGGAAGACATTGATGTGCGCAGCAGGACCAGTGTGCAGACAGAAGATAGTCAGCTGATTGAGGGGCAGAGCGCTCGGGTGAGTGAACGTCTCTCACCTCACATGCTTTCAGTGCCAACACACTTCAGAACCTACTTTGTATCCATCCAGTAATGTAACGCCATATTCCAGTCGCTACTCTTACGAGTTTTTTTTTTTTTTTTTTGTTTTACTTTTTTTTTTTTTGTTGTGTGGCATAGAGCAAATTTTAATCAAATACCCCCCCCCCCCCCACCACACACACACGCACGCCTTGAGTAGTGTGGTTGGCATGCCCTACTTTTCTTTCCAGCTTAATTTTCAGTACCTTCCTTTTAATAACACACTAGTCCAGCAATGGGCACACATACACAATTATGCAAGGCTCATCACTGTTAGCAGTGATGACAAGGCTCTAGATGATATTCTAATGAAAGCAGAGAGCCCAGACAAGTATATATCATTCTCCTTATCCACTCAGAATTGTGTTCTGTTGCCCTGGTGATACACAAAGGCAGATACACATTGGCCAAAAGGGTACAATAGAGGTCTGTTTAAATAAGGCACAGCAATTTAAATTGATTTCAACATCCAAAGCTAATGTGGCATTTTCATGGAATGGATTGAAACTCCCTTTTTATATCTGTGCAGAAGGAATCAACTGGAATCAATTTGTTAGGGATCGTCTCAGAACAAATTAAGCTCTCTATGCATTGTCTTTAAGGGGAGTCTGTCACAAATGTAGCTATGTACATCATCCCATGTTTGTAAATGGAAGAGTATTTTAGTGCTTTGCGGTTTATAAGTGTGCCCCTGCTATTCCAGCTGCATCTAATTCCCATTTCCAGGAAATGAACTTTTTTTGTTTTACTGTTAAATGGAATAATTATTTTCAGAAAATTACTCTATTTTGAATAGTGATTTTCCTCCATGTCGTTATTTAAATAGATTTCCTAGCATGATACACAGTGAGATTCAGCAGGTCGGTCTGTCCTTGGTGTAAAATTTGTAGGCATTCAGTCCAGATTACAATCTTTCTCATGCAAATTGAATTTTGTCCTATGTCCTTTCTGAGAATAAAGGTTTGGCTGCTCAGTACACATGTAGACAGCTCTATTAGCTACATGTCATGTAGTTTTGTATCCTGTGGGTTTTTGTATCCTGCGGGTAAGTGTTGCACTTTTAACCCATACTCACTTTTCTGCTTTTGTTTTACAAAAATAACATTTTTGGTTATAGGAGGATGTTACTCTGCAATAAAAGTAAATCAAAGTAAACGCAGCACGGACATGAGTGTTGGCAGACGTGATGACTGAAAAGGGCATGTCATCTTGACCCTTAGCTCTGGATATTTCAGTGGCAGTTGAAATTGGCAAGGGATTCTGCAGTGAGCAAATGTATAGCCTAATACATGTGACAAATGTCTCCTTGCTACTACTATGGCAACTGCAGTGTTGGTGTAATCACAATACAAGTAGTGGCTAGGCTCATTACATTTAAGTAGTTTCTTTGTTATTAATAGGTTGCTTAAAAATGCACTGGAGAGTAAAAAGCTTCTTCATTTAGATGTACACTATATATATACCCTTCGCTTACATTTTTCAGGACACAACCTACACATTTGCAGTGTTTGTCAGGCCTTCAAAAGATCTTGATTTGCCACACAAGCCGTACTTGTTAGATCACTTGATTCAAGTAAAGAGGCAAATACCCAGCCCTAGAGGACAAATTGGGTTATCTCCACTGATTTCCCAGATCAATTCAGTTCTGATTCAGAGTCCCAAATCAATTTAATTTCTGATTCCATTGGATTTCAAATGATAGCAGTTGACATCAAAAAGTAATACTGTTGGTGTGGTTGTACTTTTTGCCGATTATCTGACATGTTTATTAAACATAAGGATATGTCGAATTTATACAGATTACTAACTTTTGGGCATCACAGTACACCAATATTTTCAGGCTTACTATTAATCTGCTTACCAAATCGTGGGTGTAAATAAACATCCGTATAGTACTGAAGCTGGCATCTGGACAAATTTTCACACCCGTCACGTAAAGCCCTGTAATCGCATTCTTGGCACTGATTTGACAGCTCGTGCCAGCATCACCAGCTTATTTGACACACACTATTGATAGTTTTCTCTGACTGTAGTTTTCAGCTAAATTTAAATGTAATCTTTGTTATATTGATAGCGTATCTAGATTTGTTAGTTCAAATATTTCTGGTAATTGTGGTCTGATACTGTGCAGCACCGCCTTCAGTGGAGCATTTTTTTAAAATCTGTGTTTTTGTTGGCCGGATCTCGTTGCACGAGGCTGGCCATGTGAGGTTGAAGGGGTTGAAGCTTCACGTGTCTATGGACTGTAGACGGGGCACACATTAAAAATTGACCTCGGAATTTTATGCATTGATATCGGATGATATAAGTAAAGATTTGAATCAGGAAATAAATAAATAAATAGTGTGTATATATGTGTGTGTGTGTGTGTGTGTGTGTGTGTGTGTGTGTGTGTGTGTCTGTCTGTATATATATGAAGCCCTGTCATATCACTGTCATTGCTGCCAATAACNNNNCTTGTAGTGTTATGCTTATCATTGAAGTGCTATTTATCCTCAATAGGCTATTATGGCCCAGCTTCCTCAAGAGGAGAAAGCTAAGATTGCAGAACAGGTGGCTAGCTTTCAAGAGGAGAAAAGCAAGCTGGACGCTGAAGTGTCCAAGTGGGACGACAGTGGGAATGACATCATTGTGCTGGCCAAGCAGATGTGTATGATCATGATGGAAATGACAGACTTCACCAGGTGAGTTCGTCTCTGACGCATGTCCTGACAGAATCACTTAACGTTCATTTGTACGACAGCGGCTGTGTAGCAAACTTTAGCATCAAATTACAATTAGAACGCTCTGTCCGTGGTGGAATTACAAATGTCTGCTTTATAAAATGTCAGTTTCATTTATTGTTTGCATAACTCCTACGTCTGTCTGCTATACCCTGGAGTTTTTCATAAAGCATTATTTCAGTGCAAGAAATCTGCATTTCTATGCAATAAAAGAAAAGTGTTCTGCATGCATCTCTAAACCATATATTGTATCTGTGGTGTGGCTTGTTAGTGAACAATTTTTAAATGAGGATTAAATGTATGCTTCAGTGCAAGATTCAAAATGCTTCATTTTTAAATGACCGAGAACACTACTAGAAATGTCTAGTATTCTAGTTTAATTCAGCTGGTAAAGAGGCTGTTCATATTCTATCAGGTTATCATAAATGTTGAGATGTATAAAAGTAGTATATACTTGGTCAAATTGGCATATTTTAATCAGTCTAGTCTTTGGGATAAAGCTGCCATCTTGGACCTCTCAGTTGACTGGATATTTAGTTTCATACCAATGCTTGGGACAAGGGTATGGTTCAGTCATAAAACTTGCTTGCAATATCTTGATGTTGTGCCCCCATTAGTTTTAAAATGCTCATCAAAAACTCAGAAGGAAAGTCTCTGTGCTTTTCATGTCACACTTGGAACAGAGATAGCAGAACACATGTTCGTCAGCTGCTCTGAAATGCCAGTCTGCCTTTAATTTAAAATTTTGTTAGATTGGCACTTTTAGGACCTTCCATCTATCTTCTGCACAGGGCTGTCACTTTAGTTTAGCTATTAATGGATCCAAATCTTTCTTACTCATTCATGTCTCTGCAAATGGTTCTACAATACCAAGAACAGGGATGAGTACGCTGCAGATGATCAAACTTAATACATTCACTGTCCACTTGATTCTGCTAGTTCAGAGTGCGCTCTGCATTCCCCTGAAGGTTCAAGGCAAAGTAATTGCAAAGCAGCTTTCCTCTAGACCTATTGTACTGCATCTTAATATCATGCAGATAAATGCAAATAAGGTTGGCTCTTAAAGCTATGCTGAGGATTTTAATTAAAATGCCTATCAGCAGTATTTATGCTGCCCCCTCATTGGAGGTTTTGCTGAAAGACTTGGGGGAAGAATTCTGAAGTTACTCCGCTTTTATGTGCATGTTGACGCGTCTATGCCAGTGTAGGGCCATCTCACAGTTTGAAAACCCTTCTCAAATTACTTGGAAATCCGTAAATGTCAGAAGGCGGAAATCCATAATGAGAGGAAAAATAGTTTTGTATCAAATGAATTCGCTGTTTTGTTTCTGAAAGCAGGTAGTTCATGAAAGAGGTGTTTTGGCAGTCCTAGGAGAGTCAAATGTTCCACGTGCTATTAGTCCCTCAACCTTGATATCCAGCAGAATTCCCTGAAGGTGAATGCAAGGGAATTGTGCCTGTATCCCTAGGGATTAATAGCCGGCAACCCTACTGCCATCATTTAATGTATTTCAGAGCCACCTGTCCCCATGTCCCACCCTCAGCATTATGAATATGACAAGCATACTCTAATGACAAATTCTGAATTACTTTTAGTACAAGTAAACAAACTTTTTAAAAGCTGTCCTGCTTGTATGAAAAAATGTGCAGGTATATATGTATACTTTTTAATGAAATGTTGTAATACTCCTGTTATGTAATTCGTCACAGATGATAGGCAGATAATTAAGGGTATAATGAATGCAATCGGGTATTAGGCTCTTGAGTGGGTATAGTATGTGATCCCTTTCTATGATCACGTTGAATTGAAAACGGTTGCATCAACATTGAACGGAATAGTAACACTGCTGATTGTCAGTGTTTACAGTGCTACCTTCTACCTTAGCTTCCCTCTCAAGGCCTTGACTTCTAGTGTCTGACTGGGGGGGGGGGAGAATTCCATCTGTCATGCTTTGGATGGCTCCATTTAGCCTGGAGAGAGCAGCTTTGAATCCAGGTTGTGCCACTTGCCAACTGTGCTCCGGAGTCCCTTGTGGGGACACAAAACTGGCAAAGGACTTCCCCGTTTTGGCTGTGGGGGTAGGGAAGGACGGGCCCGAATCATACTGTGGGCCCAAGTAGCACTGGGCTCCGGAACTGACCAGACAGCTGGGATAGAGTGGGTGGTGTCTGCTCAATGCCTTCACCATCCGGTTTGGTTCACACAAAGCGATGATATTCCTGTAATAAATTTTAACCCCCCCCCCCCCCCCCCTCGAGTTCAGAGGGGAGTCTGGGCCTCTGGGTTGGCATATGATGAAATCTAATTCGGAGAGATTTGTATTTAAATCATTTGTTCTGAAGGGTAAAATTACACAGTGCCAGTGTTGTGGCAGTAGCTTGACCGAATAGTATTCTGTAATAAATTACTTATCAGTGCTGATACTGGACTGCCATAGGCACTCTGTTTTTAAGTGACAAATATGCCTGAAATTACCCCAGTGTTATGGAAAGGAATGTAAATACAACAAAACACAAGAGCAATAAATAACATGAAGACCTTATCTTAGGGGGAAAGGGCCGCTGAAGAACACAGCTGATGTAATTAGTGCCGCCAAGAAGATCGCAGAGGCTGGATCAAGAATGGACAAGCTGGGCCGCGCCATTGCTGATCAGGTACCACATGTTTTCCCTTTGCTAAAAGCTTTGTATGCTTTATCAATGTTCTACTTTAAAAACCAGTAGAGACTCTTCCTTTTTTGTATATTTCCCATGTGCTGTGGCCGACCTGGTCTGCTGTGCGGAGGTTATCACCGCTAACTGTTGGTACATGTAGCAAAGGTCAGGGAAATGCAGTGCCGGTCTGGTGCTGGCTGGTGTTCCGCCCACCTCCCGTAGGTTAGCGAGCTGTGACAAGTGAACTTTGTTGAGGATGCAAGTATGAGGAACCCTGTATGAACTGCAGTACTACTGCTCAAATAACCAAGTAAATGTTATCTGTGATTTTGTTTAAAATTGGCTCTGTTGTGCTTGGACTTGGATGCCCAATGTACCTCAGCAAACTTAAACATTTGCAATGTACTTGTATTCTGTTTTGGATGTGTTATGGCTTGGATATGGTTTACAAGAAGGCAATTCCTCTAGTTTTGATCTAACTTAAAACCAAAGAGTGAAAGAATGACCTTACAGTTTTGATTTGAAGTTGAAATGGCAGCAGTATCATGCATTAAAAAATGCATTTGAGCGAGAGCAAAGGCTGAAGCTGAAATGGCTCAATTTAATTTAAATGAGCTCTTTTTGGGTGTTAAGGGTACCTTAAAGTGCCGGAAGCCTTTTTCGGCCTTTGTACAGGTTCAAGAAACTGTCTAGAATGACCAGTATTATGATGAGCTCAGAAGTTGTATTAGTTGGCTAATTTCACTAAAGATATGAGGAACTGGGGAGGAGAACAGACAAGGCAAAATCTCAGTGGAATTCAGTTCATTAAGAGTGATTTGTCTTTAATTAGTAGCTTAATTACTTCCTGGCAGACTTTTTACAACATGGGTTCATTTTTAGCTCTCTCTACCTGCAACACTAAGCTTAACTTTCTACCTGCAGTCTGCTAAGATACTATAGATATTTCCTGTTCATGTAAAGATGTCTATGAAATGTCATTATGGTGTGGGGGGGGAGAGAATTAGGGTTGGGCTTTAGTGTACAGGGGCATAGTACATGCAGGGTAATGCTTTAAAATATCTTTGAAAATGATGTCATGAAAGATGTAGGTCAGCGCTACACAAAGGTCTGCACTGCAGTTTATTAACAATTTATGAGCAGCCCCCACAGGGTGCCATATTAGGATTCCTTCTGAACCAGCTTGTAGTTGACTGGTGGATTGTAGGCCTTAACTGTTTTTAATGTGAAGTGCAGTCACATGCCCTATACAATTTCTACCTCTCTCTACATACTTAAGATGTGGGCTCTGCATACTGAGTCCTCATGACGCACGCCTGCATGCATGGTGTACTTTTTAAATTTGCTTTCAATCAGTGTAAATTTATAGGCAATCCATAAACTCTGCTGGTGGTCTGAGTCTAATCCCAGGTCCAGTCTCTGCTGCTTTATAGGAAGGCCACAGTAAATTTCGGACCGCAGGGGAGTATAAAGAAAATCAAGAACTGTTCCATGGCCTCTCACTTTAGCCGTATGAGAGCTAAAGCCAGCTTCTCCTTTAATCTCATCAGTGCCAGTGATTCCTGATTTCTTGAATAAGCAGTTTATAACTGTGGTTCTTTTGTCTCATTATGATAATGTTAAGCTTGAAGTTCCAGGTCATTCCACGCATGGTATCATTGCTTAGCAGAAAGATGTCTCTGATCTGGGTAAACAGTCATTAAATGTGGTATTTTGTTTTTTGCGTTCTGTGGATTAAAGCTAGTTATGTTAACTCTTCATACAGTGTTTAAATGTTAATGAACCATTTATGCAAAATTCAATATTCATTATTTCCATCCAATTCCTGCATAAAATTACTCTACTTTTAAATCCATTTAGCCGTGCTTTGATTTCAATTAAAGCACACAGCTGCCCCATCCACCGCAGCAACCTTACTAGCAGCTTAGCAGTGTTCATTATATTGTATGCAATAAATGCATTACGTTAAGTTCATAAAATGAATTTGGAGAGGACTAGCTTCAAATTTCCAGTCAACTTTCATTGAGACGGCTAAGATAAGTTCCAGGCTTGATAAATTTGCCAAGGCTGTTGAGACGATAGGCCTGTACATTCATGGCTGCTTGTGCCTTTTGGTCATTACCAACATAACAAGACCATGGCTTTGCATAGGGATAGACGCAGATTGACTGCTAAACTGTGAGCTTCGTCCAGTGGCTTATCTCCCCTCAGTGTCATCAAAACTGAACTGATCTGATGTTCAGTCTCACTTTCCCTGCTACCATTTGTGAACAAAATCCCAAGATACTTAAACTCTTTAAGGGTGGGCTCGCTCCCCTCCCCTGAAAGCCCCAAGACCACAGTGGTCTCAGTTTTGGCTCTGCTTATGCGCTGCTGCTTCATACATAGCATTGAAGCACTCGGGTGTATTCTACGGGTCTGAGTCAGATGAGGCAAAATCATGACATCTGTAAATAGCAGGGCTGCCGCTTCTAGCCCCCCTGTACCGGGCAGGATTCCAGTCCTGGCTGTGCCTCTATCCCGTCCATGAAAATCACAAACGGGAGCAGGGACCCAATGAATCCTTGAAACAGGCCAATACACTAAATGGCTGATTTTTGTGCCTTGGAAGCGGACCACCTCTTACTACATTCACATGGGCCGAATGTCATGCAGGAACAGTCCGGTACCATATTCCTGCGGCATCTCTTAGTGTCCCTCAGCCCATGCTGTTACAGGCTTTCCCCAAGTCCACAGAGGACATATCGCATATTCCTATTAACCCTCTCGCAACTGTGTTAGTGAGGGCGATTAGTGCACTTTATAATGGCCCAGGTTGCAATTTACATTACCGCTGAATCTGAGGTTCAGCCGTCAGATGAAATCTCCTCTCCCATATGGTGGAATTAGGTTTTTCATGGCGGATGAGAATTGTAGACCAATTCCCCTTTTTAAAATGCAGGCCACCTCTCCTGTGTCCTAGTCCAGAAGTTCTTTACTTCCATGTGATATTGAGGGAGAGCACCGGATATCTTGCCCAACAATATACAGTGCTGCCGACATCTATGCCGCCACAGGGGCCTCTGACTACCACAGCCACTTAACCTGCAGGCTCCAGCAGTGGGACTGGTTTCTTCAAAGTGATCATTCAGAGCATTTAGGGGGGGGGGGGGGGG
>JAODKC010000002.1:7474302-7486441 GCA_026777985.1 Mormyrops attenuatus
AAAAAATCGGCCGAGAGACGGCTCGTATCTCGAAAAACTTGTTAGTTGGGACACTCGTAAGTCAAGGTACCACTGTACTTGTAACCAGAAATCAAGTGCCCATTTTATTTAGTTATATCATGGTAAAATTTAGGTATTTTGGCTTAGTTACCGACTTATAACGTGTGTGTTTCCCCGTTTTGTTAAATATCTTTGAAGCAGCATTGTAGTTCCGAGAACCTATTTGTGTCGTGGGTGACGATATTACAGAATTTTGTGGTCTTGATTGTAAAAAGGTTCATAAAATTGGATTGAGATGCATTTTTTACATATATGAAAATTTTCCTAATTTTAAATAATAGAATGCTGTCATTTTAGTTTCAAAACTCTAAATTACTCTACAGTATACTGATACTATTGTTGCAAAAACAAGAATCTATATCAAGATGATTTAAATTGAACATTAGGTAGTGGGATATAATGGTTGGTTATGAACATTTTTGTTTAACCCTTCCAATTGATATATTATTGCATGAACTGACCGTTTTAGCCACAATGAATTACTGCTGATATTCACTCAATTGCAAGTGGTTCACCAATATATGGTACGTTTGTTAGCCAAGAGTTGCATCCAAATCCAAGTTGGGCCCCTTTCTCAGTGCTATGGTGGCACATTAAATGTAAGGATGAGTTTCTATTACCTGTTGCATTGATTTATTTGAACTGCGTCAGAGTGACACAATGTAAACGTGGAGGTTTTTGTGTGTGTACTTTCCACCTTTTTGATACATACCCAGAGTTTTCTAAATCACCCCACCTAATTTTACACGCAGTATGAAGTAGTTCCGCAGTATCCGTACGTAATAGCGAACCATCTGTGCATCCCATACATAATATGATTTTCATGTACATGCGTATGGCAAAGATTAATTGATGAAGTATGCACAGTAAGATATTACCAACATTAAACAGTAACATTACTCATTGTTATGCAGTACTGTACAATAGGCCTTGTGTACTCTGTCGAATGACAGGGATTCTGAACTTTTAGCCTCATTCTCAAAAGATGATTGATCAGTGAAAAAAATAATGTATCGAGCAATGCAAATCATACTTTTTATACTCCTCAAAGGATGGAAGAACATTGCAAAAAAAAAAAAAAAAAAAAAGGTACACATTTTACTATGTATTTTTGGACCTTGGTAAGCCACGGATAACTGAGACCATGGATACTGGGGGGCTACTGTATAACCAAGGACTCTTGAGGCAGAATTCAGCAGCAATGTTGTACCCCCTTTGCATTGGCGAATTTGACATTCGCGGTTTTGGTTAATCGCAAGCTGGCCGTGAACAATCAAGTGTTTTTGGAGCTTGCTGAAAGATTACAGAAACTCATTCGACATGTAAGCCAAAAACAATGCTGAATGTTTCACTTAATCATATTTTAAATATTAGTGATACATAATATTTGTTAGTTAAGTGCATCTTTATTTAATAATGGGTTGGACACACCATGTGTCTGTCTCAGCAGCCAGCCTCACCCCGTCTTAGCTTGCTTTGTGACCATGGAATCTCACGTTTCTCACAGTAACTTTTACGCTTTTCAATTTGGTTAATTTCGCGTTTTTAATAATGGGTCCAAAATGTGCTACCACTGTACAGTAGTAACTTCATACATGCAGGGGCATAATATACATGGTTTATATATTATATACAGGAATGGACACAACTGTATTCTAGTACGCATTCACCTTTAAAAATGATACGTGCAACAGTGGATTGTTGTAACAGTGTAAATGTGTATGTATTTTATGTGCATTTGTGCTGATATGAAAACAAAATATAATGCATTTTAATGCCAACTCATTTGTGGTATATAGCTTAAAATGCAAGGTATTTTCTTGTCATAGCAGTGCAAATGCACATAAGTACACTTTTACAAGCATCGTTTTTAAAGGTGGATGCGTACTTGTGTACCAGTTATGTCCATCCCTGGTTATATAAAAAGGTCTAGATAGGAAATGAAGTAATTTGACACGCGAATGTACTGTACAGTACTGTTTAGTTAGAAATTGATAATGAAGAGACTTGTGTTATCGCTTGGGCTAGCAGGGTTGAGGTTAGGGATGCCTAAGCAGGCCTCTTATTCGTGAATTTTCATATTTATGAGGATCTTCTGCCCTTAACCCTTGCAAATGTGAAGGGGACACTGTATTGTCACAGTATACCACACACATTTTATGCTGTGTTACAAAGAAACTTTTCTAGCTCTTGTTCTTTTAACTTTTATCATTTAAAAACAAAAATCCCAGAAATCATGTGGTATCTCAGCATGTCATAACAGCTCTTGCAGGGGCGTCTTGAATAACATGGATGTTACGGTGTTAAGGCTTGTTCTATCACTGCACTTATTGTTCTTAATATGAGAATGGGATCTGTTGAACATAATTATCCTGGTTTACTAATGGTTTGTATTATTTGGGCTATTTGGTTAGTATATCTACTTGCATATTATATCTGATATTCACCAATTTAAAGATTAATATTATGATTAAGATGGACTTTATTGATCCTACTGGGAAATTCTCCTGCATACAGCAGCAAGAACATAGTGCACTGACAAACACATGCAGTGCCAAACAGACAAGGTGCTAAGACAGCACGCGCAGTGCAAGCAAATTTAAAAAGTACATAGAAAGCCAATAAAATATCCTAAGGAAAAACATTGATACTACAGAAATAAATATTTAAATGACAGAATAATAAAATAGCAATGGTATATGTGCAGTTATAAAAGAGAACAGGTAGCACTAGACTTGCTCTAACAAGACGGGATGGTTACTGACGTGTAATGGCTGTGGCAGGTGAAGTGGCACGTCAGCAGGAGGCGCTGCGGTGTCTGATGGCAGCAGGCAGGAACATTCCCTAGTAGCATTTTCAGCAGACCGTAGTGTAATGAGCTGGTGGTTAAATGTGCTCCATGATGACGCCCCCTGAAGACTATGTGGAAAACTGTTCATAATATTGTCCAATATTGCCATCATTCTCTCCTCTGCTATGGTCTCTTGTGGACCAAATGTCCGGTTCATTTTATGAGCAATTGCTCTGCTTCCATTGGGTGTCTAAAAGGCATCAGCCAAAAGTTGTATTATATCAAAACTACAAATTAAGGCAGTGAAGCTGACATACTTTCTTACCCTTAGAATATATGAAAATACGTGGAAGGAAAGAAAGAAAAATCACGTAGTTAATGAAACGGTGGTCTAATTTCCAGAAGACATGAGAAGCCAACCCCGAGAGATGAACTTTTTAAACACTGAAGTGTCTCCTCTGCATCCTGTTAGCAATCCAGCGTTAGTGATCCTGTTTGTAATACTTATATATTTTACCTGAAGCTGGATAGTGAAATTAAATCCGATACATTGTGGAATAGTCCCCAGATAACAGGACATATTGACATCTGATTAATAAGGGTAAAAGACAAAAACATTTGTTTGTTCAACATCTTAAGAGCAGTCGTTCAGTGAGGCGAGTTAAATTGTTTACTAAAGTAAACATTTTTCAGATTAAATTATTTGTATTTTTCTGGGACTTTTCTTTGTATTTTCCATCCATTACCTTCTGCTTGTCTGAGATCCAGGTCGCGGGGGTAGCAGCTTCAGGAGAGATACCCAGACCCGTCTCCCCAGCTACATCTACCAGGTCTTCGGGGGGTATGCCGAGGCGTTCCCAGGCCAACCGAGAGATATAATCCCTCCAGCGCGTCCTGGGTCCGCCCTGGAGCCGCCTCCCTGTAAGCACGGAAAACCTCTCTGGGTAGCCGCCCAGGAGGCATCCGCGCCAGATGTCCAAACCACCTGAACTGGCTCCTTTTGACGTGGAGAAGCAGCGGTTCTACTCTGAGACTCTCCCGGATATCCGAACTTCTCACCCCGTCTCTAAAGGAGAGCCCAGAAACCCAGCGGAGAAACCTCATTTCGGCTGCCTGTATTCGCGATCTCATTCTTTCGGTCATTACCCACAGCTCATGACCATAGGTGAGGGTAGGGACGCAGATGGACCAATAGACCAAGAGCTTTGCTTTCCGGCTCAGTTCTTTCTTAGCCACGACGAACCGGTTAAGCTCCTGCATAACTGCAGACCCTGCTCCGATTCGTCTGTCCAGCTCTCGATCTTGCCTACCCTCACTCGTGAACGAGACCCCGAGATACTTGAACTCCTCCACTTGAGGCAGTACCTCTTCCCTGACCTGAAGAGGACAATCCACTCATTTCTGGCTGAGAACCATGGTCTCGGACTTGGAGGTGCTAATCCTCACCCCCGCCGCTTCGCACTCGGCTGCGAACCGCCCCAGAGCACGCTGGAGGTCCCCAGCAGATGGACCCAACAGGACGACCGCAAAAAGCAGCGAGACAATCCTGAGGCCACCAAACTGGACACCCTTGACACCCTGGCTGCGCCTAGAAATCCTGTCCATAAATATTATAAACAGGACCGATAACAAAGGGCAGCCCTGGCGGAGCCCAACCCGCACTGGGAACACGCCCGACTTACCGGCAATGCGGACCAAGCTTCTGCTCCGTTCATACCGGGACCGAATCGCCCACAGTAATGGGCCCTGAAGCCCATATTCCCGAACACCCCCCACAGAGCACCTCGGGGAACCTGGTCGTAAGCCTTCTCCAAGTCCACAAAACACATGTTGACTGGATAGGCAAACCCCCAGGCCCCCTCAGTACCCTCGCAAGGGTATAAACCTGGTCCAGTGTTCCACAGCCAGGATGAAAACCGCATTGTTCCTCCTGAATCCGAGATTCGACTGTCGATCTCACCCTCCTCTCCAGTACCCCGGAATAGACTTTCCCAGGAAGGCTGAGAAGTGTGATATTGAATAACTAGAAAAATGACATCAGAACAATGAAATAAGGAATCTCCAAAAAAAGGAATTCCCCTGGACAGTCACGTCACTCCTCCCCCATCTAATCCTACTCCTCCCACACTCCCAACCTCTGCAATTTCTAGAATTACTGGATGGATCAACTGGAGGTATGACGGCCAATAAATGTGTTTTTACCTGAATGCACTGAGTCCTAGTCGTGGCATGTAATTCTGAAAATACACCTATTCATTTATTGCATATTGCACTAACATGCCAATTTGAACGTAACTTTTCATGTCAATGTCTTAAAATGCCGCTTATGTATATTCTTCATATGTGTAAATTGTTCTGGTTTTTTATTTGCACTGTGACCAACATTTTCTGTGATTTTACAGTAAGACTCCCGTGTGTCTTACTGACATTAACAGCCATGCAATGTCAAACAGGCAAACATACACAGACACATAAAGGTTACAGCTACCTGGATTATTTTTAACTGTACAAAAACAAAACAACCTTCAGTTAGCTGGCAAAAAAACTATCCCACAGGCAGAGTGGGGTGTACATAAAGTCTGTATAATGTACCAGATCCCAATTTTGTGAAAAGTAAACATTAGCAAACAAAAAGTTATTAGAATTTAAACTTTGGGAATAAACATATTTATTATTACGCTACACTAGTTAAGATGAGCAAGCATACAAACAACAAAAACAAATGTTCCCTGGATGGCTGAGTCGCCCCTACTCCCCTGTCGAATCATTACTCTTCCCACACTCCCTAGTCTTTATCTCTGTGCCCCCAACTGTTGGCTTGGGTGGTATTTAATTTTTCATACTGCCCATCTGGGGGTTATACCAGAGTGCAACAAAAATATTGCCATAATACCAGCCAAGCCCACCTGACACACTTTCCTCACTTCTCTGAAAAATCTTTATTACAAGGCTAATTTTAATAAAATTCCCCCACAATAAATTTCACTGAGCGGACAGCTACCAGTAAAACTGGCTGAGCAGGCGGGCTGGCGATAGGAAAAAAATGTATGCGTTATTTTAGAATATTCAAAAAAAAATCATCTCGCGCCACATGGTTTGAGAAACACTGACCTGTACAATGTTTCTGGGAAGTTTGAAAATAATCTATGGAATATATTTAGATGTTTTAGATAGCTTAAGATGGCCTCTGTGCCTCCCTTTCTGTCCTCTGCTGCTACTTAGTGCTGCTGCTTCAGTTTGAAAGCAATTTGTCTCCGGTGTCTCAGGCATAGATTATCATTCATACAATATTTTTGCGAAGTGGTAATAAGATTCATCGAAGATCTAATAGTTATCCTGTTCACAAGGTCAAGCACCCTCTGCTATTACCCTTTCCTTTGATGCCAATTTTAGGGCAGTTTGTATCAAAATTTGAAGAAGGTTCAGATTTTTACCAGCACAATGTGCAAAGTTCCAAAAAAAATATTTTTTGAGTTATGCTGAAATTATGAAGTGTCTGAGGCTTCCATTGCCTTTGCTATCACTATGTGGGGATGCTTAAGTTTTGAGGCAGTCTGTCTCGAAATTTGAGCAATTCCAGTTTGTCACCCATACAATACCTTTGCACAGTTTGAAAAAGATCTGTCAAATACTTTTTGAGTTATCACACTAAAGGGATCAAGAGTCTGCAACTGCACTTTTCTTACTATATGTAAAACTTTATTAGATGCCTAATAACAGGCCCAGAAAGTAAAAAAAATCCAGACCAAGATTTTGTTTTAAGTAATCAGACGAGTACTCCTGACTGTGACTCTTTATACTGAACTAGTTGGTTGAAACAAAATCTTGATCTGAATTTTTACTTTCTGGACCTTATTGAAATATTGAATGAAAAGTCCAGTCAGTAACAGTTACCTGAATTATTAATGTTATTACTATTATTACGTTTGTTTGTTTCTCATTTTATGCATATCTCTTCCCCACAGAATTACATAGTTATATAGTACAAATATTCAGATTCAAATATTTAGTTGCACCCTTGTCAAAGAATCTGTGAGAGCAGGCTTCAGAGCCAAGGCGATTGAAAGTACAGATATAAATGAATATAAACAGCAAGAAACCTGCCATCAGACGCCAAGCAGCTTAACTTGATATCCTTTTCCTTTTATTGTGGTAGCCATTGTTTACATTGTACTGATATCTAGGGACATGAAAAGCATTAGTACATACCCACATGTTTTGTCATATTCCCTTATTCAGAAGAGTGATTCATTAAATGTTTTTCAATAGAAAAATTGTAAAGACCTGTTTTTATGAACAAGTTTAATAAACAAATATAAGAAAAAAATATTGTGGACATTTTTAAAATCATTACTACTTTCTTTTAGCTTATGAATAAACACATTTTTTTATTTTATATTCTATTAACAATATATCAACCAGAATATCAATTTACTAATAAGATAAAGTATGGGCGCGTTTATCTCACAAAAGCCATGATACACACCTCATTTAATTATTTCTTGGTTGGTTTGACTTAGTATTTTTATTCTAGTGACCTGAATTTTGGTGTAAGAAAGGAATTTATAACCAACTTGGACTATTTAAGGCACTTTTCAATCATGGAGTTTTAATAGATTTTGTAGAACAAAAAAGAAAAAAGACTGATGAAAAAGAAAAAAAGACCCGAATCTAATCCTTTTATACCTATATATCTTGGCCGGACCCTGGAGCCTGTCTCAGGGAATGTCTTTAAGATGCCTAAAGTGTGCAGCCGTGTGCGTGCAGCCTGTGATGGACTATTATCCTGTCCAGAGTGCCCCCCCTGTCCTGTTCCCCTTTAGAGACTCCAGGTTTAATGTGATCCTCTACGGGATAAACGATTATGGAAGGTGGATGGGTGACATCACAGGGATGTCATTAATATTAAATGAAAATCGCATTTCCACTAACAGCTACTGCTGCTGCTAAACCTCTGCTTAGGATTAATACGTTTATGGGAAGATGCCTTGTAGACGCTGCCTATGGCGTCATCCTGAATTCTATCATTTCTCTTTTACACTGCAGGATTAGTTACTGGGGGAATGAAGTGCTTGTATTGATTTTACAGTTAGATTGAACTAACTGGAGGAATATCATATGTTGGAATTTTGGAATATTTTTTGCATTTGGGATTTAACAAACGTGTGCTTCATGACCGTGTCAGTCTTAGCCAGCTGTAGGACGCCCTTCTGCATTTAATACATCAGTCTTCACAGAATTTACGTCTTTTTTTTCTTTTACACCATTTTGCAAGTATAGTATTAACTGAAGTGTCTTGCCAATATAATATTCATTGCTCATTTATGGTATGCAGGTCATAAGCATTAGGTATGTAGTATATGTCTTTATCTGTGTCTTCCTCTTCCATTTGCAGGGGTAGTTCTGTGCCTGGGTTGAAAGGCTTCAGAAATATTTTCAGCCCAGGTGGCGGGTGGAGCAGCACCCTGACTGACCCACTGCACCTCGCTAGCTGCCTGGAAGCCGCTTTCCCACCCCTCATTTTGCTCACACAATCCCTTTAAAGGGTTAGTGCGCCCAGTGGGATTCAGCAAAGCCATTTGACCTTGGAGCCCCACAAAATTTTTCCTCCATATCTGTGGATTTTTTTTTTTTGGTCATCCGTTGTCCTTTTTGTTCCATACAGACTTAAAGTTGTACAACATGTTTTTGTCTCTCTTATAGTATTACTTATTTAAATTATTTAAATGTAAAAATCTGTTACATTATTGTTAAATAATTTTTAGAGTACATGTTGGAAGTGGTGTTATACATAAAATTAATTCATTAATGTTTAATCCACTTAAAGAACATATTTTTTGTACACAGATCTCATCCTTGCTAAGTAGTCATTGGATTTATTGATATTGTAAAATGATACAGAATATGCAGATTTAGAATGAACAGTACAAATACATCATTTGCTGCCACATATGAGGAAAATATGAAGAGAAAAATGTTATTTTATTTAAACTTAATTTAATTAAACACTGTAATCTATTTTCTCTTCCCTTATACGAGTTAGTGTCATGAACTATGCAATTATTTTTTATGCGAAACATTGAATATCTTAATTGACTCCAGTATTGCACATGTTCATTATTCTTTTGATTTGTAATACTGTATACTCTGTTTCCTCTCTCTAGCTATGCTCAGATTCGTTTAGCTTGTCATCTCAAGTCAAAGTCAAAGAATGTTTCGC
This sequence comes from Mormyrops attenuatus, assembly GCA_026777985.1. Taxonomy (NCBI): domain Eukaryota; kingdom Metazoa; phylum Chordata; class Actinopteri; order Osteoglossiformes; family Mormyridae; genus Mormyrops; species Mormyrops attenuatus. Next base: position 7,483,374 of record JAODKC010000002.1, read on the forward strand.
TGTCAGCCCCAGATATACGATGTGTGGAGTCTGGCACTGAGGTGAAATATCATTCTTGTTGGTCACAGTGCAAATGAGAAGTAATAAAAATACTGAGACATATAAGCCTAATATAAACATGACATTTAAGCAATGAACATTATGACATAGACCGTTAACCACATCATTGGTAGTGAAAGATTATGCAAATTTGGTATAGAATTTTGGCATGGAACAGAATGTACAACAAATAAACAGATTTAGAGTTACTAGTCCACAGTTTAGTCCGTTCAACAGCCCCAGCCCTTAGCCTAACACTGTTCAGCATACAAACAGTTTTTAAGCCTTACTGTCCTCCTACCAGATGGTGCTGCAGCTAAGAGGTCATGAAAGGAGACGATGCCAGTGGCCCTCGTAGATGGGATGCGAGGTGCCAGTCTTGCTACAGGAAGTGTCTGCTGATGGGCATTCTTCATCAGGGAAGATGTCTGCTGGCTCCAGGAGAGATCCCCGGCGAGGTACACATCCAGAAATTCAATGCTCTGAGCTCTGCTGACAGCTGAGGCATTGACGTATAGAGTGTTATGCTCCCCTAGTTCTTCTGAAGTCCAGAATCATCTCCTTCATCTTGTCAACTTTGAGTAGCAGATTGTGGGCCTTGCACGGCTCCACAAGCTCTCTTACCTCCTGTCTGTGTGCAGACTAATCTCCTGCACTCACAGGGCCACGGGGGTGTCATCTGCATCTGTGTCATATAATGAATTTACTGTTTTCACTGAGGGGATCATAAAAAAGTTGCCTTTGCCACTAGATTGAAATGGTCTGTAATTCACAAAAAATGCATCCAAATGAGCCTCTGAGATGGGAATGTAACATTATAGCTCGGGATCACTCCAGTTGTATAAGAAAAAGGAATTATCAATTTTTGTGACAAATTTAGTGTGATCGAATAATTTAGAAATGTTCAGTTACCCTCCCCTGTTAGCAGAAAAAAGATACATTTAGTATAACATCTGAGTTCTCAAAGCTTAATCTTGGCCTGTGTCAGACCTCCACTCTATTTTGTTGAGAATATTATTGCTAATGACTCATGGTACTGGACCAGTTTGGCGGTGTTGGGTGTCAGAATGCACCCTGAACACTGGTCAAACTTCCAGGCCAATACATACATTTTTACATTGTAATCAGATATTTTCAGAGGTGGGGATTTCAGGTCCAGAGAGTACAAATCCAGACCAGGATTTTGTTTCAACCAACCAGCTGAGCGTAAAGAGTCAGTCACAGAGTACTCAGCTGGTTGATTGAAACGAAATCTTGAGTCTGGATTTGTACTCTCTGGACCTGAAATCTCCACCTCTGGATATTTTCTTTTAAGAATTCTGCTATTGTATCACTATGTCTGTGACTGTAATCCTACTCTTCCCCTCCCCATTTTCCTCCTCCTACATGAAAAAGACCTGCTGGATTCACCTTCACCTTCCACGTACAGCTCAACACTTGCACCACAACCCATCCCTCATTCCTATTTGGCCGAATCCAGTTCAGTATGAGACCCCACTATGGTGAAGCACAGGGCGTTTACCCTACATCCGTCTTATTTTTTTTTTTCATTTCACGCCGAGTCACTGAGTGCTGTGAAAAAGATCTAGCAGCACTTAAATGATACCACATCACTCACTGCTGGCGGCGGACAAGCTGCCTGTGCCTGACAGCCCTTTATGTCAAGACAAACTTCGCCAGCGCAATGCCTAGCAGTCTCTGCGGAACCTAGCCTCACTTGGTTGGTGTCATGGGTGACAAGTACTTTCTTGGCTCAGGAAAAATATGCCAGGAAAGAGTAGCTGAGCTGAGTTAGAAGCTCTACTAATTTGAAACCCCAAAGCCTGTTCGTCACAATTAATTGGCAGCTGAGAGTCACCTGACGTGGCACTCTGGTATGAGTGCTGTGAGTATGTCATGACTCTGCTTATGGACATTGTCTTTAAAGGGCAGCGTTTTGTTCCCTTGGTGCACCTGGGCTTGGTGTGGAACTCGACTTTAGCCCCTGCTGAAAGTCAGCGACTTACCTTCGAATTCCCAACAGGATAAGAAAAATCTGAATGTATAGAGCCAGTATTGCAAATTATTAAAAACTAGTTTGTCTCCACAACAGAGAGTAGTAATTTCTAGCTCTGAGCTGTACTGCAACCTGAGATTTTCCTTTGATTGAAATTGTATTATTAAGTATGACTGGAAATTTCAATGAGAGTACTTAGAAATCCAATTATCTCTGGCTGTCTTATGAAAGGATTCCCTTTTTAGCGAACAAAGATGTTCTTGTCGAGCTTTTCTTTTCAGTCCTTCCAGAACTTCTCTAATAAGAGCATTCATGTCCAATTGATTGTAACTGCAGACACAGGTATAAATTTATGATTAAATGTATAGGGGAAAAAAAAGTGTTGACAATTATTCTTATTATACCAAGTGACAGTCAACCACCAGTTTTACATGAACGGTAAATTAGACTTACCTGTGGCAAAACTGTACCACTGTCAAAGCATTCAATGCCAACCCAGAGCTGGGCTCAAAACATTTATACCGATTATAGGATAGAAGTCAGAGACCAGCTGTATATAAATATATTGTAACAAAACCACCGATATTATCTGGATATTTATAACTTGGATGTTTGTAATTCTTTAAAATCCACATTGTAGTCTTTTGATGGTAAACAGTGAAATTTATACAAACAGGCATTCATCTCCATAAACCACTATTGTTCGTGATAGGGTTCGAGACAGGAGAAACCCAATAATCCAAATTTTAATGGCAGCCACTGAATTTATGTATCCTGATTTTTTTTCTTTTTTTTTCTTTTCAGTGACAACAGCAGTGATCATTTTGCCTTTAGGATGTAGCACCGCACACTTCCATGACAGTAGTATGGGATGTAGCGCCGCACGCTTCCATGACAGTAGTATGTGATGTAGCGCCGCACACTTCCATGACTAGTATGGGATGTAGCGCCGCACACTTCCATGACAGTAGTATGTGATGTAGCGCCGCACACTTCCATGACTAGTATGGGATGTAGCGCCGCACACTTCCAT
>JAODKC010000002.1:7497808-7534223 GCA_026777985.1 Mormyrops attenuatus
CGACGCAATGGCGAGTACCCAGCAAGCCCAAACACTAGGGCAATAGCATGGTGCCCCCCCCCCCCCGAGAGAGAGAGTGGGATTCCAACCCCCAGCTCTTGAGGTGTGACGTTACTACCCCAACAGCAGCAGCAGTAATAATATACTCATTTAATAATTATTTAATAATAATTCAAATATTGATCCAGAAATACTTAGAGGCACTGAATGCTTGTACTATCTAAGTATAATGATGTGTTCTATTCTTCATTTATAAATGTTCATAAAAATTCCTAGACCAATAACCACAAATACTTTTGCTTTCCTTTCGACTTCAACCAACAACCCTGTAGTTTTTTGCCGTCGTCTTCTGCCTTTTCATTTGCGCTGTGCTCTATACTGGAAATGGACTGGTGATTCTTTATTTTAATGCAATCTAACAAAAACAAAACATAATAGAAATTCATTAGGACACATTCTACAATTAAACATCCTAAATCTTAAATTCAATATAGTTAATAAACTTCCACCACCGCACACACAGCAGAGTGGATGGTCAGCCAGGCTCCCCACAATAACTGGACCTCAGTGGATGAAGCATTTTAATTAGTTCATTACAGTAACACTGGACCTTTCGTGGATCAGCACATGCGGATATCCTCCACCCTCAGAAAAAGATAAACAGCAGACCTCTTTTGGAACAGAATACTGGCTTGTATCCCAGCTGCTAAACACCTTTTGACCCACTGTCCATGGTATCTGTGAGATGGAGACCTGGAGTGCAATGGATTCCTTAACATGCCTGACCCTGTGGCACAAGCAGAGGGAGAATCAAACCACTGGCAAGGATAGTCTGAGGATGTCCTAGTAATGGACACAGACAGACATTAAAACACACTCAGTCATCGGAATTAACTAGTTAACTAATGAGTGTCTGTAAATGATTTAACCAGGATATATATGAAATGTACATGTGTTACGTTTGGACATGTTCAGCACAAGATGGACACATCTTGTTGTGCCTTGTTTAGGTCCCCTGCATGATTCTGTTAATTCTGCACTTTTGAATCCAAATAAATATTCCCTATTCCATTCATCCACACTTGTTTGGTACAAATCTTTGAAGAGTATACATAACATATTTAAATAGAAGGTGTATAGTTGAAAAACATTTTAAAAATGGCAAAATTTGTTAAGATATCTTATTTTTCCCCCCCCCAAGTTACTTGTAGATATACAGGTAAAATGAAATGTATCTGTAAGTGATTTACATTTTTCCACCAGCCCTGAGCAGTCAGGCCAAACAGCGATAAGCACTGCAATGTAGCGTCAACTTATCTTAGTGACAGTTTTAATGGATCATAAAAAAAAGTTCAGTTGAACTTGACCATAAATCAAACAGGAGTCTAATCTCTCCAGTTTCGAAAAGGTAAATATTTAAAAGTATGGCAAAATAAAAATGTAATAGAAATCAAAAATTGTTAAATCAATAGATTAAAATAATCTATTTTATACCATAACACATATGCCATGCCTAGTCACCACAATTCAAAATGTCATTTAATAGATTTTTAAAGGACCATTCTAGAGATTCCATAGTGCAGAAGCATTTATGAGAATCTTTACATGTATGCTGGTAATACGAAAGAATGTCCTGAGGTGCACATTAAATAACACGGCACCCGGCTTTTCATTCATCTTGCTGGAAGGGCGGCACAGAGGTAAATAGTTCCTAGTGACAAATTTGTTTTCAAAAGGCTTCTCCATACAATTCCATCATGCATGCATATCTTTGAGAAATGCTCTGTGGCTGAAAATGCTGACTCAAGTGGGTTCCTTAGATCAAACTGATAAAAATCTTTGCCCTCCTTTTAGTTTAAACAGCACTAAAGACCAAATAAATTTAGGAAGGGAAGTATAAAAATAATTTTAAAAAATGTAATCATATATCTGCTGATTATATTTTGACTCATAGAGTCAATGAACTGCACACTATAGAGGACCTGAGTGTCTCTTTTGCATGTGGAAAAAATAATATGCAATGGGAAATATCTACATACTTGCTCATTTAAATGTCATATTTTATTCAATGGCAAAAGTATCAACACAAATAAGGATAATTAACCATTAATGGTTTAGAGGAGTCATTTTATAGTTGCAGTACCGAATAGGGCTTAGAAAAAAACATTTTGAAGATATTATTTTTGCATTCAATCATGCATTTTGTAACTGCTTTGCCAGATCTGCATTGTGGGATGTTTATTATTATCAGTACTAATAATATTAGTAGCAGTAATCGTAGTAGTACTAGTAAGAGTAGCCAGTGTTGCTGTTTCATTATAAGATTACTGACTTTCTTTGAATGGAGTTTAATGATATTTCACTTTCTTTCAAAAAAAGCAAATTTGAGAAGGAGATAAATGTGGAATTCACTGAATCATGACGTACCGTTAACTAGCACCTCAGGTGTTACGGCGCGGCAGGATGCAGGCGGGAAAATAGTGGTGATCCACTGGCGGCTCAAATGGGGTTTTATTACGAAAACTAACAATACTGGGGAAGGCGCAAAATAAAGGACCTCGAGGGGTCAGAATGGGAGAAAATTAATAGAACCACATAAACAGCAGCTAAAAGAACCGGGAAACCACGGGAATAGAACTAGGCAAACACGACTAAGGGACTTGCAAGAGCTGAAACTAAGAAAACAGGGAAACACTGCACTAGGAGAAAATCAAGAAACAAAACAGAACAGAACCAAAGCAGGGGCAGAGAACCATAAACAAGACTAATTAAACACAGGGATAAACAATGTGAGACTAAGGATAAAAATAATAACTAACCAATGGGGCTCGAACGCACAACCACCAAAGAGGAGTGGAGAACAGTGGCTAACCACTTAGTCCGTTAAGCCACGCGGCAGCCTCGGGGGGTAGGTACACATACTAAGGACTAAGGGCTACACGACAGAAAAGGGAACAGAATAGCGAGCAAAGGGGCCAAGACACATGGGACAGAGACGGACATGCCCCGACCCTGATACTCAGGTGCATCTGTAGCCATGTCAGATGACAGTGGTTTAAAGAGAAAATAGTTTAAAGGCAGTCTATGTAAACTAGGACAAAACCACAGCCATAAAACTGCAACGATGAAGGGATTCACCCTTTAACTATTTTAAATTACTAAATGGATCTACCAAATCAAACCTGACTAGACAATAAACGCTTATATATTTGCTTTTAATTAACAGTGACAAGCATTCACACCTATGCATTTGATGTGCTTTAATGTATACCTGTCTCTACCCTATTTTGACTGGTGTCATTTCAGCTGTCATTTCTTGAATGTTGGTATGTCTGTAGAGAGGGTGCACTTGCTGTCATGGATTGAAGAGCCAGGTTACTGGGCTTATTTGTGTTGATTCATACCACGCGTCCCGTTTTCGTGCCTAAACCTATAAACCGATGTTTTCTGTTCTTTCTCACCACCACTAAACATGTTGCTCCCTAAAGCCAGTCTCAAATCGTGTTTCAATTCCTCGAGTTTCAGGCCTCACTTTGTTTCTTGTGCACCAAGCAGCTGCTTTCTCTTTTGTTTTTATGTTGTGCTGATCTGCCCCTTTCCAAGTCCCCTTAAACTGAAAAAGGAAAGTATCAATCTGAACATCACATGGTTTCGTTCATGTTTCAAATCAGAGAGATCCTCAGCTCTCATTAATTAGTCTACTTTTCTTATCCGACTGGTAAATGATGAAAAAGGCTATAAAATATTGTAAGATTATTAGCAGAAATTACGTTAATTTGCCAAATAACCTTTATACATGCAATCCATAACAGATCATTTAATACATCTAATATACCGTGAATCAAATATGTATTAATATATCAATATAAAGTGCTAAAACATTTTTATAATGACATTAACAAGGCATTGTCTTACAACATTTATGTGAACTCAACTGCAGAAAAAAAGATCCGATAATGGTATTTCCTATGACATTTTGAGTGAGAAAAATCGAAGAACAATACCGTGGAAGAGATGGTCTTTTAGTGAAAATCAATATTTTAGCTTCTAGATTTAGAAACTTATATGACGGACATATACATTATGTTGCCTTGCAAAAGTTGCCCCCAGTACCTAACACAATGAAATTGTCTGCAGCAGACTGATACGATGCAGTTGGTGAAGAAACACTAATCCATGTTTAATGATGTGCCAATTCTGAAAACACCACTGCAGAGTGACATTGATGCGATGGCTATGGAGCGAGGTCTATCAAGCAGCATTCTTATGGTGTGAACCCTGTTAACAGATCTAAACTAAGGTGATGTCTTGCCTACTTGACCACTGATTAAGTAACCCCAGCCTGTTCCTTGGAGCTCCGTATGTATTTCAGTGCCTAATAGTAATGACACGGCTCACTTCTGCACCAATTACCAACAGGTAAATGCCATTATCATGCCTGACTCATAGCCATTGCCACGCAGTTAGGAAAATGGCTTCTGCCTGGGTTGTTGGCAAACTTTACCTAATGAAAGGATATTGACAAGTCCCATTAACTCCTCTGCTTTTCCGATTCCTGACCACTTTTTCCAATATTTAGTGATGCTGTTTGGTATGCGCAGTGCTCCTGCCAGTACTCCAGAGGTTGACCAAACTGTGAGACTGATTTTGACAACTTAGTTGTTTGTTGGCCTTTGATCACACAAAACTTTATCATTGACATCCATTATAAGAAGGAACCAGACAATGTTCTAACATATGTCTTGCCCCACTCATCTAACTGGCCCGACTGGTACGTTTAGCTGATGAGTTTGTTTTTGTGGGTGGGGGTGTTGGAGCTATGGGTACCATGTGTATTTGTTTTTTCCTTTTTATCACTATGTTTCTCCTCGTATCCTTCCCTCACTCTTCTTACTTTCCAGGAGGTAGGTTGTGCTAATGAGTCTGTGGGCCCATCACTCTTCAGGACCGCTTAAGTGTCTGCTCAATTAGAGGATGACACAGGAAATATAATGAATGGCAAAATCCAAAATAGTGGCGAGAGGCACAGAGGTCAGGAGTTGGGCAATCGGGTTATTGGGCAATTTGCGGAATGGTAACGCTTACTTTGGGCTGTTTGGGCTGTCATTTTGCTTAAGGTATGGCTTTGATTGTGACTATTCCAATTTGGCTGCCCTTGTACTTATTTTTTAAATACCATATTGCTGTATAATACAGATGCCAGTGCTAATGGGATTCACAACAGTTTGCAAGACGGTGCCTTTTTACCATAAGAGCAGACTCTGGTTCACCCAAAACATGCTCAGAGAATGAACAAGTCAGCCTACACCAAAGGTGACATTCACCAGCACAAAAAATCCAAATATGAGCTGTGCATTGCCTGAAGACTGCAAGGTCAAACTATCGCCACAGAATGGCCTTGACAATCCAAATCAGATTCCAGTGCAACTTGAGAAAAATTATTATAAAAGAATACCTATCTTTCCATCTGGTGATGATCCAGACCACCCTACTAATCTAAACACATGCAAACATTTTAATTACCCAGTTACCTCCTTCTCCAGCACTACCTAGTGACTTGCTCACACTGCTTTTCCTCATTGTGTTTAGAAGGTGAGAATCTCCTAGAAACAAAATGAGAAAAGCAGCAGGACTGAACAACTTAAGCCCTGCCTTTCTCAGCCAAGGCCATCTAGCTCGATTGTTCAGAGATACCTCTGCTTAACCTTCCACTGTGTTTCAAAGCATCCACCATAATGCATGTTGTGAAAATTCCAAGACAAGCAACCATAATCATTAAAGACCATTAAGGGACATAAAAAATTCAGATGCCTGCCCTACCCCATATATGGCACCTTCTGCAATGATGGGACCACTCCCATTTGCACTGGTCTCTCAAACACACTCACCCTGTAGCTCCAGCACAGATTGTTCTACCTAGAGTCTCCAAACTATTGTGCCTGCACCCTATTCGTGTATTTCACCTTTGCCTTCAGTATAATTAATCCATTCAAGTCGTCCTACTGATGATCAGTGCCACTGAAAACTGGATTAGCAGAACTAATTCAGTTTGGATGAATGAGTGTGCATTGAATATTCTGTCTATCAGCACTGGAGCACCATAATGCTGTGTACGCTCCCTACTCCTATTTATTCATAACCGTGATTTGTGTATCCCCCGTGTCTATGTATTTTCATAAACATATATACCACACTCAATAATCAGATCATTAGGCACACCTCGTTATTAATTACAAACAACCTGCTCCTTTAAACAGTCAATCATGAGTCAAGGGGTTCAGTTAATTTGGCTAGAACAGTCAAATACATACGTGATTCTGAATGTGGCTTGATTGTTTGTGGTTCCAGTATCTTAGAAACAGCTGTGCTCAAATAAAGTCTAGTCATAGAAAATTCTGTGGGAGAAACACCTTTCTAATGAATGAGGTCAGATATGAATGGCTAAACTTATTAAAGCTAACAGGAAGGCCACAGGTACAAAAATAATAGTTTAGTAAAACTGGTGTGCAGAAAGGCTTCTCTGATTGCAAAACTGAGTCCTACCCAGTACTAACTAGCTGTACCTAATAGAGCAACTACTGTGTGTGTGTGTGTGTTTGTGTGTGTGTGTGTGTGTGTGCATGTATGTGTACATGTACATATACACACACATATACATACATACACACACACACATCTACAGTACTTACTACTCACTGAATGTATATTGTCTTGTCCTTGTTCTCGCAGAGAAATGTACATCCATGTTGAACAATCAAAATGTCATTTGCCTATGCATGAATATATAGCATACTTGTTTTTTCAAAAATTGGTAACATTTCAAAGGGAACCTAGGTTTCTTTTCTACAGAAAATTATTATTTAAGCAACGAGATGCTTAAATATGCTTGCAGGAGATGGTGGTTAACTGAAGGTTACATGGACCACATTTTTATTTACATATAAATTCTGTGCTGCCAGAGAACCTCATCAAGCAACCATGCAACTCGCCTAAATGCAACTGGGACGCTATATTATGTGAAGCTACTGATTTAGTCCCATGGGCAGCTCAGTTCAGCTCAGCTGGAGTGGCATAATCAGTAGCAGTGATTTGGATAAAGCTGGTTGGGCTTCTGGTTCAAGCCAAGCAGATTTTATTTTAATTGAATTACAAATTAAGGAAAAATGTTGCTGGCACAGCTCAGGCTAAATGGCCTAAGAATCAAGCCACAGAGCTCAAGAGCTGTACCTGAAAGGTTTGAAACCTGCTGCTTCTGTTGTATTTCATGGAATCTTTATTAATTCAATAAGCTGGTTTAATGAAATAATATTTAAACTGCTGGAGCACTCTCTATATGTCATATTCAGAGGAGAAAACCGAGAAAATGCAGTAGCGTAGATGCGTGTGTAGGCTTGTATGCATAAGCAAACAGTCCCAGCAAGAGAACAGAGCAATAAATTGAGGACCAAAATCTTTTTATTCCATTACGGCTTCCTGCAATTAACATAGCAATTACAGCAAAAGTGATTAGCATGTTTTCCTGCTGATGTTTTCATAATCAACATTAGCTCAGGCATTGTACATTGTATCTGAATATTGAACATAATTTTTTTTTATGCAGCAGCGAGGGCAGGACTCTTATACCGCCATTGGCGGCAGTATGAGAACTTCAAATTAACCCTCCCCGGCCCCCACCCCCCCTTTAGGGATCCAGGTGTAATTCCGAGATATCAAAGATTGGGGCATTCCTCTCCTACTTTTCCTCCCTGCTTTAAATGTTCATGCCTGACCAAGACCAGGACGTGTAACATATGGGGGCTCGTCAGTTAAGAAGGAGCTTTTAAGGTTGTGTCTGAGAGGCTCATGGCCATAAATGTGTTGGGGAGAGCATCTGGCGATAACACAGCAGATTCTAGTGACACGGGCAGTGACACCGCCAGCTGGTGCGCATGGAGGTTGTGTTATTCTTGCACCATTCTCACCTCTTTTCTGGCAACTCGTGAGTGGATGCTTACCTTAAGGTGCGAATCACACATTTACAGTTGGAGGTGCAGAATAAAGCTCAGGATCGTCAGACTGTGCTGGATCACAGATTGGCCATACGTAAGCTTGAGCTGGAGTCCAAAAGGGAGGTGCGATGGCGGAGTTTGGAGACTGAGGCGTTGAAGATCACTTCCGTATCCATGGCTGAGTCAGCTTCCAGAGTTCTGATGGCCCAAGCTATCTTTAACAAATTAAACCACCTTCCATCTCTACTTCCTCCAAGGAAGGTACATCGGTGGGATTCAGAAGATGCTCGAAATATTCCATCCACTGCCTGACTATATCCCTAGTTGAGGTCAACAGTTCTCCATTCCCACTGTAAGCAGCATGGGTAAAGCCCTGCTCCCCCCCCCCCACCCCGAACCTTTTCGAGGCCAGCCCCTCTCCAGGAGTTTAGTTGCAGAGCCTGAGCCATGCATCGAGGTGAGCCTAACTATATCTATCTCTCTACTTTCCGCACCAGCTCAGGCTCCTTTCCCACCAGAGAGGTTACGTTCCATGTACCAAGAGCCAATTTTGGTTACCGACGATCGGTCCCTGGAGACCCCAGTCTTCAACTGCCACCCGATCTAAACGGCACCTGACCCCCATGGTTCCCCCTGCAGGTGGTAGGATCACAGGGAGATGAGCCCGTGTTACTTCTTTGGGCTATGCCCGGTCGAGCATCATGTGGTGGTGGCCTGGCCGCCAGGTGCTCACATACGAGCTCCTGCTACAGACCCGGTTCCTTGATTTTCTTTGTCATTGGGGTCAATATGAACCGCACTTAGTCTGGCTGCTCACCGATGACCAATTTGCCTTGAGAGACCCTACGAATTTGCCCCCGACAACATAGCTCCTACAGTAGGATCACAGGGGCACACAACGCCCCCCACCATGGCAATTCATGGAGGGGGGGGTAACATTTTGTTTGGTTATTTTATTTTCTTTGGTACCATGTGGTTTTGTTTCCCTTCCCTTACAAAAGAAAGGAGAAGAGTGCTGTACATATTAGTCAAAAGAATTTATCCATCAAGACCGGCTACCACACAGCTATGGATAAAATTTGCTAAACAGGGAGGCAATCAATGTAAGCTTTATTACAAATTATTCATAAAATCATCTTACTGTCATATCCTCAGTGGTTCAGCAGTAGGAAATCGGGATTGCAACAATAAGGTCACATGTACATAAAGTGGATTTATTTATAGTGCCTTACCAGTTTGTCCTGGGTATGATGCTATACTGCATCCAACCTTGCAAAGAGGCCCTCTAACTTACAGGGAAAAATCTGGGGGTTGGCACTCCAGCCACTGCAAAAAAAAAACAAAAAACGCACACAGCTCAGAGAAAGCAGACAGGACACCTTTCTTCTCTCTGCATTAGTAGCTCTGCTGCAGCTGCCTACAGGAAAGCTGCATGCACCATGAAGGGGATGGGGGAAGCCTTTGGGAGCGTCACCCCCCTGAAGAGTCAAAACTGTCAGAGAGCCAATGGGGTCAGGCCTGTTGGGAATCGGAACAGATGTGGTGCTGAGGTGTCGCCCGCTGCAGGTCCAGTAGGCTACTACCTACTCGGAGAATGAGGCTGGACCTGGTCAGACACCTAGATCGGGCTATTTCTAATGAGCTTGCATGCAGTTTATGTGAGGAACTTGTAGACTTGCAGGGTGCAGCTGCTGATTCTAATGTGATTTGTGAGACCTGCCATCATAAGACCCTGAAGGTTGCTGAAAGCTGTGTTGATGTTGCTGGTGTTTCCTGAAGGAGATGCTTCATCTTGCATGGCACCCTGGATCTTCTCAAGATGAGTTACAGCACATGGCTTGATGGCAACTCCAGTCTGTACAGGCGACTGAGAAGGACAGTTGTAACGTCTCTGAGGTTAGATAAGGAGACGTTTGTTAGCGGAATCTGTGAGCAAGTGATATACTGCCTGTGGTCTAGCAACCCTCATCCTGTTTACAGAGGAATCCAAGCAATACATACATCCTAATCTGTTCTCTGGGGTGAAGGTTCTTGAGACTGATCCTCCAGTTAGCTATGTACCACCCAATCTCACTGACACTGCATGGGTGGTGAACCAGCTGGGGGGTAGGAAAGGCCACAGGATCTATGGTATCCAGGGTGAACTTCTCCAGTCCAGTGGTAAGGCTGTCCTCCTGGCACTGCAAGCAATTTTTGCTTCCATTAGGGGGACAGACATCATCCCAACTGACTGGAAAACTGGGTGATAGCCTGGATTGTGGCAACTACAGGAAGACATGTACTCAGGAAGAACACTGCTCTCAGTGCCTTGGTCCTTGCTAGGGTCATACCCAGCAGGATCCGCTTATCAGTGACTGTAGCAGTCTGGTTTTGCACATAAGAAATATACCATCAACCACCTTTTGGCACTGAGGGTTCTCATTGAGCACAAATGTGAATATTGGCAGGGTTTCTTTGCAGCCTTTGTTGTTTTTCATAAATCATTTGACTCAGTCAACCAAGCTGGCCCGTGGAACATCCTGAGACTTTCCAGGATCCCCCCAGTTTGCTGGATGTCATGGCTGGCCTGCACGCCGGTACTGTGAGTGCTGTACAAAGTGGAGGCAGAACCTCTGTGTTCTTCCCAGTGGATTCTTGCTCCTACTCCGTTCAGTACTCGCACAGACTGGGCATTGGGCAGGGTCGTGGGGTTCAGCAGCAGTGGAAAATGTGTTGGTGAGGAAGGATTTAGCAATCTTGACTTTGTCAAAGATGCTGTGATCTTCACGGAATCAATGGAGGCTCTGATCAAGGCGAGGATTCTGAGTGTGTGGGTTTGTAAATGTCCCAAATTAAAATCAAGATCCAGGCCCTAAACCCTAAACCCTAACTCCTTGGGTGCAGTCACCAGAAGTGTGTCTGTCTGTGGAGAGAATGTCGACCTCGTCAAAAGGTTCACGTACCTTGGCAGTGGCATTCATGTCTATAGTGGAAGTATTATTTGGCTAAGTGTATAGATCACAATGCACTGTATCAGTGATGAATGTTCAGTGCTCACCATAGTCAACACTTAGTTACACATTGTTACTTGTCATTTAATTTTCTGTGAGCTGGGCAGCTGCAGGGGTGCATACTGGTGGCTTGACTAGCTTGTTGAGGTTTAAGCATACAGTAGACACTCAGCACACACTCATTTACATCATTAACCAGAAAAACACCAGTGGCTAACACATCATACTGCTGTTTAAATGTGTAGTCTTTGTGCTCTTTTCTGTCGGGGCGTCAGGGTGTTGTGTAGCTACAAAAAGTTTCGGGTTCCTCGTGACACAAAGCAGGACTTGTTTGAAAATTCCTGGGTCACCCATGCATGGTGTATACTGGATGTTGTACCATGTGTAGGGGGTGGGGAAGGGAGGTGACAGGGGAATTAAAAATCATTATTAAACAATTGAACGTAAATCTAAGAATTGTGAGGAATTACTAATGATGATGTTTCATATTGTTGTAACATGTTCATATGTTTCTTAATGAAATATAAGTCAGTGCTGTGTTTGGTGTACTGTGGTATGTGTGACGGGGGCGGGCTTAAGAGGATGAAAGGCTTCCTGTGTACTTAAGAGGAACACACACACACACATGCATAATGTCAAAGGTGTGTGAAAGTGAAGGCATTGTGGCCAGGTCAGGACGCTGTGTTCAATATGGCTGTAAAATGGCTGTAAATAGCGTCTGTGTTTTTGCATTGTATCTTTCACTTTTCACGTGTGTATTTTTTGTGGAAGACTGGGAGCACCGAATAAAACCTTTTGCACTGAAGTGCTAGCACGGCGGAGCCATTATTGCGTAGGTGCGGACGAGAGGAAGGGGCCCCTTTACGCCTCTACGTGACAGCCAACAAGGGATAATTATTCTGTCTGTTCACTTTGTTGTTCTTTGTGATATTCCAAAAATAAAAGGGTGTGGGACTATGGATTCTCTCATAAAGAGATTAAAAATATCTATAAAAACATGTGAAGGTTAGTGACTACCCGCTTTCAGAATGAAACACCACCTGGACCAACTGCTTTTCAAGTATTAATATTTTTGAAAGTTAATCTCGTATCTCTCTCAGAGACAAAGACACTAGTGTTGTTAGACAGAAGGATGGGAGGATCTTGTTTTTTGCAGATTCAAATCAGCATGAAATGTATTCAGTTTGTAAGGTGCAGAAGTTCTGTTGAACATGACCATGACTTGATTTGTATTCTGTGAGGATGTGAATTAACTGACAATTAGAGGCGGCATGTAGCTCAATAGGCAAGGCTATTGTTGTGGTCGGAAAGGTCATCAGCTTAAATCCCAGAGTCAGAAAATTTCACTATTGGGCCCTTACCCCCAGTTGCTGCAGGAATTCTTCAACATTGTTTTCTGTCAAAAATGTGTCACTCAGGCATCTACTCAATGATTGAAGTGTAATGTTGTATTTATTTCGAGTGCAGGTATGCTCTAATTTTAGTTTGTCTTTGTGTTATATTTTTGCCATTTTACTGCCTTACAACTGAGTTAATCAGAGTGTCTGTTTGCGCCCGAGTGAAAATAGTCACACAGCATCTATTGGACTATTTACACCCAGCCACCTCACTCCCCACCCACTGGCTCCACAAAAAAATTGGGAAAAAAAATATACATCTCATCATACGAACTGATTGTTTATTGTGGAATACATGTAGTCAAGTTGAAAGATTTCAAAACATCTTATCTATTTTTGTGTCCTTTGATTTTTGATGTGGTGTGCCTTTAGCTAGCTATCTATGCCACGATTGCATGACCACTGCAAAAGCTTCTTTAGGGGTCTGTTGTGTCCAATGAAATCAAGGATGGCACAACTGGAGAATGTGCGACCACGGAGAGTGTCTCTCGGCGTTGGAAAAAGCCAAAAATCGTTATGCACAAGGTCACGTGAGTAGGGAGCATTAGGAAACACTTCAGAGTTGTTGTTGAGAAGAAACCTCTGAAGAAGGGTTGCCCGATGAGCAGGAGTGTTGTCTTGATGGAAGAGAACACGTGCAGCCTTTTCCAGCTGTTTTTATTGCAATGCTGGAAGAAACATCTTTTTCAAAAAAATCTTCAGAGGGTGCGTTCGCAACGTCCATGCAAATGGGGCATGAACGTTGTGAAAAATGCGTACATCTAGAGGGTGACTATGTTGAGAAGCGACAGCAGTTTCAGGTTTCCGGTCCCTTTTCAGAAAAAATATTAAGAGACCATAGAACTTGAATTCACCTCGTGTGAGTCATTCTTAAAAACTAATTTAATAAAAACTTTGAGAAAATGAATATGTTATGGTTATGAGTTTGTGACAATGACCCAAGTACTCCCCTCTGTGTTCATTAGTTTTGGGATTCAGCACATAAATATCTCAGATTACAAGTTTTAATATTAGGTGCAATTAATCACATTGAAATCAGAAAACTGCACAACTAATTATTATTTTTTATTGATTCCCAACCCTAATAATAATATGTATTCTTTATATTTATTTAACAGTAAAAATACTAAACTCTGACAGTGTTAGAGGTTGACTTTGAAAAGTTGAAAAAATAAAAACAAGGGCTAAATATTTGAAAAAGCATACCGTACTTAATCACATTGTCTATCGATTAGATTTATAATAACATTTTGGAGCAAGAACAAAAAATAACCCATTCCTCAATTTTTAGGGGAGAGAGGTCTGCATATGAGGTTGCATCAGAGTAATAGGAATAAAGTAATTTTACTGAGAAATTGTGTCTCTATAGCCACCTTGAAATGGTCCCCTTGAAGAAATGAGTTGTTGAATGAATATGAATTGTTAATTATTATGGAATCAGTATTACACTGAATTTTTCTTTTGGTATTTTAATAGGAATTGAATCTAGCAAAAAGATAGCAGGTTTGATTTATCTAATGTGGCCAACTGTGCGGCAGAATGGCCATATGAGTCGGATGGAGGCAGAGCAGCGTAACCAGGCCTATCAGGGCCAGCTGGATCTCATTAATTGAGGAGCCTGTGTGCAATTAATTAATTATGTAACCAAGCCACATTCCAGCCATTTGTCATTGTTCCACCTCCTGCTGGCCTACAAATCAAATTTCAGAATTTATTTTCATTTACTAGTCCCAGGTCTGGTCCAGTGATTCTTTGAGTTATTTTTTGCCTTGTTTATCTCATATATATCCATCCATTTTCTGAAACTGCTTAATCCCAACTGGGGTCGCGGGGGGGTACCGGAGCCTATCCTGGGAACAATGGGCGCAGGCAGGAACCAACCCTGGGCAGTCGGCAACGCACTGCAGGGTGCACACACACAGGAAGAATTTAGACTCACCAATCAACCTATCCTGCACACTTTTGGACTGTGGGAGGAAACCGGAGCCCCCGGCGAAAACCCACACAAACATGGGGAGAGCGTGCGAACTCCACACAGAAAGGACCCGGGACCAAACCCAGGACCTCCGCGCCATCGCGCCACCCCCGTCATATATATCTTATCTTAAATAATAGGATATGTTACGTGATATGATTGATGGTTCGAAGACTTGGTTGACATTTGCTTGTTATAAAAAAATCTTGTAAAGCACCTAAAAACCCTACAAGTAAAATAGTGACGAATTCCCAATGTGATGTTCTTTTGAACATTTTTCTTTCTTTAATATTTTTAAATTCACAACGTAAATTAAAAATGGCGACATTTTACACTATGTAATTGTATATCTATTTTAATTGTTTGTAAAGCATTATATTTCAGATACATTACAATGTATCTTATTGTACATCTCATACAGGTAAGTAATTCATAGGCCAACTATTGAACACAAGACATGCATTAAAACATAGTTACATTTAGTATCGCTACAATGATGCTTTTAGAAAAGGAAACGGAGAAGTCCTTTGGATTGGTATATTAGCATTGTTACACCTCTTCTTCCCGAATAGGTTGGTTCTTATCTTATCACTTCCTGTAAAAGCTTTTATTGGCTTTCATAAACAAGGTCTATGACAAGACACCTCAACCTGAGCCATCCATCCATGACGCTAGGTCTTCTGACCCCTGAGGCCAACAATCCAAACGCTGCTGGAAACAGGGATCCAGGAGGACTTGAGCCATTGACTGGATGGACTGCTCCAGGATGAGGTGAACTGGAATGCAGACTGAAATGTAGAGAGGACAACTGTGGAATGCCGCCTACTTAGGGCCATGAACTGTGAAACCAGAAACCGGCTAACCAGCAACTCACTACTAACCCATGAAATCAGTATTAGCTGGCATATGTGTTTGGAATACAGTCGTTCCATCCCATAGTTTACTTCACTTTTAGTGAAACGTTGATTATTATTGCTGCACCGTTGACTATTTATATGAACAAAACGGCTGTGGGACAGAGCATTCCTTCAGAGTACCAAAAGGAAACACCGACCACGAACCAAACTTTTTAAGATTTTTTTTTTTTTTTTACCCATGGAAAAAAAAAAGGTTTTCAAACCCCCGCCCTCCCAAATTTTTAAATAAAAATATACCCACATAAAAGAGTTCCTGCATGTTCTTAAAGTCTGGAAAAGAGGCACATCACAGGTCAGGTCGGGTTGGGGAGCATGCACTGGTACCACACCATGAAATGTCTTGGGATGCTGGTTGGCGACCCCCCAGGCTGACGCACAGTCCAGTCCTACCCTCCGGAAATGGCTGTCTATCTGCCACAGCCCGGTGTTATGTGGACATCCCTGGCCTGATCAAGCCGCTCAGGTTCTCAACAATGATGAATCGCACCACATAGCCGTAGTGCTGTAACTGACACTCCCTCACAATGCAGGTAACGTGACTCATTTGGGATTCCCTGAGCAACTGCTTGTTCAGCAAAAAGTAAAACCAGCAGTACCCAAGGATTCTCCGAAGAGACACAGTACCGAAGGAGTCCAGTCTTCGTCTCAGCTCACTGGATAGGGTCCATGTTTTGCAGCCATACAGCAAAACAGGGAGCATCAGGACTCCAAAGACTTGGATCTTTGTCCTCTTACAATGATATTGGGAGCACCACACACCCCTTTCCAGTGACCTCATGACCCCCCGTGCTCTCCCAAGCTGTCTGCTGACTTCATAGGAAGAGTCACCAGAGACATGGATGTCACTGCCAAGGTAAGCGAACCTCTCGACGAGGTCTACATTCTCTCCGCAGACAGACACACTGCTGATGGCTGTGTCCAAGAGGTCATTAAAGGCCTGGATCTTGGTTTTTATCCAGGACATTTGCAAGCCCAAACACTCAGACTCCTCGCTCAGTCTTTCAAGAGCCCTGATCAGAGTCTCCATTGCCTCTGTGAAGATCACAGCATCATTAGCAAAGTCAAGATCAGTGAATCATTCTTCACCAGCAAATGGCCCACAGCCGCTAGACCCCACGACTCTGCCCAACACCCAGTCCATACAAGCACTTTCAACATAGTAGGAGTACCCCTGATGAACCCCAGAATCAACTGGGAAGAACACAGACGTTCTGCCTCCACTCTGCACAGCACTCACAGTACATGCCGGCTATGACGTCCAGGAGCTTCGTGGAGTCCTGTGAAGTCTCAGGACGTCCCACAGGGCAACTCGATCAACTCAGTCGAACGTTTTGTGAAAATCCAAAAAGGCTGCAAAGAAACTTTGCCAATATTTGCGTTTGAACTCGATGAGAACCCTCACTATTAGGATATGGTCGATGGTGAACTTCTTAAGTGTAAAATCCACATTGCTCTGGTCACTGGTGGGTGAGCAAGTAATCATGGATCCTGTTGAGGATGACCCTAGCAAGGACCTTTCGCAGCATTGAAAGCAGTGTTATCTCCCTGCAGTTGCTGTAATCCAGGCGATCACTCTTCCCTTTCCAGATCGAGACAAGAAGTTCTGTTATTCAGTCAGTTGGGATGACGCCAGTGTGCGAAATACCCGTCAATATGCGGGGGGTCCCCATCTCCCTATTGTTGCGCAAAATCGATCTTGAGACCCCCTTAAAATTTTGCTTTTGAGGCTTTCGGGGGGTCTCATGGGTTTATCGTGGGTGTCGGACCCCCCCAAACCCCCCGGTATTTTGCACACTGGATGACGCCCATCTCGCAGTTGGAAGCAAAGATTGCTTGAAATTCCAGGAGGATAGCCTTTCCACCATCCTGGAGAACTTCACCCCAGATACACTAGATCCCTGCAGCCTTGCCTACTACCAGCTGGTTCACCACTCGTACAATCTCAGTTAGACTGGGTGGTTCACAGCCAATGTGCAAAGTACGGGGGGGTCCGACACCCCCGATTAACGTATGAGACCCCACGAAAGCCTCAAAAGCAAAATTTTAAGGGGGTCTCAAGATCGGTATTGCGCAACAATAGGGAGATGGGGACCCCCCGAATATTGACGAGTATTTCGCATACTGTTCACAACTAATCAGAGGATCTGTAGAACTGTGGACCCAGAGATACAGCTGCTCAAAGCATTCAGCATGTCAGGTCACAACTATAGTGTTTTCCATAAAAACCGTTCCATCACCCACCCTGACTGCGACTCTCAGAGGAACAGATTCAGATGTGCGTAATGCTTCAATTTCTTTGTAAGCAGGACGTGGGTCACTAGACTATAGATGGCGTGTCACTTGCGCACAGATTCCTCTAACAAACGGCTTCATATCTGCCCTCAGAGCTCTCGCAGCCGTCCTTCTCAGGTCCCAGTACAGGCTGGAGCTGCCATCAAGCCGTGCACTGCGACCCCTCTCAGTAATATCCACATTACAAAAGTATGTTAAAGGAATATCACAGCATACATGGCTGTTGAAGCTTTATGCTTTTTTTTTTTTTTTTTACAGATGATATGAGACTCAGCAGCTTATTCTGTTATGTGGCATTTACTGGAAATACAGGAGTAGTTCAATGTTTTTAATATGTACAGTATTTTCATGGTGTGGGTGAGACACATTTCACTTTTTATCTAGGAGCCACACTGTGTTAAAAAGCACATTCCTTTTGAAAAGGATATATAATGAAGGAGATCAATAATGTGGAGATCAATAATGAAGGAGATCAATAGTTTCTATGCTTCTGTTGTTAGGACAAATTCTTTTTTTAATCATTACTTGCGTCCATAAAACACCCCAAGCTTTATTAGCACACATACTAAGGGTTATTTTAAGCAAACTTCTTTATATGACTTCATAGTCATCTGTTGCAAATGTTAATCAAAAGCAACAAACCTAGTATTGCTGAAGAATGCAGAAAAAAAGTCACCAATACACATATGAAAGTAATAATGATCATTTTTTATTATTAGTATTTTTCTATATAGGCCTATATCTACAGTAGCAAGCAATCACATCTCCAAGATCTTTAAATGTGAGCATGAAGGGCAATTTTGCATGCCAATGACTTATCAAAAGAGATGCAAATGTTTTTAGTCTTGGGGTATCTGAGAACTAATTTTAGACTGTAATTACATGGAGGAACAAATACTAATTTTTCTCTTCAAAGAATCAAATGGTGTGGATCTCATATCAGATAATTATTAATTCTTATACAGTAGATGGCTATGTGATATCTTAGTAAACAATCCAACTGCCTCTTTTTTCTTAAATAGCAAAAGTTATTAGTTCTGAAAGACTAAACTGCAGAAGATAGAAAATGTGTTTTGTATACCATAGTAATCAGCTTTAATTGCAAATCATATTTTTTCTCTCAAAAAGCAGAAAACCTTTGTTCTGTTATACTATTTGTTATATCATGGGCGTTGCCGCCATTAAATCTGAGGGGGACATGTGTCCCTCACATTTCATAAATATTCGTTTGGACCCCCCATATTTAACATAAAATATTAGTTCACCGCGTGTGTGTGTCCCCCAAATTCAAAATGCTTCTGACGCCCCTGTGTTATACTATATGTTTATCACCCTGTTTAAACCAAATGCATTTTTGTTTTCGTGGTTAAATGTTATTAAGTGTATGAACTGTTTCTTCCCCCCCTATGCAACTGACACCAACTTCATGATTGATTAATTCATTGAACTAATACACAAGTAATGGCAAGTTTTCATTTTATTTTACTTGAGCAAACCTACTTGTTGCTTTGTTAGAATCATAATTACCAATATCTAGCAGGTAGAGAATGATATTATTCCCAACAGTAATGGCTAAGGTGTGAAAGTTTAAGTTAACAGTGGGCTCAAGGATTTGCTAAGTAAACGCTAATTTGGTTGCAAGACATATTATTCATTAATACATTAATAGTTCATGATTAATTAAGCACAAAGTAGTGTATTTGTGATTCCTCAAGAAATGTATGAACCATTTCAGTGCTTTCAACAAACAGATGAAATAAAATTGAATTACACCTGAACTCTTCCCCTTAACTAAAGGATTAGTCAAATTGTCATATATTTACGTAGGTTGTGATGTGCACAAGCAACAATTTACTGCACTTCATTGTTCTTTTCTTTTCAGGGTTTCCTCTTACTGCTGAGGAAATGTCACATTAGAAATTCATTTAACATAAAACCAGACTGTAGGATCCCTCCAAAATTAATTTCAGAGCAAATTGGTGACATTACACTTTCACTAATAACTAAAAAAACTTCTGGTTAAGTCTGAGTGCAAAGGAAAAAGTAAGCTGTTACAAGAACCTTGAATTGCTTCTTTAAAAAGTTTTAAAAAGGGATAAAAATAAAAAAAAAAATCTCTGAAAAGGATCCAGTAAGCAAAAAAAAAAAAACATTATTGCTGAACTGGACAAAGAACAGCTTCTTATCAGTTTAGCTAAGAAGCCAAAAATATAAGAATATATATATATATATATATACACACACACAGCAAATATTACAGCAGTTTTTCTTGACATTGCCATTATTTGTTATTAATGAGACCAAAAAGAGCACCAAGCAGAACGAAAGAAGAAAATCATTAAAGCTTCAGAGATTGAATATGCATTAAATGTAATGGATGAGATTAGCATGCTATCTGTTATATTTGCAGAAAGAATAGCTGCAGCCAGGAAATTAAAATCTGTCAGATGTTTTTTTTCTGAGGAGGAGGAAATGACTAGATCCTACAGACTATGCTATACTTCAATTTCTTAGACCATCATCAAGCATATGTGACTTTTATGGGAAACTGTAATGATCAAAAAAGTAGAAGCTTAAGCTCAGAGTAAGCAGGTTTAATGATTCACATCAAGGCACGTCCAGTACCAAAAACATCACTATTTTAACACCAAACAGGTTCAATACTTCACAAAGACGTTAATTCAGAAAGGTTCCTGTACACATCAGGAAATGAGTTACTATTGTGTATAGTATTCCGGGAAGGTGGGTGTGGCCTCACTGGGCATGGCTTCAGGGACTGGTGATTGGAGGACGGTATTATGGAAATAATCTTAGTATCAAGGATATTTAAAATGTGTAGATAAGGCACTGAAGAGACATTTAAAAGAACTGATTTGAAAACAAAGAATTAAGAGTCAAAGTTGTCTGGCTTGCACAAGGTCACTTTAGATGTCAAAGGACCTTCAATAATGACAAACGAAGGGCCACATTATATGCTATATTAGGTCCATTAGTATTTGGACATTTTTGCAATTTTTGTAATCTCCTCTCTGTATACCACCACAATGGATTTGAGATCAAGCAATCAAGGTGTGAGGGAAGTATAGACTTTCAGCTTTAAGACGTCAGAAATTACAACCCTTTTTCACAAAATGCCTCCATTTTCAGAGGCTCAAAAGTATTTGGACAAAGTAATATAATATAAAATGTATGCATTGTTTTAATACTTGGATGAAAATCCTTTGCAGCCTGAAGTCTAGAACCCACGGACATCACCAAAAGTTGAGTTTTCTCCCTTGAGATGCTTTGCCAGGCCTTCACTGCTGTTGCCTTCGGTTGCTGCTTGCTTATTGGTCTTTCTGCCTTCAGTTTTGTCTTCAGTGACTGAAATGCATGCTCTGTTGGGTTGAGATCAGGTGATTGACTTGGACATTGAAGAATATGGCATTTCTTTACAATGAGAAACTCTTGGGTTTTGGGTCATTATCCAGTAGCACTGTAAAGTACCTTCCAATCATTTTTGCAGCATTTGGCTGAATCTGAGAAGAGTGCAGCACTATGCGCTTCAGAATTCATCCTGCTGCTTCTGTCAGCAGTCACATCATCAATAAACACAAGTGACCCAGATCCACTGGCAGCCATACATGCCCATAGCATAACAGTGCCTACACTCTGTTTGACAGAGCCGTATCTTTCTTTCACCATAATTTTCTCTTCCCATCAGTTGATCTTGGTTTCATCTTTACAAAGAACCTTATTCCAGAATTTGGCAGGGTTTTTAAGATGTTTTCTGGCAAAGTCTAACCAAGCCTTCCTGTTCTTCAGTGTTACCAGTTTGCATCTAGAGGTAAACCCTGTGTATTTACATTCACGAAGACGTCTCTTGATTGTAGACGTCGACTGTGACACATCTACCTCCTCAACAGTGCTCTTGACCTGGCTAGATGTTGTGAGGGGGTGTTTCTTAACCAAATAATCCACATTCGTTGTATTGTGTGGTTTCTCAGGCCTTTTGGTATTGCTAAGCTCACTCTTTCATTATAAGAATGTACCAAATTGTTGATTTGGGCTCTCCTCATGTTTCAGCTATATCTCTCATAGGTTTATTTTGTTTTTTCAGCCTAGTGACGCCCTCCTTCACTTGCACAGATACCTACAGTATTTGGACCTCATTTTGAGTTCCAGTGAATAGCTACCAAATGGAAATTCAGTGCTGGGAATCAACTCCAGACCTTTTATCTACTTAATCTGTCATGGAGTAACATGGGAACAGCCCACACCTGGCCAAGAAACTGTATGTCAGTCACATGTCCAGTTACTTTGGAGCTTTTGAAAATGTAGGGGAAAATGGCAGTAATTTCTGAAAGCTTAATGCAATACTTAAACCCATTAAATTAAAGCTGAAAGTCTATACTTCCATCACATCTGGATTGTTTAATTTCAAATCCATTGTGATGGTATACAGAGAGGAGATTACAAAAATTGCAAAAATGTCCAAATTCTTATGGACCTAACTGTAAATATAGCATATAATTCAAATTTGTCCTTTGTCATTAAGGAACAGATAAAGGAATAGATTCATAAAGGAATAGATTCAAACTGTTACGTCACTTCAGTAAACAATGTCAGATCTAAAGTTTAATGCATTAATGAAAAGTTTAACATTTAAAACGGAAATGCACAGTTTAAAACAGCTTTAGAGAAATAGGGATAGTCAACATTTCAGTTATGGAAATAAGAATTATGCAAGTCTTTTCTCCTCTGGCACTGGCAGTCATTATATGCTATTTTAACTACTAGACATAGCTATTCAAATTTTGAACAAAACAGCAGTCTGTGTAGGAATAATTAATTCCTTGGTTATTTTGATAAGCATTTTCACTTATTTCCAGTCGAATGAAAAGATGAGTCTTTGATCTAGATCTGTTAAATAATATTGTGCAGTTAGTTTACATGGTGAACTAAAATATTTCACATAAATGCATACCTGAAAAATTACTCAGAAGAAAATCTGCATGTTTTTCCAGCAAATAGAATGCCTTGCCTTGCATCCTTAAAGTACTCTATTACTGTTAATAGCAGTGTTCGGCAAATCGGTCCCTGGGGACCCACAGACGGTCCATGTTTTTGTTTGGGAGCTGGGAGGGAGGAAAACGTGGACTGTCTGGGGCTGTGTGAGGACCGGGTTGAGAGACACTGGTTAATAGTAGAATATTCAGTGTTCAAATATTAGTGTTTATTAACATGGCCATCCATCATCTAGCTATGTATTTTGGTCATGGTCACATGGGGCCTTGGAAGTGAATCCCGGCTGGGCTACACCCTGGATGGAATGCCAAGTGATCACAGGAGGCTTACCCACACTAGGGGCAACTTAGAGGTGCCAATTAGCTTAACTCCACAGACAGAGAAGGGGCAACAATGTTACACTAAATAATGTTCAAAATTATATATAATATTATGCAGTGATGTTGTGCAAATTAAGTTTTTTTCTGTTATATATTCCTCTGAGGTTACAATTATTAGTGTCTCATCACATCCTGCATAAATTCATTCATCACTGGCTTCTGTTCTGTATTGGAGCACAAAAAAAATCTCAACATCTTTAGTATGCAAGTTTAATGAAATCTGTATTCTCATAATAATCTGGGCTACTGTTCAGCAGAGATAACACTAGTTTACATGAAATTCAGCCATGCTTGCTCCACTAGAGTGGCAAAATCACAGTTAATGATATATGTCACTTCCTCTTAACATTTATAGCAATACCACTTTGTGCATTTATGGTGCTGAGAGACATTCTGGTTGCACCCTCTCTAATTAGACTCCAAGGTGGCAAGATCATCCTGACACACTGAAGCTATTTCCTAGTTGCAATGTACAGTATGTAACAGTTTCAAGGTCAGGAGGGAATTCTGTTATTTGTTACTCTCTGACAAATAATCAAAAATCCCTATTTTATATATTTTGACATTTTTTTCAGGAACTGCTTTACTTAACTGCCTTTAGGCAGTTCTTTTTCAAGGCATCATGACAAATATTTACGATATTTGTCAAACTAAAAGTAAAACGCATAATGTATCTTTATCCTGCTGTGCAAACTATTCAATTATACATTCAAATATGCATCATTAATAGGGAAGTTATAAGTATTTTGGAAAATGTTAGGGATTCCCCTGCTGGTAACTACTTCATATCTTCATATCTAGATTTTTAAATTGAGTTTAAAAAGTTATTCCTGATGAATATCTCAGCAATTTATGCAATCAGAACCGTGGCAATCTGCAACAGTAATGTGAAAATAACATGCAAATTCTTCCATGTTTTTTGTGGACATTTCTAATATTATTACAATTATCCCTTATCATTTACATCACAATTCTGTAAGCCGAAAATGAAAAGAAAGACAAAAATAACCAAACACATTTCACGGTCCGTCAAGAACATATTATGTGCAGTGGCATTTAGCATAACTAGAATAATCACAGATTATTGTTTTGTCATTTTATGAGTTTTTAAGCATAGAAGAGGAAAACTACAGATGAATAACAGGCCCAAATACTTATTTCAGAGCCGTGGCCCAAACCAAAGGACATGCAGTTCCACTGAAACCAGGGAACGCCCTGCAGAGAAAGAAAAATGCTGCTTAAATCTTTGTATACATAACAGACTTATAACCAGTGGTGGGGCTGTAAACATACCTCAGTGGGGATTGTGGGGGTCCCTCACAATTAAATCAGATTATAGGGATTGAGTTGTGTTTTGGACATTAGACAGTCATATTTTCGGTAGATTTACCTTTACGTGAGTAAAATTACATTGAACAATTTAAGGGTGCGAGAGGGGAAGGTATATTTTCAAAGGGAATGTTTTTTATTAGTTTTTCCCACTGGGGGGAGCAGGGGAGGTGGATAAGTGCAAGCCCACTTATAACACATGACTGTCTCTATGGGGCCAGTGTGTGGCTCAGTGGACTAAGCCTCTCTGCCTGTGATTGGAAGGTCACTGGTTTGAGCCTGGTCTCACCAGTACAGTCACACATCCGTGGGCCTTGAGCGAGGCCCTTAACCCCCAGCTCCATGGGTGCCACTGCAGGTGGCTGCCCTTCACTGCCAAGTTTACTCTCACCTACATGCATCATGGAGAGCAAGTGGTAGGAAAAAAAAGAGAATTTCCCCATAGGCGTCAATGAAATGTCATTGCTTATTTATTTATGATATCTGGGACCATGATGGCAGAAATGAATAACAGAAGAGGGACATGTTACAATTCAGTTATTTGTCACCTGATAGCAGAGAAACTGATAATTGAGAAGATAGTGTCCAGTTGACCATGACAAGCTTGGGGCTGACACTGCTGCCGCATACTGTCAGACATTAACATTTATTTGTGCAGGGTATTTTTCCTCCACTTACACTATATCCTTTTTTTCTTCTCATATTCAGTAAGATTCAACGCAAGTTTGCAGGGGCACCCAGACTAAATGCTGATAGATACATATGCCTCCACCCTCCTTGAACTGTAGCTGCTCAGAGGAGCTGGCCACACGTGCTACTTGGAGACATCAGCAAAGCTGTAGTCTGTAGGTGGCAGGCAGCACAAACATGGGGGAGGATGCAAGCAGCACAGACAGGGAGCAGAGCTGGGATTCAACCCCCCAGCCCTGAACACATGAGGCAGAAATGCATTCCATCACTATCCTAGTGTGAAGGGCTGATGCATAATTCTATATTTAATGATCCATTCTATTTACATTTTTAAATGATTACATTTTTGGACTTTAACTGTGTCCTTACTGCCAACTTTGCTCAAAACAAATCTTAAACTACTGTTTCTACCTAATCATAAATCAAATGGGCTATACCTTCTGGGGCAATTAGGAGGAACTTTTTAAGCTTTTTTTTTTTTTTTAACAGAAGAGCTCAACTATCAGCATATTTAGGAAATTTCTATAATTATTCAGTGAGGTACCACTTCAAAGCTCCTGACTTCATATTAGGTATTTTTTGCATGTTTTTACGATAACATGCATAAATCACAACATCGTGAAATGCAGTCTGCAGTTACAGACCATCCTAACAAGTACTCTCTTTGGTCCTCATTTTATGGTCATTTTTGTCTTTTTTATTTTCACAAAATTCTCTAAAAGTTTACATGTATGAGATTGTCTGATTAATTATAAACTTTTCGCTTATGACAAAGGAATCAAAATAGTATTAGAAAAAATTACAAGAATTATGTCTTTGCTTACACCTGTATTATAAACCAGCAATAAAATAAACAAAAACTGAACGGATGCACACAAATTCACAAACACAGACATGTTGTATATTACAGTGTAGCAGGAATGAACTGATTTTTTTCACCTCACAAATTTCTCTTGGTCATCTGAACTGTAGATGCCATGTGTACTGGCACACTTACAGCCCTGAGTAGAAATGAGCATCCGTGCGCTTTTTATGAGAGGTAACACTATAATAACCAGGTAAGGGCAATTAAGAGAATCCAAAATGCTGGAATGGAGAGGTAGCCCTTCAGCGGCTGAAGGACCACGCTGCCGCGAGGCACCCATTAGAATCATCTGAATTCTAAGCCTTCTATTGTTGCCAGAAGACCAGGTTGTTTCACCATGTAGCCCATGACTCACTCAAAGGAATGATGACAACAGTGAAGAGAGACATCTTAGTCATTCATAATAATAAACCACTCACATCACCAATATGCAGGGACTCACCTATTGCCTACATGGTTTTGATTGAGCGACTGATGTAAATCTATCGTAAAAAGAGGGGGACGATTGCATGTACAGCGATTAATGTTTGTCCTTTATGTGGTGGGGGCAATGTCATGGTAATCTCAAAATGAGTTTGAAAGATGTCCAATGCACAAGTAGCATCTTATGGACACTCTGCTGCTGTTACACCTTCTCTATATGCTTCTGAGATCTGCACAGAGAAAGGATACACCTCTCCACTTGCTAGCATCATATCAATGGAATGGGACGATAGGGAAATATGGTCTCTTCCTTACAAATGGATCAAATCATTTCCTGAACTGACACACTTTGTTCATGAGTCATGAGTTTCCATCCAGACAGAATACATCCATTACAAGGTTACAGTATGTTCTAAAGATCGAGACCTCCCTAAGAGTGATGAGTCAAAGCTTCAGTTTTCACAATGGCTGAAACTGCCACAGAAATCACTGCCTTAGCTCCGTTCTCCTGCAGTTACCGTGTTCCAGCTCTGAGGACTTTTGCTGCTCACCCTGGTTCCTCCAGCTGCATGTTTTAGCTCTGAGGACCTTTGCTGTGCTTCACTCCTCTCCTCACTATGTGTTCCAGTCTGGGGAACAGACCTGCCCCCAGCTACATGTTCCAGCACAGAGGACTTTTACTGCACTCACTGGTTCCTCCAGCTGCATGTTTCAGCTCTGAGGACCTTTGCCGCGCTTCACTCCTCTCCTCACTACGTGTTCCAATCCGAGGATCAAACCTGCCTCTAGCTGCCAGTTCCAGCTCTGAGGTGTGTACAGTTGGCTGCTTTCCACTAAAGGTTGCAGCAGATAGTGGAATTGTCTCTTGTGGTAGATCATTCATCCCAGAGCGGAATGTAAACATAGCTAAGCAAACCTCTTCCCAGGAGACCTTGGCCTTCACTATATGCATTGCCACTAGTATCTGAAGTGTTTCATAAATACTGTATGTAGGCCTACTGATATATTCTTTTGATAGGACCCTAACTTAACCTCATTCTAGTAAGAGGGTACCCTGCGGTTTGCGACACCCATTTTGCTTCTTTGATCTTCCTTCCATCCATCCGTCCATCCATCCATCCATCTTTGATCTTTTTCATTTCTAATCCTTGTTTTGCTTTGTTTACCTGTTTGCTCTTGTTTAGGCATCTTTGAATTAACACATTATTTCTTGCTAGTTTGTTTATTTTATTAATTTCACCCATTATCCGCTACTCCATTTATTTCGTTTTAATTTTTGTTATTCTATATTCAGTTTATTTCTTTTCATTGTTATTCATCTTTAGCAGTCTGTAGTTCACATAATATTCATTAATTCACCAGCAGTCATTAGTATCTCTTTATTGTTGATGTCAATAAAACCCACGTATTACAGATATGTTGTCCTTTTGTTGATAAATTCTATAATCATGAGCTTTTGTTTAACTCCTTCAAACTAAAATTAAAGCTCATCCAAGTAATTCTAATTGACAGTACATCCTCTAGATCAGTGTTTCCTAACCCAGTCCTCGGGGATAGTCCACGTTGTTGCTCCCGCCGAGCTCCGTGCCAGACAGTCCACATGTTTACTCCCTACGAGCTCCTAGTAGGAGCAAAAATGTGAACTGTCTGCGAGTCTGTGAGGACCGGATTGGGAAACACTGCTCTAGATCATCTTTACTGTTAAGGTAAAATTCCACAGCAGACACCCGAGATAAAAAGGAGAAGCTCACCAGGACCTTAAGTGGCACTGCTGTATACTGTACATGTATGAGTTAATGCAATACAAGGACCTACTGATTACCAAATGAAATATGTGACCTTTCCAGACATTATGAATGTGCAGCACTTTTTAGGAAAAGTATGTTGTAAACTTCAAGGACACAGAATGAATAAATACATCATTTTTGTCAGTAAATGTGAAGGTTCTTCTAACCCATTTTAAAATGTGAAATGCCAAATGTAACACATTAAATATAATATAGATGTAAGGACTACGTACAATTTAGTTACACTCTAACCAATAAAAGCATAAATACTGAGCTTGATTTATTTAACTTTTTTTGATAACTTTCATCTTTCCGTGGTCCATAAACAAAAAATAAAAATTAAATGAATCATCATGCGAAAAATTTCTTATTGCAGTTCTGGAAAAAAATAGATGATAAATTATCATACATATAAATGCAGATTATGTAATAAAAGATATTTACATCCTAATGAATAAACTATTTTTAAATATTCATATGTGTGCTATGGTATATAATTACGTAATCATCTTGGACTATAATAGATTGCAAGCATGGCACCCACCACATTTTTACGTGTCTTTCGAATGATGATTGAGCTGTGCTGCACCTCTTAGATGTGAGAAGTTGACATTTCAAGGAAGTTTAAGCTTTTAATATATCAGAGAATGATTACACAGCCCTGGTTTCTGAAAGGACGAGATCTGGAATTTAGCCAGAGAACTGACGTTACCCTACGTGTTCTGTACACTCTGTGACCTGCAGCTGTTTGGGTTCTGTGCCTTCGGTTCCTAGGTGATCCACATTTTGTTACAGTCAGCCTGTACTCCTGTATAATCCTCAGGCAGTCTATTACCACTGGGGCATAAGTGTAAGTGACTGATGGGTGACTGTTTTAGGCCTGAAAGGCTGCTTGTAAAAGCAAGGCAGGAACTGGAAAAAAAAAGAGAAAACAAAAGGTTGAGTAGGAAGCTGAGAAATCTGTTGCTTGTGGCTTTATAGAAGAGAGGGATAGGCAGACACCATGGTCACAGGCCTTAGCAGGCACTCGGACTGGGAATAGAAATACAACCAGAACTGCTAATTACTGAAGCCAGGAAAAGGACTTCAGCTAATTTCCCTGGCTGCTGAAAAACCCTTTGAGAACCATGACTATCTCACTCCAATGAGTGCAAAAGGTGAAGTCCTTTTGTAACTATATAAAACAAAAGGTGAAGTCCTTTTGTAACTATATAAAACAAAAGGTGAAGTCCTTTTGCAACTATATACAACAAAAGGTGAAGTCCTTTTATAACTATATAAAACAACTATAAAAAACTGTAGTCTAAGGCATTAGTCAGCATTACAGAGCATAACTCGTGATCTTAGCCTATATACCAGCTACTTGCCATTTCATATTTTCAAGATGGATCTACAAAGCAAGCCAAAATCTTGGTGTATGACCAGAATTAGGGAACCAAAACAAAATGTGCTATTGAGTAAAATTCATTGTCTTTTCTGTCAAGTCTTACACTGACCACAGTGGGATATTTGAGAAGAGTCAGTCACAGCCAACTTGCTGAGAATATCACAAGTGTCCTTCTTTGGGTCGATGATCTCATCAGCTACTTACACAGTTCAAGCTACATAATGCAATAAATCAGGCAACGAAACAAAGCTGAATGAGATGCTGCCCCAGAGGGATCTTAGTCTCCATCATTTAAAATTCCTACATGTCAATGACCATCAAGTCATTAAATTGTCAAAAGAAGTTTTATTTTAAAACCCTGTGAGTTACAGGCCATGACATGAATCCTGAACGATCACACAGAGGAATATCTGTTGACTTGCCAATTACTGCTAAATAAAATACACATTAAAGGAATTAATTACGAGTTTTAGCTGGAATTCAGTGGAATTCGTTTAAAATTTAATTTTCATTTTAAGTTTTTAAATAATGCAAATTTATTTTTTGAGCACAAATAAAATACTGATACATGCTAAAATCATAAATTACGTTTAACCTTTATAAATCGTATACATAAAATAAGTTATTCTTGAACATTTTTTTTTTTTTTTTTTTTTTACCTTTCTCCCTTTTTACTTCTGCATTTTTAAAGTCTTGTATCAAGATTTAAGATTCAAAATTTTCATTGTCCATATGCAACAGGCGCATTGGAACGCTCAGCTTTCCAGACTCATTCAGTTATGAAAGCATAAAGACAGTCCCAAAGCGACACAGGTAATGTAAAACAATTAAAGACGATGGCAAACGACAGAGACGATGCAAAACAATTCAAAACAGAGCAAGTGCAGAAACAGTGCATGTACCGTGGATATGACTGTAACCCAATCACTGTCTCCAGAATGATCATCTCTGACTCTTCTGTTTATATTATTGCCAAAAGCACCTCAGATAATCTAATAATTTCAACTTTGCTAGAAATATGAGGGTTTTTGGCATATCATAAATACAGTAGAATATATATTCAACCATCTGCTCATAAATCTACAAGGTTTCAGCAGCCACGAAACAGAACAAAATTAAAGAAACTCTTCTTACAGTGCAGCTAGCTGTAATTCTGTCTAAATTCACTGAGAAACAAGAAACTACACAGAATAGTAGACTATGCATAATTCAGCCAGTTTTTGCCATACATACAGGAAATATTTCTGTAGTATGTTGGTATCAATTTATCAGTAGAAATTGTAGATAGATTTAAATACTTGTTGGACTCATTAAAGTGGGGAAATAGGTTGGAACGAAACACTGCATTCACATGACTGCCTGGAGATTGACTTTGATAACCCTGCCTTAGAGTTTTCCCCTTTCCACAAATGATTCTCTTTTATCTAAACCAAAAATGAATAGAGGAAAGAGGAAAATGAAATATTTTATGGATTGTTGCTTCTTCATAACTACTTTGAATAGTGTTGTTAAGCACCGGGAGGTTTGATTGGTGGGTGGAATGTCATTATCTACTTTTCTGGCAAGACGGAGATGTTATTTTCCCTCCTGAAACAGGAATTTAGTGGTTTAAAGTAAGACAAAAAAGTTGTTTTTTTTCTATCATCCTCTTAAGGTATTATACCTTCAGTTATGGAAACTATGATTACAGAAAAATCAAATGTCTATAAATCAAGGAAATATTTTCCTTTGAAAAAAGCAACAGCGATAAGTATAGCGCTCCAAACTCAGTCCAACAGAACGTCCTATGAAAAACTACAATGTAATTTGACTCACTCGCATACTGAATGAGTACAAGTGTCCCGTGGCTTTTCATACAATGTTGCGTCTAGTGCTGGCTTCAAAATGTTATCAGCCGGATTCGTTTATGTTTAACATCTACTTGCAGTCGAAACGCCCTCAGCCACACTCAGCCAGGCTTGTTTTAAACACACCTGTTCTTATTTCCTAATTAGGGTATTATACGGATCTCTTCAAAGTGAAGCTTTTGTGAGGTATCGTACCAGCACTACCGAACTGGTGTCATGTCTGATTGTGGTCGCCAGTTGTGTTCTTCAGGCCTGGCTTGTATTTTCACCCGTTCCTTTTCTGACCCTAACCTGCCAATCGGAATGACTGAATTACGTTCTGCTTTTCCGCTGACCCGTTTTTGCTGTGCACTTGGATCTTTGGACTGATTCATTACATATGTTTATTTGCATATTAGTCTTTGTCATTTTCTTCAAAAGGTTTCAACGAAATTTTTCTGTTAAAGTTATTCCGGCAAATTAAAAATCGCATTCTTGCATGTAGTGTTAAGTTATGAGTAATCTCATGTTTCAGTAGCTGAAGAAAAATAAGACTCTTTGCAGTTTCTTAAAACAGTATTTTGTTCTCAAAATCAATAATGCTGCTGTTGCAAGAGTTTTGCTGACAAACTGGTAGTTGACGATGGAGTGATAGAATGTTCTTATATTATTGTATTTAATAACAATAGCTGTTTTTTTTACCACCCTTATAAGAACATGATAACAATGGGTACTCGTCGTACTCACTCATTTCTTTAACATTGCAAGAGCTTTTCCTTTTTCAAGCAATGGAAAAATAATGGAGGCTGGATCTGCATCGCATGCATTGCCTGAAGTATGGACATTTGCTGATGCTGATTGCAATCATATTTCTTGCAACACAGTGCTAAAAAAAGAAAGGAAGAAAAAAAAAAACTTTTGTATGTCAGACTGAATATAGGAGAGCATGCTAATAGAAAAACGGCATAATTGTGCACTGATTTTATAGAGAATAACTCACATTAAATCTTTTCTGCTGTTTCAGTGGTTGGCAACGACAAAAATCATTTCTACTTTCTAATTCATGTACATGAACTGTCACACTGGCAATCCCAATTCTATGCCGAATGCAGAAGAAGAACATGGTTATACGCTGGTTTATCACCATATACATACTGTCTTATTATATAATATTTAATATGCTAGGAGATTGTATGGTGCTGTACAGAACTGTCTCGAGTGTTTCCATTTTTCCAGTTCTTAGTGTTATTTTTCATTCATTCTTCAGAAACCCAAGGATTCTAAAATATTAAGAATTAAATGCAAAATTAGCAAATGTATGCCATAATAGCTTTTTCTAATTGAAATATTAATATATATATATATGTATTCAAACAATTTGCACATATGATCCAAATAAATGAGAGAAAACTAAGAACCCTGTGATTATTTGTACTTGTTTAGCAATTGCTTTGATTCAGAGGGATATAGAAATCTGGCTCATTAATACAGCTGCATATTTTACCAATGGAAATCAGCCTTATTGCTCAAAGTGATCGCAATTGAATAAGTAGTGATTTGATTGGATCAGTGACCCAAGGAAGAACACTTGCAATTTTTACAGGAAGTTGGCTGTGACTGATGTGTATCTTATAATATCTACATTTTTATTTCCACATGCCAAGATTATGTACCTGTAAAAAACTGTTTTACAGTTGAAAAAATACCACTGTATCCTTTTTTTAGAGAGAAGGAACTGTTTAAGGAATAGGCATTTACAAAACTGTTTTTAGTTATATAAAAACTAAAATGAATACTATGTGTGTTTTCAAAATGTCACCATGAAATGTCAGACTCTGTGCTGGTTCTTTTCTGCATGCTGGTGTTTACAGACATTCCGTTAAAATGATGTCATAAACGTTCAGTACTTCACAGTGACTGTGTTAGAGTACTCTATGTAATAGAACTGTGAAATTAGGCTTGGGGTGTTAGTGTAAGTGGGAAGACCCCCTTGGACATAACAAATCTGAAACCAAATTTAAATGTTTCAAGTTTAACTATAGATGACATGAAAATGCAGCAATGCTCAGAACAGCAACATGAGGAATGACTGCAGAGTCAATAGAAAGATAGGAGCAGAATTTTGTTTTATTTTCTGCTGATTAGCAATTGTGTTCTTCACGGCGAAAATTACCTCTGATCTTGTCAGATGTAAAATCATCATGCCATGAAACATTTCTCAAAATAACTCAAATAGCTGGGTGAATTACTAGCGTAAAGTTCAGAGGAACAGACACCAAAGGAACAAATACCAGTACTGTAAGGTGTATACTTCATTCATGGGCTAGACTAGGTCATACAACAGTCGAGGTGCGAGCTAACAAAAAAAATTTACATGTCTGTATGTGTGTAAGGTTAGGCCTGGGTAGAATTTAAGGTTGTCATGTTGGGATTACAGTTTTCCCCATAGAAATGAATAGGGAGTCCTGATATATATATATATATGTGTGTGTGTGTGTGTGTGTGTGTGTGTGTGTGTGTGTGTGTGTGTGTGTGTGTGTGTGCATAGTGTGTTGTATTGGGGCACATCTCTTAATTATTGAATTCAGATGTTTCATTCAGACACAGGTGTACAAAATCAAGCACCTCAGTATGCAGTGAGGTTTACAAACATTTGTGAAAGAATGGGTCATTCTGAAGAGCTCAGTGAATTCAAGCGTGGTACTGTCATAGGATGCCACCTTTGCAATATGTCAGTTTGTGAAATTTCTTCCCTGCTAGATATTCCATGGTCAGCTGCAAGTTGTATTATTGCAAAGTGGAAATGTTTAGGAACAACACAAACTCAGCCACAATGTGTCAGACCACGTAAAGTAACAGAGCGGGGGGGTCACCGAGTGCTGAGGCGTGCAGTGTGAAAAAGTCACCAACGTTCTGTTAACTGGATTACTGCAGAGTTCCAAACTTCCTCTGGCCTTAACCTCAGCACAAAACGCATGTGCCGGGAGCTTCATGGAATGGAGAGCGTTACCTGCCTGACTGCATTGTGCCAGCTGTAAAGTTTAGTGGGGGAGGGATAAAGGTATGGGGATGTTTTTCAGGACCTGGGTTAGGCACTTTAGTTCCAGTGAAGGGAACTCTTAGTGATTCAGCATGGCTGTGTCCTAGTGCACAAAGCAAGGTTCGTAAAGACATGCCTGGGTGACTTTGGTGTGAAAGAACTTGACTGGCCTGCACAGAGCCCTGACCTCAACCCCAACAAACACCTTTGGGATGAACTAGAATGGAGATTGTGAGCCAGGTTTTCATGTCCAACATCAGTGCCTGACCTCACAAAAGCTCTTCTGGATGAACGGGCAAAAATTCCCACAGACACACTCCAAAATCTTGAGGAAGGTCTTCCCAGAAGAGTGGCAGCTGTTATAGCTGCAAAGGGGGACAGACTCCATGTTGATACCTATGGATTTAGAATGGGATGTCATAAAATTTCCTGTATGTGTAATGGCCAGGTGCCCCAATACTTTTTCCATATTGAGTATATATATATATGCACAAATATCAATCATCCATAACATTAAAACCACTGACAGTGAATAACCCTGATTATCTCATTACAGTGGCACCTGTGAAGGACGCCATTTTATATTAGGCAAGTCAACATTCAGTTCTTGATGTTTATGTGTTGGAAGCAGGAAAAATGGGCAAGTGTGAGAATCTGAGTGACTTTGACAGGGGCCAAATTGTGACGGCTGGATGACTGGGTCAGAGCATCTCCAAAACGGCAGGGCTCGTGCGGTGTTTCTGGCATGTAGTGGTCAGTACCTATCAAAAGTGGTTCAAGGAAGGCCACCTGGTGAACCAGTGATGGGCCTGTCACTGAACAGTAGTCCGTCTGGTCAGCTACTGTAGCGCAAATTGCTGAAAATGTCAGTGCTCACTGTCATAGAAAGGTGATCACTGTCCACCACCAAAAGTACCTACAATGGGCATGTGAGCATCAGAACTGGACCATGGACCAATAGAAAAAGGTGGTCTGCTCTGATGAGTCACATATTCTGTTACATCATGTGGACAGCCAGGTATGTTATTTGGGGATGGTATCAGGATGCACTTTGGGAGGAAGGTGCTCTGGGCAATGTTCCACTGGGATACCTTTGGTCCTGGAGTTCATGTGGATGTTACTTTGATACACAACACCTACCTAATCATTCTTGCAGACTTGGTAAACCCTTTCATGGCAGGGGAATTCTACGATGGCAGTGGCCTCCTTCAGCAGGATAAGGGGCCCTGCCGCACTGCAAAAATCATCATGGTTTGAGGAACATGAAAAAGAGTTCAAGGCCTCAAAATCCCCCAAAATGGACTTAAAGGATCTGCTGCTAATATCTTGTTGTCAGGTACCACAAGACACCTTCAGAGATCTTGTGGAGCCCATGCCTTGATGGGTCAGGTTGTTTGGCGAGGGGGACGCACACAATATTAGGCAGCTGATCTCAGCCTAACATTCAATGCAGAAGATTATGTAGGCTTGCCAATGCATGGTATAATGTATGTGTTATACAAATTGTTTTGAAAACAATCTTGTATAGTGCAAAGTACCTTTGTAATATGTAACACTGGATAACTGTTTGGCATATTATTATTATTATTTATTGTGTCCTTAAATCAAGTTTAGATATCCATGTTTTCCCTCCACATTTTTTATAACCTGTACTGCAGTATAAACGAAAAAATCCTTAAGAAATATATTAGTATCCCTTGGTTCCAGTGCACAAGGAACATGCATATATTACACTGATTTCTGCTCAGTAGTACTTCTTAACATAATATTAGTCTTTTAAATCTGTGTCCTTCTACATGTAGGAAGTGGTTGAATGTGGACCGCTGACGAGTCGTCACTGAAAAGCAGTTAGATCCAGGTGCAGGAAGATCTTGTCCCTTAAGAGCTGCTGGTCCTTGTTGTGAAACACGGTGCACTTCCCAAACAGTAGATAAATACTGGCAGAACATTGTGCTTATTGTCCTGTGAGGAAGTCCCAGTGGGTAGCTCGACCATTCTCGTGTGTGTGTGTGTGTGTGTGTGTGTGTGTGTGTGTTTGTGTAGATAGACCCAGAGAGGAAAACCGCCACACACACACACACACAAACACACCAATATATCTAGGGGGGGGGCGTGTCTTTAG
>JAODKC010000002.1:7552993-7574599 GCA_026777985.1 Mormyrops attenuatus
CGGCAGCGATGCGCATCCTTTGCGCATTTGCAGAGAATGCGTCCCCTTGCGGATAATGGGGCCCCCCATGGATCGTGAGGCCCTACGCACAGCGCGTGTTCTGCGTGTAGGGAGGGGCGGCACTGCTTGTACTGACACATTATAGAGGTATCAATAGTGCATTATAGATGAGAGCTTCATAAAGCATTCATAATGCATAATAAACATGTCTAGAATGTGTTACCTTTTTATAAATATTTATAGCCATGTTTATAATGCTTTATAAATGCATTATAATGTGTTATGAATATGTTCATAGATTCTTATGAACATGGGATTCATAGAAAGTGTTACTAAAAAACAATTATATGAAGAAATCAAATGCAATAGCATAACATAATGTGCGTGGATTTATTACTTTTTGACAGTCCTAAATCTAAAAGTACAGCTGCATTATTATGACCGGGACGTCACTGTCTATTCTCATTTCTATCAACACGACCATCACCAAGGTTTCATATAACACCGGTCACTCATCATATAATTCATGTCACTTCATTCACTCAGCCTGTCAATTTATGGAATTGCCTGGATGCATGTTGAGAAATAAATAACCCAGTAAAAACCAAGTGCTTAATATAGTCTAAAAGCATTTCTTACATTTTTTATGTGATTTTAAGAGTTTTGAAATATGAAATTCTAAATTTTAATTTACCATGTATTTTAAAGTATATTTTAGTGTACAATATAGGGGTGTTTTCCCATAGGCTCCCTCTGCCAACTTACATGGTTGGACCCATTCAGTTGCATGATTGCAACTATGTAAGTTGCTAATATAATTAGCAAGTATGCTTTTGGCTTCCCAGAATAGCTGTTAATTTAATTCATGTTAATGTTTATGTATACACGGAACAGATGAATCAACAAAACATGTTGTTGAAAGATATTCTAGCTCTGGAAACCAGAATTTACCTTGCCTTCTGGAATAAATAGTGTAATGTTCTGAAATATTAACATATTGCATATGTTAATAATTGTTATTGAATTAGAATTCAATAATTGAGCACCGAATAACTACATAATAGAGAACTGAATTACAATAAAAACGGGAAGAAAGTGAAAGAGTGAAAGAAAGGCATGAATAAAAAGGTTAATAAGCAAAACATTATGCAGTGAACTGAACAACAAAAAAGGCTCAATGGAAGGAGAAGAATGGACATGTATAGTAGGGCTGCATGCGACATCACGCATTAACATCCACACTAAGTATGATGCATGATGCTCAGGGTTGCCAGATCTCACACACAGGGCTGTCTGACGCATTGACCGTGAGACATTTCAACCAGTTCTCACGTTCACACACCACACCTTGTGTTTCTCACGCTGAGAAGTAAGGGATAACGCCCACCAAGGTGTCCTGTTATATAGAATTATTGGACAATGCGCGGGCATACGGAGTGGAGTTTTCTGCCAAGTTCATAACTGTCCAGAGTCATACAGAATTAATAGCCACCTGCTAGCCAATCAGAAAATAGCATTTCATGTTTCCAGGTAAATTCCAAAATAAGTTACATGTGCTCTCACAGCAAGCACGTTAGTACATGGATGTGCACACAGATGGAGTGCAGACTAGGTAGAAGTCTAAGAGCAAGATCTGATGAATGAGGTAAACAGGGCTCTCAAGTCTCCCTCATTGACCGTGAGACACACATTTTGCCCCAATGTAATCTCACTCCAAATTTTAATGTAACTTCAGAGCCTTGCTCACTGATCTGGCTCTGGCACTCATCCTCATGCAAGAAGTCTTATGGCAAATCTATATTATTCCATTATAAACCTAAAATTAGCTACATCAAAAGTGTTGGGGTAATTTGCAAACCCTACAGACTTCTAACAAGGTAACAAAACTGTTATATACATGTAAATGCGTGTGCATGTGTGTGCAGACTTGTCTCAAATTAAAAATCTCACTCTAGCCAGCTGACCAAAGTTGGCAACCCTGGATACTTTGTGTGTGTGTGTGTTTGTGTGTGTGTGCTCTTTTGGCCAGTTCATCAAGGTTGGATGTGCTGTTGTCAATTGCAACAGTAATGTTCCTGGCAAAGTTAAAGGATCCTTTACGATTCTCAAAACTGTAAAGAAAATGCAGTTATCCAGAGAGGAGAGACTATGCTTTATTTAGGAAGTGATGTCAACAATGGTTAATCTCAAGAGCGGATCTCACTAAGAAGAACCATAACAGCACCAGATCACTGAAGATCGTTTTGTCAATGCTAAGAATAACGAAAAAGTGACTACTGTTTCTATGTGTGGGCTTCGTTAGCAGGAGAACATCAGGTTAGTTTTTGTTAGCACGCTAATGCTACTGCATCTAACGATCCATGTGCTGTTTATGATTTTTGCAACTGATGCAGTCCTGACATGCCACCACTCCCGGCAGTTCAGGGAGTCTACTGCAAATTTACTGTCACCCTCTAGCCTTGCTTGACTAGCCAGAGTACTCCAGTACCATGACTGACAAAGCGCTAAGATGGTGGCACAAAGCAATTGTGCAATACCATTGCAACCCTCTGGATAGCTTACAGCAGTTCCAACTAGGAATTCATAATTAAAGCTTTTTCTGTTTTGAATAAGAAAATAGACAATGGATTATCAGGATGTTTCATGTGTCCAGCTCAGGCATTGAAGATGCACTTTTCATGAGGTGTCTTGATATGTACTATGCTTGGCACAAACCAGTTAATATTATGTTGCTTATTTTCGACTATTTCCTCATACACATTGGGGTTGATAATCCCATGCATTTACGTTAAAAAAAGCATGTAGCTTTTTAAACACTTTTTTCACTTGTGTATTCTCCCATCAACTTACCTGTGGGGTTTAAGTGCTCATTTTATGTGCTTTGGGCGGAGGAACACTAAAATATGGGCAGGATGCATGTAAATGACCCCTAAACGCATTGGTCATTTTAGGGGGTTTACAGAAGATGTTTGCTATTTAAATATATATTTATATACATATTTGAAACCACTTTTTTGTAGTAGCATTTATATTGTAAGACAAACACAGTAAGTGCATTTATTTTAATTGTGAGCAGGTAAATTTGATAATTTATGGGTGGGACAGAAAATGTCCTCCAGTACTGGAATGTCCTGTTTATTAACGGGTTAGATTGTATCCAGAGCTGACATTTTTGCCCGGTAATAGTGCTAAACTTTAATCGATTTAGTGTCCTTTATAAAGCAATGTAATTTAATCAGGCTTTAAATAAGCACATTTAATAACATGGTTTTAGAACCTTTACACTGATGTGATAATGCTGCCCCATAATGTATGCAGAAGGACACAACATTCTGTACTTTATTCCACCACACATTTAGCCATAATACAGCATTCAAACAATATAGCATAATCTGTCATAATATGATGAGCTTGATAACCAAGAAGTGTTCTGTCTATAATAATGATAATAAATGCTTTTTATTGATCCCCTTGGGGAAATTGTCCTTTTATGCCTCCCTCAACTTGCTCTTTATATAGTAGGCTGTCTGCAAAGGGCAGCTACCTGTTGGGGCGCCCAGGGAGCTGGGGGTGTAAGGGCCTTGCTCAAGGACCCGCAAATGTGCTGAGGCTGGGTTTGAACTGGCGACCTTCTGATTACAGACACACAGGCTTAGCCCAGTGAGCCACACACTGCCCCCGAATAGGCGCACCGCAAAGCTTCCCATGATATGCAGACCCAAATTCACCATGTGGAGCCACTGATCACTGGAACAGAATGTCTACAGTGGCCCATACAAACAGAAAAGGACATGAAAATTGCACAAAGTCACACTTGAGGCCAGACTCGAATCCACATCCCTGTGAAAAGCAGTGAGATTACAAATTGAGCCACAGTAGCTCAAATAGCTACAGTTAAATACAACTAGTTACGTGGTTATAAAACAGGCGACATTCCAAATGCATGCATGAAAACATCTTAGCATTGGGTATTGCTTCAGAAAATGGACGTGGGGTGGGAGAGTGATCAGGGAGAAGCCAAAACAGAAATAGTCCAGGGTAACAGCCCTGAAGGATAAGCAATAATTGGATAGCTGGCTTGTGCTACAGTTGCCAAGCGATTTTGAATGAAACATAGCCTCTCCTAGACCAGGAAGTGTACCACTTCAACACTGTCTAGAGTGCCCTCAAATACCAGTGCTTTCCCCATCATCTACACTCGAGCCTATCATTTATTGAATGATGGATTGTTTAGAATTCCAAAGGACAAAGAGTGATAACTACATTGATGGGACAACAGTGAAAAAAACAGCTGTTTAATGCAGTCAAGTGACTGCACATAAAAACATTCAGCAAAAGTTATGGTATATTGAATCAATTAACCATATATATACACACACAAACCGCTAAAAGGAGTTTTCTTTATTCTATTTCCATGAAAACTTATAAGAAATAGAAAAAAGAAAAATGGGAATAGAATTTCTCACTAAAAGGGCAGATTTTCACGGAAAAATGGTTGGCTGCCTCACTAGATCAGCACCATGTATGTGGGCAATGGCTACTGTCACACAGAGAGAAAAGGGAAAAGATGCACACACCACACCAGCGGAATGAAATCACCGATCAGCAATGGTGCCAACCTAGGAGGAACACAAGAGAAACTGAAACCCTCCAGGTGGCAGTGAAAGTGTGGAGATACAGAGGAGCCACAGCATGTACCTGCTCTTAAAAGGCTTTAAAAGACGATCTGTTTTCTCTGTCACATGGACTCTCTGGAGGACAACCACCCTGAATAGGACCATCACCTCTGCCCCTCATTTTGTCCATGGACTTTAGCGGGAGAGTGGCAGTCTTGCTTATGGCCTCATGGGATGTTGCCCCCGCTGTTCTTGTTTTTTCTTGTCTTTTTTCATTTTTTTCTCACCCCACCATTTTTTTTGTACCTCTTAAGAAAGATATTCCAGTAGGGGTTTTTATACTCAAAATGTTTGTATGGTCCTGCTGCAGTGGTGGGGAAATCGGATCAGCTGCAGAAACACATGTAAGCCGCCAGGGATGGACAATATGACTGATATATCAACTGATCATCATTTGAAATCGAAACGATATGAAAATGAGAACCTTCGATGAACTCTTGATAAGGAACATTGCTTGATAGCACACATCAGCCTATCAAATCACAGAA
This sequence comes from Mormyrops attenuatus, assembly GCA_026777985.1. Classification (NCBI taxonomy): domain Eukaryota; kingdom Metazoa; phylum Chordata; class Actinopteri; order Osteoglossiformes; family Mormyridae; genus Mormyrops; species Mormyrops attenuatus. The sequence continues at coordinate 7,558,158 of JAODKC010000002.1, forward strand.
ACAAATGCAATTCTGACCAGTTATGATACGTAGTCTTTTAAGAATGGACAATACCCAGCAAACGCACAACTAGGGTGACTGAGTGAACTACTGTTGCTGTTTTGGTAATATCATGTAAGAGATAAGCACTCCTTCAGAGGAAACATCGTGTTGGCAAAGAATGTGACATTTTAGCAGCCACGACATCTTTTAAAAAAGGAGATATTGTAGATAAACAAAGTAAAAAGACGATGGTGCGCAGGTATTTTTTTACAGTTTAAGTATTTAACCTGATAGATAAATGTATTTAAGGCAGTTCAACAATTCACACAAATTGTTAGCATAAAAATTCATCCAATCCAGACTCTCGTAGACTCAGGAAGTATGACGTGTTGGCCTGTCCTTCCACACCCCAGAGTGTCAATCCTGATAACACTCCGGACGTAAACTGGCCAGAGTTTATATGCCTCTGTAACACCTCTTTCCAGTATGGGAAGATTCCTCGATGCCACAAGAAACCCTGTCAATTGTCATATATCCTGAACAGTGCTGGGATCTGCTGGCTGAGGTGCTGAAGTTCTTGACTGTAGTGAAGTTGAGATCCTAGCTGATTATATAAGTAGCTGGATTAGTTCATGTGCGTATGACGACTGGCCACATGGTCCATCACCAAACTGACCGGTTCCATTGAGATTCAGGATGCAAAATTACTGCCAACAGAACCAAATTTGCCAATGGACCTTGCTTGGACTGTAACCCCTTGTCTGTTGATCCCACTCCCTATTATTAAGGTCTGCTTTGAAAGGGTAGGAATCAACCAATTCAGAATGCTGGCTAAGGTAGTGGCCAAGCACAGATGCAACTTCAAACTCTGATTCTGCACGTAGCCCTATGGCTGGACATTGCCGAAGAAGCCTAGGAATTGCAACCTTTACGCTACCTTTGATGGAGCTCGTCCAGCCCTGTTGTAAGTCATTCAGGAGCACCTAGTGACAGACCAGCAGGAACAACAGTAGGCATACAACAACAGAACTGCTACTTTTGATGTCTGGCACTAAACTAAGATCACCCATTAGAATATTGACGTCTCCGATGCACAACTTTTGGGGCTCCGTGGCCCCGGCATGACCCATTCCTCTTCTGGTAGGTGAGTGGTCTATGGATGGGACCCGTAGGAGATCGACCACTGTGACAGCATTGAACAACCTGCTGTATTGAGTCTGCATGATGCATATAGACAGTGGATGCTGCAGGGAAACTGTCAAACAGGAAAGAATTTGAGGAATGTACATGCCACAGTCCAACAATCAATGATTGCACAATGCAAAGAGAGATACAAAAGCAAATGGAATCCTCCAGGCTGTGAGAAATGTACAGAGACGCACAGCAGCCGTAAAAGAGCATGTGAATTTTAAAAGGAAATCTGTTCCCTGTCCCGCAGACTGTACAGAGGACGGACACCCATAATAGGGCCGTCACCTTTGCACCTTGTTCTGTCCTGGAACTGCATCAGGGGGAGGCATTCCCACTTGCAGTCTCCTGGGGAGTTTCCCCTGCTGTGATTCTTTTTAAGCTTGTTCTTGTTTTGTTTCCTATCTCCCTCTTGCACTGCAATTTTTATTTTCACCTCATAATAAGAACATCTCAGTGTGGGCTTTTGCACCCAGCACATTTGCCTGGTTCTGCCATCCCACCACAACACAAACACAAACTAAATAGTGCCTTTCTTTTCTGCAGTGTACTAATAATTTCCTTCGTAAGATCCTACAAAATGATTTTATCATAATGTTTATTGATCTTCTACTAAGACTTAAATCTCAGGGGAATACAAATAATTGTGTCATTATTATTTCCTCATATGAAATTTCCTATATATATTTATCTATCTATCTAAGTCCAGTTGTCACACTTAATAGGATGGATACACTTTTTAGAAGGTATATACACTCAATGACCACTTAATTGGGAACATCATGCAGTTCCTGCAGATGTGTCAGCTGCATGTCCCTGCTACGAATCTCGCATTCTACTATCACAAAAAGTGTTCTATTAGATTCAGAACCGGTGAATGGAAAGGCCACTGAATAATAATGAACTCATTGTCATGGCCATTAAAACAATTAGAGTCGACTTTTGCTTTATTACATGGTGCATTATCATACTGGAAGTAGCCATTAGAAGATGCATAAATAGTGGCCACGAAACGATACACATGGTCAGCAAAAATACACAAATAGGCTGCGGCATTCCAGTGATGATAAGTTAGTATTAACAGGCCCAATATGTTCCAAGAAAACATTCCCCACAACATTATACCCCATCCACCAGCCTAGACTGCTAACAGAAGCCAGGTTGGTCCTACGGATTCATGCTTTGACACCAAATCATGACCCTACCATCTGTGTGCCTCTACAGCAATCGAGATTCGTGGGACCAGGCTACATTTTTTCAGTGTTCAACTGTCCAGTTTCGGTGATCCTGAGCCCACTGCAGCCTCAGCTTTCTGTTTTTGGCTGACAGGAGTGTCACCCAACATGGTCTTCTGCTGTTGTAGCCAATCTACCTCAAGGTTTGATGTGTTGTGCATTCTGAAATGCTTTTCTGCTCATCACAGTTGTACGGTGTGGTATCTGAATTACTGTAACTAGGGATCTGTGCCAGCAACTGGAAGGTTGCTGGTTCAAATCCTGTAAATGCTCAGAGTGATTCTACTCTGTCGGGCCCTTGAGCAATTGCTTCATCCTGGGTATGATGCTAATCTACATCCAGTCCTATAAGGAGGTCCTCTACCTCACAGCAAATTACTTGGGGGTTGGTGGCAGGATTCTCACTTCACCCACTAGAAAAAACCTCACACTGGTCCATTTGGATCACCTGCCACAGGGCTGCACTCAGGTTCTCATCCCTGAGGTGGGTGTGGCAATGCACTGTAATAAGCGCATGTTCCTTGCCTCTCCTCTCTTATGCCAGCTCAAACCAGTCTGGCAGTTCTCCTCTGACCACTCGCATTAACATGGCATTTGCTTCTTCAGAACTGCCACTTACTGTTTTTTGTTGTTCATGCATTGTGAGCAAATTCTAGAGATTCTTATGCATGAAAAACTCAGGAGATCAGCAGTCACAGAAATACTCTAAATAGCCCGTCTGGTATCAACAAATCATGCCACGGTCAAAATCACTGAGATCATGATTTTTTTCCCTATTTTCTGTATTTGATGTGAGCATCAATTGAAACTCCTGACCTATATCTATATGATTTTAGACACTGCACTGCAGCCACATGACTGGATGATTAGACAATTGCATAAATAAGCAGGTGTAAAGGAGTTCTTGGTTGTACAATGTGACTTGTACAATGTGTTTAAATTTCATCTAAATTCAGGAAAGTTAAACGATTTGTGCAGTCATTTTTATAACATAATGAATTGAATGTATTGTTCACAAAATTTGGGATGGTGTGGCTTTGTGGGGTAGCACTCTGTGCCCATGATCAGAAGGTTGCCAGTTCATATCCTACAGTCAGCTAAGCGATTTCATCCCAGTTGTTCCAGGTACTGACTGATCTGATTTCTCACTTGTACGCTGCTTTGGATCAAAGCACCCGCTGAGCTGGTGTGTGGTGGGGGGTGATGGTGATGAAAAATCTATATTGTGTTCTTTTTCGTCCCAAAGACTTGGGCGGGGGTTGCTTTAGATTGTTTCTTAGTGAGAATCTGTAGGCGGTTCCTTTTAAGTCTGAAATTTTGTTCTTAAATGTCAGTAATGTCAGTGGAAAACAACAAAAAACACATTTACATCAAAACGCTACCAACATACAGGAAGTTACACCACCTGTTTAAGTATTATTGAATTTGCCATACTTGCTAGCTTTAGCAAACAAATTAGCAGGTCTCTTCTGGCTAGTCCAGTTTCCTCCCCCAGTTAGGCTAACTGACATTTCCAAATTGCTCACATTGTGTGTGCCTTTGTGCCCTGTGCCCCATACAGGATGTACCCTTATCTTGGGCCCAACGCAGCCTTGTAGACAGCAATGCAAACGTATTGAGAGGTTTTCCTTCTAAGACTCTGCCACCTAGAGCAGATTGCATTGCATGTGGAAATCATACCAATCAGTGGTACATTGTGTCCATCATTAAACCGTACACAAATGCCATGAAGCTATACAGCTTTCAATAGGTAGTATTATGTAACTGGTCCATTTGCTTGGACACCTACCATTACAATTTGCCCATCCATCCATCCATCCATCCATCCATCCAGCTTACAGCTGCTTATCAGGTATAGGATCACGGGCTTACTTAATATTTTTTTTCTGTGCTTCAAACTGGTACTATATATAATCCAAATAGTGGTGAGAGCATATGTTATTCTGCTAAATTGTTTAAACTGCCTACTCATGTTACAAAAGTTGTGAAGTGCAGTTAAAATCAGTACAGTGTCCAATGAGCATTGTGTTTTGTCCACTGTGCCACAGCATCTGCAAGAGAAGGTGTACAGGATAAGCCTCAGAAGGCTGCCTTTCTGGCTGAGGAGGTAACAGAGCCACAGTCATGTAGAGAGCCCTTTTACTGATGATACAACTCATGAGTCTCATCATTTGCATATGAATAATGTGTGTAGGCTCGTTATTTATTGGGAAATATCCAAATCCTATACTGCTACATTTTATTTAATTCATGGAAGCTCTTGCGTTGTGGGTTGTAGTTCCCCATCTTAAAGTGGACACAGACCACATAAGGCACCGGAGGTGAGCTGCATTCCGTAAATAAAACCTTTCCCCAAACAGATGGTATACAACCTGAGGCGACAGAGCCGATTACGATTCAAAGCATAACAGAATGGCACTTTCAAGAGGTTATCCATCAGCTGTGCGATAGAGAGGGGACTCGGTTTAAAGGTATTGTTGTATTCTGCACAGTAACACAGGGTGATTCCTACGAATATAACATGATTTTCGTGTACATATGTATGGTATTTGATAAATTACACAGAGTAAGACATTACCAACATTACAGTAATAATGAAGTACAGTGGTACCTCAGAATTCGAACTTAATCCATTCAGAACTCGGGTTCGAATCCTAAAATGTTCGCGTTCTGATCGAATTTTCCCCATAAGAAATAATGGAAGACCAATTAATTGGTTCCTGGCCCCAAAAAAATTACACCTAAATATGGTTTATTTTTAGCTTTTAAGCACAGAATGAACAGGATAAAACAAGAAGAGCATATACTAAACATATCTAAGCACGTTTATCAAAACGGTAATTTGTAAAGTAAGAAAATAAATGTATCCATTTGGTTCGACTTTTGTCTTTGCTAGCATAAGCCTAAGCAGTTGTCCCATTGTACTGTACATGTGAATAATCAAGCAAAAAAAAACTACACTGAACCATAAGTTAACGTACAGTTAATGCAAAGAGGAGTATATGGGTCATTCTCAGTAACTCATTACTGTAAGGTATCAGTCCTCTCTGATTTTTAAAATTAGTTTTAATTTTAATTAAGACTGACTCAAATTATATAACTTCACTGTGTAAACTGTTGATTTTGCCTCTAGGGTTGTTTTGTGATATTTCCATTTATTTAATCAGATCCTCGGCAAGAGTTACGGAGAAAAGAAAAAGTAACAAAACTAATGAAAATTTGAACAAAAATTTTAGAAAAAAAAATGAGCAAAAAAAGAAAAATACTCTGAAATACTCATACCAGCCCATATGGCACCAACAACCATACTACATTCAAAGTCACTTAAATCACCTTTCTTCCCCATTCTGGTGTTTGACGTAAACATTAACTGAAACTGCTGACCTGTAACTGCATGATTTTATACATTGTACTGCTGACAAATGACTGCCTGATTATATGTTTGCTTCAACAGGCAGTTGAACAGGTGTACCTAATAAAGCGGCCAGTAAGTGTGTATATATACACTCAGTGGCAAAAAAAAGTTAAGCACCCAGAAGTAATGGTCTGATTTGGATGTAATTTGACCTTCACATGAGCTTTCACCACATGCAGATCCATTTAATTTCCACTACTCCATCTGGGTGCTTAATTTTTTTTGTTACTGAGTACATATATACAGGGGTTGGATAATGAAACCGAAACACCTGATTTTAGACCACAATAATTTATTAGTGTTGCCTAGGACCTCCCTTTGCGACCAATACAGCATCAATTCATCTTGGGAATGACAGATACAAGTCCTGCACAGTGGCCAGATGGATTTTGAGCCGTTCCTCTTGCAGAACAGTGGCCAGGTCACCACAGTATGTGATGCTGGTGGAGGAAAATATTTCCTGACTCGTTCCTCCAAAACACCCCAAAGTGGCTCAATAATATTCAGATCTGGTGACTGTGCTGGCGATGGGAGATGTTCACTTTCATGTTCATCAAACCACTCTCACCAGATACATGCACCACCTTCAGGATACAATGTCTGAACCACATGGTCCTCCACAATGGTTCAGTAGTCCTCGGCAGTGTCATGCCCATCTACAACAGGCAGTGGGCCTAGGGAATGACATGATATTGCAGCCCACGCCTTCATTGATCCACCCCCATGAAGTTCTCTGGGCACACAACTGCAGTCAGTATGGTAAGCCTATTTGGGGCTTCTCCACACTGTAGCTCTCCTGGATGTGGGAACGACAGTGAAGGTGGAGCCATCAGAGAACAATACATGTTTCACATTGCCCACAGCCTGAGATTTGCACTGCTGGAACCATTGGCACTGATGTTTAGCATTAGCATGAATGACCAAAGGTTTGGCTGTACCAACCCAACCATAAATATTGCCTGGACATCCCTTTCAGACGGCTTCCTCTTACGTTCACAGTTACTCCATTGGACGTGGTCCATCCTTCTTGCTGGTATGCCGACGTTACCCTGGATACCGTGGCTCTCGATACACCACATGCTGACTTGTCACAGATGCGCCAGCAAGACGCGCAACAATAATTTTTCCTCTTTTGAACTCTGATGTCTCCCATTGTTGCATAGATTGCAGTATGTCATGTACAGCTGGACTATTCCACTGCTAATTCAGCCTTCACACTCTGCTCTCACCTATGGAATGTGCAATCAGTATATTGTTGTGAAACTTCAAACACTATATATTCAACCAATTTTCAACCAATACTGAAAGACACACTAATGTTTATGCCTTAAAATTTTCAATTACATGATTTATTCAGAATTGGTGAATTTGCACTATTGCATAGAATATGGCAGTGGTATAACATGTGGGCTCTACAGGCAGTGTAATGTAGCAATATTCTTTTGATCTGCTGAAGCAAAAGCCCAGATTAATCCAACCTGTGCACCTGAAGAAGAAGCAGATATACAACCATCCTGGACATGATTATACATTTTTTCATATTAAAAAAAATGTGTTGGCATGTGCAAAGTATGTACCACGTACCTATAATGTACAAGTCTGCATTATTAAGTATGAAGGATTTTAATATTAAAGCAATTTGTCAGAACACATTTTTCTAAAAGATATAGGTAATTATATTTAATTGCTGAAAAACTCCAATTAGGAAAGGCATTTCCCAGATCATTAATTTCCTAACTAATTAATTTGACTCTTGAACATTATGCAGCTTCCTTAACTGTTATGAGAAATGTAGAATAGCATAATATAATACAGTAATTAAGGAACAAATACTAGAAGCATGCTCCAGGGGCAGGGAAAAAACTCTGTTGGCGTTGGGGGAATGGTGGCGTTTTTACCACAGCTTGTTGGATGCTTGCTTAAACACTTCTGCTCGCTTAATTTTGCCTTGAATTTCAATGACCATTGGCATACAGTTATTTTTAGTTCTGTTTCAGCAGTTGTTTATAAGTATACAGTCTTGGCATAAAATACGTTCAGTCCATATGAACTGATAATTTGTACACATTAAAGTGATTTTTACCATTTATGTCCTTTTTGATGTTAATTTTATTGCTGAGTTATGCTTATAGCCCTAAAAGACACATAGTATAAATAAAGCTAGTTTTGCTAAAGTTTCATATGCAGTAAAAGCATTCAAAAGGATTACACATATCAGAGCTTTTCTGGTGAATAAGCCATTTTAAACCCAGCCCTAAAGGTTTTATTTATTTATTTATTTTTGCATACTCTGCAATTTAATATTTTCTTGGAAAAATGACTCTCATAGTATGAGAATTTCAAGCTTGTGGCTGTAACTTTAATAAAACACAACTTTGCTTTCCGGACTGACTTATTATGAAGAAAATCTTCCGTCTGCTGAGCAATGATATTTTTTTTTTTTACACAAAAGAGCAATATTAATAGGTTTAACTTACATGTCCTTATCCAAATATAAAAAAATTAATCATGAATCGTCGGAACAACCACTGGTCTGGATCAGACATCTGTAGCATAAATAACCACAGAGCTTAAGTATTAAATCCATCATCAGTTACACATGAGAGTGAAGAGTAGATGTTAATATGTGGAACTTATATTATATATGTACAGGGTTAAACTGATAGTTTTGCTTGGACTAAAACGTTTCAACAAGTATAAGCTATAGTGTGTGTTGTATTAAGAATAACTGTGTGAGTTTACAGGCTAAACATATTGTAGAATATATTTCTGAGGCATTGTTACAATACCAGTCACTCCCATTGTGACACATTACTGCAGTATGCGCATTTTCAATTTTGATGCATTACTGCAGTGAGAGTAGCTTTCCTTTTGATGTATTTTAATGCATTAATACAGCATGAGTACCTTAATACAGTATGAGTACAGTAAACACAGTTTCCCTTTTAAAGTGCAAGCACCTTTCGTTTTTATACATTACTGAATTACATGTAATTCCTCGTTATCACAGGGGCTGAGTGGGTATCACTGTTCGCTTACACCTCCAGGGGTGGGGATTTTTATCCAGCCCCCAGTCTATGTGTGAGGATTTTGAACCTACCCCTGTTGTTGTACTGGTTTCCTCTGGATACTCTGGTTTCCCCTCTCTGTGCAAAGGCATGCATTTAAGCTTATTGCTCTCTCTAAATTGCCCGTAGTGTATGACTGTGTCTGTGGGTGTGTGTTTCCTGTGATGGACTGGCATCTCATCTAAGGTACCCATGCCTTGTTCCCTAGACTATCTTGGATAAACTCCAGGTCCCATATGACCCTTCTCAGGATGACAGGCTGGGAAATAAATGGATGTATCTTCCCTTTTCATGCATTACTACAGTATGAGTACCTTGCCTTTTGATGCATTACTACAGTATGAGTACCTTGACTTTTGATGCATTACTACAGTATGAGTACCCTACCTTTTGATGCATTACTACAGTATGAGTACCCTGCCTTTTGATACATTACTAATGTACATGTAGCTTCCACTTTGATGCCTTTCTGTATGTCCATGCAGCTTTATTTTTGATGCATTGCTACAGTACTGTTACTCCTACGCAGGGTACTGCTCAGGAACTGCAGAAGATTATTATTATGTTTATTGTCACATCCTGCCCGTCCTTTCTGCCACACCCAGTGAGTAGCTAGCTAAAATTAGCGATGCTACTAACTTTACTTTTTTTCAGTAGTTTATCAGTAGTGGAGATACTTTTAAAACACTGTAGCTTTTCAAGTAACTATATATTTTTTTACAAATAGCAGTTACAAGTAATGTTAAAATACTACAGGCCTGGCCCACATCTGGCAGCACAAGTGCATGACAGTTTCCACCCCAACTGCCGGAAGCACGAGCATCTCCGCGAGACGCTCATCCATTCATTTCGTGTTCAGGCTACTGTTCACCGCACACAGTACAGTATACATTCGTATCTGTTTGTGTAACAATAATAAACTAAGAAAATGGTGATTAAAAAGAATATAACAATAATGGATTATGAAAACTGTGATAAAAAGGTTAAAAACACCAAACAATATGACTTAAAGATGATATAATTTTATCATACAGTATGCTATACATATGATAATTTTTGCATATAAAATACATGACCAACTTACGACCAGTCAGTCGGAACCAATCATGGTTGTAAGTCGACGACAACCTGTATTATTTTTCTCACTTTACAATGACGGGTATCGTCAACTACCAGGTGTTTCTAATTGGTGTTTTTTGTTTGGATACTCTGGGGATGTTAAAGGGGTGAAAAATACTTCATGGCAAAATTAAAATGCATAGGAGCACTTTGGTGCTTGGACAGATTATCAAAATCTCTTTTTTTGTTGTTGTTGTAACTCTTCTAATTTTCACACAGCAATTGTGAAGTAACTTGGTTTACACCAAATGCACAAACTATTTTGAAAGGATCCGGTCTATGTAACCTTTGTAGGCTACATCCTTTGAAGATTCATGCTATCAATCTTGGGCCCTCAGCGAAAGAATAAAGTATTTCTAGGCTGCATTCGAAGGAGCCTTCGAAATGGGTCAGCCTTGGCACGCCGCTGTGACACATTCGGTCTTCGAATGCAACCTTAGAAGGGTGCAGCCTCTGAATTGAGACACAGCCACCATCATGCTTCACCCTTGGTAATCCAGTTAATATCGTCCGTGTACTGCAGCAGTCTGCTTAATAGTTCTATGGATCATAAGGCGCATAATCAAGGCAGAGAATTTGCCTTGAGGATTTGTATGATTCCAATTGTTCAACTACCAGTTCTTTCATTATTCAAGTATTCATTTACATAAACATAAACATTTCAGCCCTAATTAATAAGTAATACTGTTGCATATGATGCAGCAGTGTTCATTTTTGCAGATAAAGGGGCCCCTTGCATATAATATGTCCACTATGGTTGGAAATGTTGTATAGGGGTCATTTGTACAATAGAAATTAGTTTAGAAAAAAGAAAGCATAGAATATTCTATCACATCAAATTCATACCTGAGAGAACTGATTTATAGAACTGAAAAAAATCTGTATGAATACAAATTATCTTCTCGGTATTTGCATTCTCCACTTGTGGTATTATTCACAGGTTACTGAGGTCATTTTAAATCGAATAATTTAATTTACATGACATCATATGTCCAAAGTGGAAACTGGATGTTTATTGTTGACCCTCTGGACATGTGCACTGAGCTTCTCTGCTCACGTCTCCTTCCTCCAAGATGAAGTTTGACCTTCTGTGCCTTTGTTTTATTTTTGGAAAGTGTGCAGTTATGCAGTAGGGCAAGAAACTATTAAGACTCAAGAGTTAACACTCCTACACTATATCAAAGACAAACCAAAGGTGATAAATATTTCAAAGAGATTCAGCTTTTCTTTGCCGGAATCATATCAGAGAATCCATTGATTTTGTCTGTATTGTCTTGGTTCTCCTAGAAAATAAGTGTATCAAAGAAAATAAAGAGAACATCTTATTTGTTATTTATTTACTTTAAAATGTTGTTTATAGCAAGTTTTTCCAGGTGTGGAAGTAAATTCAAAATGCAAGCTGAAGGAAATCACACTGGGGTTTATATGGAAAGTGAGTCAGAAACCTCAAGAATGTGATCTTAGTGTAGATGTGTGACTCACCTCACTACAAGTTCAGTATGATTGGACACACATACACATACACACACACGCACACACACACACACACACACAGACACAGGTTTGTAATTATATCTTTGTGTGGACTCTCCATTCATTTCTATGAGGAAAACCCTAACCCTAACATGACGACCTTAACCCCCATCCAGCCCTAATCTTGACCATAAGTAACCAAACAAAATACAAGACTTTTGGCATTTTTAGGTTTTTGTTTGCACTCACAGATATTTGTGGGGACTTGAAAAAATGGTCAAATACGTCAAACGTCAAAATAACAGGTTTTGTTACATTTTGCGGGGACATTTGGTCCCCACAATGATATATAAACGTAATCCACAGACGCACACACGCTACACGCACGCATGGATTTACCCTCTGAAGGTCTCTTGTGAAATCGGGCGACCTGCTCAACACCTTGACCTCTTCGTCATGATCTGCAAACCTTTCCTGAACAGTTTGCGCAGTGTGGCAGGGCACAGTATCCCCATGACAGATGTCACCCATCGGAGTGCCCTCCACATTAATGGCCGGACCCAGGGTTTCACGGCAAAACGGTATCCAGAACATCACAGTCCCTCCACTGGCCCGTCTTCGTCCTTCAGTGCATCTTGGTGCCATCTGTTCCATAGGGAAACAGCGCACACGTACCGGGCCATCCACATGATGTAAAAGGAGTCAGGAGTCACCAGACCAGGTGACTTTCTTTCACTGTTCCAAGGTCCAGTTCCGATGATCACATGCTCATTGCGGGCACTTTCACTTCTGGAAAGGAGTAAACATAGGCATTCAAAGTTGTCTACGACTCCACAGCCCCAAATACAACCTGGTGTGATGTACTATGTGTTCTGTCACAGTCATTACGTGCATTAAAATTTGCCGTCAGTTGTGTCACAATAGCCCTTCTGTCACTCATAGCAGGCGGGACAGCCTCTGTTGCCCCTGCGCATCAGTGAGCTGTGGGCACCTGACTGTTTGTCTCCGGTGTGTGGTTTTTCCCTCCTCTGACCACCGCCGGTAGGTACTGACCACTCCTGACTAGGAGCATCCCACAAGCCTTGCCATTTTAGAGGTGCCCTGTCCCTGTTGTTTGGCCTGGATAAATGTATCTTGTCAAAGTCACTCAGATCTTTCTGCTTGCTCATTCATAGAGCAGCCTCCTAGGAAAACTACCTGTTTGTTTGCCATTCAATGTATCAAATATCATGATTAACACAGTTTTATACATATATACAGCCAAGGAGAAAAACTAAGAGTCCACTTTATATTTGTAAACAAATCTGCATTTTTAAATCCCGGTTTAATCCTGGTTCTGCTGGCAGAAGGCTATACTGAGCAGCAGGCTGCTTCTAGCATCAAAATTTCTAAGACAGCAGTACACAAAAATAAGGTGAAGCAGGAAACACTGGGAACGACCAGAAACCAGCCAGGTAAAAGGTGGAAGTGACATTCTAATGCCAGAGATGACCATTAACTTATGAATCATAGGATGACATCAAGTGACCTTCAAAAGGAATGGGAAACATTAAGTGCAGGTGTGAAGTGCACTGCTAGGACAGTTCGTATCAGGGTCCTAGAAGCAGGACTGAAGTCTCATAAAGCAAGGAAGAAGCCCTTCATTAATGAGAGAGGAACCAGGCTGCAGTTTGCAAAACAATTATACTATTCACAGACTTACACCTATAAATTGAGAAATGAGTGAAACAAAAAATTGTGCCGTGGTCTCTTATTTTTTTCCACAGCTGTATATATCACCAGGGTGGCCAAAGGGGGAGAAACAGGTCAATTGTTCCTGAGCCCTGGGTCAAGGGGAGGCCCAAAAGGACCCTCTAACCTTTAAATAATCTGCTGCAATAATTTGTCAAAGATACATATTTGTGACAGTTTTATATAGTATTTGTCAATCACATACAAGCTTGTTATTTTGTATCTTTGTAATTTTCCTTGAGATATTGGTCGAAAAACAATTTTACTTTCCCTCCTTATAATGCAAAAATTGGTTTGGTCTGCTCTTTTAGTACTGGTGAAACAAACTCATGGTCTGTCCAAAAGCAACACCTGAGAATGCAGAAAAGGCAGGTGCAACATATTTAGTTTTTCAGCAGCCTTTTGTTAAATTTGCCTGAGCCATCGAAGAGGTGATAAACCTGGTTTGACATATCATAGATTTCCAGCAGGCCCAGAAAGATGCAGTAAGTGGATTGTGGCGGTCAGTCAGGAGAATTGGCAGCCCACTGAATACATTCGTGTATTATATATATGTCTGATTTATGTTTTTTTTGGTATGATTTATTAAAATTAAACTTCAGTTTGTAGTCAATTCAATTTGTCGCCTTTTTCATGTTCTGACCCTGTTGAAGGGCAATTCTAAGGGAATTCTAAAAACGGAGCATTGAAGTAAAGAAATATGACTTGAATTAAATTGTGATTATTACTGATATCATTTGATATGGAAAAAAACCATGACAAAATATTACCATATTGCCCAGCCCTAGGCTAATTTAAAAACTGATTTACACAAAATTGTTTTATGTTTCGTCTGTCTATAATTAGACATTTCAGCATTAATAAGATAAGGATGAAACTCTCACCTTCGATATGATTAGGAAGCGATCTTTTCCAGGAATTTCACAAACACCAGTCCCATGTATATGACCAACCAGAAAATACTTGGATGCTTATAAACTTTATAGCATTAAACTGCTCAAGCCTGTATCAAGACCTGGTGTGAACTAGAAAGGCCCTAGTTGATGATGATGTCATAATGCTTCAGATCGGTGATGTCGCTCATGCTGCAACGCCACAGAGTTATGAAAAAATGACTATGTAACGAGTATGGATTGCATATGCCAGCCTTGTAGATTCTCTGTTGATAGTACTCGAGATTTATAAATTATCTAAAAAACTAGATAAAGGAAGATCACTTTCAACCGCAGGTATGCAGTCTGTATTTTCTGACTGGCAAAATGGTGGTATTGGAGATTTTCTTGTCCTGGGGCACGAGCAAGACACATGACTCCTGCCCTAACCCTAGGAGAATGGCTGTTTTAGTGTTTCTGGAATAACCACATTGGACAACAATGTTTAAAGCCACTTAAATAATGCCTCTTAGCTGGTGAAATGCTGAGTCAAACAGCAAATGAACCTCTAGACCCAAACTATGTGAGGCATATATTGAGGTACAGCCACATGATTTGCTGTTTGTGAGAACAGGCCATTTGCTTTAGCCAGCAGTTGTTCCTAATAAATTAGTCAGTGAGTGTACAGTATATATAAACATTATACACACTAATGAAACTGCAGGTTTTTGTGATGTAAAGCAAGCGATCAAGATTAAATCATTTAAGATTTTCCCATCTATAATGTGAAGTTATTAATTAGTATTCGTAGGACAAATAACTGAAATAATAATTTAAAAAGCCCAACAGTCCCCGGGTCGCTTGTGTGTTTCCCCCCGCTAACACTTTGTGGAAGCGCTCTTGGCTTATCACAGCAGTAAAGGCTTTGTGAATAAATCTCTGTCGCATCTGGACTTTGCCATTTTATCAAACTCTTCCTTAAAAAAAGCTCAACCTCCTTCAAATTCCCCATGGTTGCTTGGTATACCCTCTTTAGGTCACTGCACTTGTTTTCTATGCTGCTGAGGTCGGGGCTCAGAAAGTAATTCTTTGAACTCAGCTATATAATTATTTTTGCATACCTCTTTTGATCAGAAGTGCTTGATTAAAGTCATATACAATAACAAGTGTAAAAAAGTGAAATTACTTCCACTTCACTACATCTACTCACACTGTGAGTAACACTGCCTCTCTTCACTCCGTTTTTCAAATATGTCACAGAATAGCAAGTAACCACTATGGGACATTTAATTACAATAAACGAATAGTAGCATTGGTAACATAATAATAATAATAATAATAATAATACTAATATTGTACAACAGTATATCTATTGTACAAGTGAAAAGAAAAATATGGAAATAAGATAATGGGTATAGAGATCAGTACCTAAGAAACTGTATAATATATAAACAGGACCTCATTTAGAAAGAACTGAACCGTTTCCTATGCCAGCATTGTACAGAAATGTGTTTTCATTAGAAGGAGCACTGAAGATAAACAATGCATAGCCTGTTCAATGCATAGCCACTTCATTATTATACCTGAATTAAAAATTAAAATGAATATTTTGCCTGAAAGCTTCATGTACTTCACTTTTAATGAAAAGAACAGGGCAGTGAATTTGATGATGAGACAGGTTATGTCTGCTAATTTTAATTGAGTAATTGCTTAACTTGACTCAGTTTAGTCACCTGTTACATTTACTTGTAATGATGCCTCTGTGACTATTATACTGTAATTACATCGACACAGAAACTGAATTACAGAAGAATATCAGAGGTTGGCAGCCCCAGTCACTGGCGTTTTAAAGAGTGTCTTGCTTTTTATTCCACTTGAGCACTCAGTTCATTTAGTCTGATTGAGCTGTTAAATTGTATCACACAAGTCATGTTAAGGGCCGTAGAAAAGGCAGAGCAAGGAGCTGTTAATTCTTTTGATTTAGAACTGCAATGTCATACCTTGTGTGTGTGTGTGTTTGTTTGTGGGGGCGGGGGGGAGGGGGGTGCCACATATACATTATATGATAAAAACCTGATGTTGTCAGGACCAAAGGGAAACTCAATTTTATATATATAAAAAATCTATGACTGCAATAAAAAAACAAATACAAATGCCTGTGTGTGTGTTTGTGTGCATACAGTGTGTATATATATGTATATACACACACACATATGTACATACATCTCACATGCATACACACATTTATATTCATCAGTGCATCAATGTATTTATGTATGTGCGTATATATACACTCACCTAAAGGATTATTAGGAACACCTGTTCAATTTCTCATTAATGCAATTATCTAAGCAACCAA
>JAODKC010000002.1:7574699-7588083 GCA_026777985.1 Mormyrops attenuatus
AAGGCAGTTCTGAAGGCGAAAGGGGGTCAAACACCGTATTAGTATGGTGTTCCTAATAATCCTTTAGGTGAGTGTGTATATATATATATATATATATATATATACGCACATACATAAATACATTGATACACTGATGAATACAAATGTGTGTATGCATGTGAGAGAGAAATCTGTGATGTGCATATATATATATGTAGAGAGAGAGAGAGAGAGAGAAAGAGAGAGAGTTAAATAAGCATCTGGAACAACATAGTGCAGTGATTTTTTAAGGGGACATGTGCAGTGCATAGGTTAAGAAGAAAATGTGAATGTTTGCGCTATTTTAACTCTCTCTCCATATACTAAAAATATAGGGGTGGCACAGTGGCTCACACCTAGACCTCAAAGACATGCAAAAAGTTTCTTTAAAAACATATCAATAGTGAAAGAATGAGGCATGAGAAATTTTCTGTGATGTACAGGAAGTGTCTTCTACCAATACAACAATGTCCATGTTATGTTTCGATTTGGATTCAGACAACACTATAGAACTGAAACACCACAAGTCAGAGTAATGAATGGCTCGTTCCTCTTCTCTGTCTATGGTAATGTCAATATTTTTCTACATCTGGACTCAAGTGACACTTTCGACACAATAGATGACCAAACTGTCATGGACAGACTGAAAAAAACTGTTGGCCTGAATTGACAGGTGCTATCTTTTATTTAGTCAGACTTTTAACAGCTTGAGTAAAAGTTGACTTTCAAAATGTTTAAAATATAGAGTTTAGTGTTGTTTTCATTACTGTTATTGCTGTATAAGGCTCCCTTAGGGATATTAATGATAAGCTTGCTGTTAATTACCATTACTATGGTGGTGCTACTAAGTTGAATGGCACATTTCCAAAACTCAGTTTTTTTGTAGTTTTTGAGATGAGACAGTGAAACACCTAAAATAAGGCTTCCTTTTTGTATGTTACAGTATTGGGAGCCAGAAGTCACTCAGTCCTTATAATTCAGCAATGACTTTTCGTTAAATTTCCGAAAGTCACTAAGCACACAGAATTTTTCTGGAAAACGGATCCTGTGGACATTGTGATTTTCAGACATTTGCTCTCAAATTCCAAACATCTGTCATACTGAGTGAAATATTTCAGCGCTGTAATATTTCAACCTCTACACAGGACAATAAATCATAGGTAAAACGTAACATATTTCTGCTGCAATCCAATTAGATAGAATGTAGGTTTATAATTGTAAGGATCTGATAGGTGACTCATAAATTAGAACTATCTTGAATGTGCCTTTATTTTATTTGAAAATATTCCCCAGGTTAAAGCCATGTGTGAATGATGCAAAAAAGTGGGAGAGGAATATTATTTCTCACAATTGTTCCTTATGGATTTTCTGAGAAACATATAAACATGCTCTTTATCTTTTAAAAAATATAAATAACTGTTCAAATGTCAGCAGGGACCGGCAGCCCATACAGCAGGTAGACTAGATTATATTAGATTAGACTAAATCAGACTAGACTAGATTAGATTAGATTAGATTAGACTAGACTAGACTAGACTAGATTAGATTAGATTAGACTAGACTAGACTAGACTAGACTAGACTAGACTAGATTAGATTAGATTAGATCAATTTTATTGCCCCTGGGGAAATTCTTGTGCACACAGCAATAGTGAACATACAGTATCATGCAAAGCTGGCAATATGCAAAGACAATACAGACAGTGCAAAGAAGTCAACATAGTGCAAACAGATTTTAAAAAGTTCACAGTACACAGATAGAATCCTGAAAAACAGAATATTGTGCAATATATGTACTGCAGCCTTCCTCCCTGTGTGGCCTAAGATTGGCTCCGGGGCCCATAGCAACGATGAGGAAGATAAGTGGTTGGAAGATGAATGGAAATCATCATATAGACTGTTTAATGGAACAACCTACCTGCTCAGCTTCCAATACATTCTGTATATTAATTCTAGAATAAAAGTCTCCCTTTTGTCACTCTTACATATCTGAGTGCCGGGTTGAGAGTAAATTTATATCATCTCTATTTGTGTTCTAATGGGTTGGCATCCTTTCCTAGGTAATTCCCTGCCTTACACCCATAGCCGATGGGACAGGGTTTGGACCCCCTTGACCCTACACAGGACAAGTGGGTACAGAAAATCAATGGATGGATGGAGAAGTCAGTTCTGAACATGATTAACATATCAGATGATTGACCCTTCCTTGTATTAGTTTTGATTATGCTAGGTCTCCCTTATGGCCACTTTTCTGGTATAATTGCTTAATTTTCCAGGACTATTACATATGGCATATTTGTCAGTTCAATACCATTTCAGCCTGCTTTCCCCACTGCCTCTCACTTGAGGTCACTTGACCCTGAGGTACCTTATCGCTAGCCAGATACAGACAGCTGGCCGGCAGCAATATCTAGAGGTCGGATTCATTTGTTGGCATGACCCTGTGTACTGACACAGTATCGGCCCACTCGCAGTGACCTGCTTTCCACAGCTGGGTCATTCAACCCCATTCGCTGCCATCCATGATAATGCCATTTTATAAACTTGTTTAACTGAATCCATCACTTTTATAGACATTACTCTCCAGAAGTAGATTTCATCATCTTCTTTGAAAATGTAAGGAAATATTTTTCAGTTCCTACAGTAATTCTGTTTCATAACTTTAACATAAAAGCAGTACACTAAATCAAAATTTAAATTTAGATAGATAGATAGATAGATAGAAGTTCCTTATTATATGTCTGTGCACGTGGCACTATTAAGTATTAATGTGGGTATTTAAAACTATTTGTTCAGTTATATTATGACGCTTAATATTTAACAAATAAAAAAGTGAATGGCTGCTTATTGCTCATGAATTACTACAGGCTGCATGTTACCTGGTACTTTCAGCCACCAATGCATTGCACAGTGCCTTTAAGTAATACCGGGGGACAATTGTACTATTTAAGGCTATTTTATTAATTCTGATGCAGTAACTATAAGAAATAAATATTAAAAGTATATTTAAAGATGTATAAAATCACCGCACCTCATTGAACCCACTGAAATTAATTTGAATCCAAACCTCTTTGAAGGAGTTTCCCCTGATGCATAACTAATTAATACCTTTGGAACCAACCTGATTCCAAAATATTCTTTTCTTTTTTCCCCCCTTGCTAAGCTTTGCATAATACTAATATGAGTCAACCTTTAGGAAATACAATCACTCTTAAACTCAAGAAAATATATTCCATTATGCAAGGTATTTTGTATAGGAGGAGAACAAACATTTAAAATGAAGTTAAATAAGTCTGTCCAGTAGTTCAAAATCATATGTATCCTTTGACTGCTCATTCAAAGATAACATATGTTATCCTTTAAAGCAGTCATAGCTAGATGCAACTGAGTGTCACTCATTTAAATTGGACATTCAATTTTACCCTTTAGGTAAAATGCTAGATGAAAGCGCACGCTCTTGGAATACTTGATATCTCGATGTTTATGTAGATATCAAAATGCATTTGTGGAATCATTTTGATACATTGTAAAATTGCTTTCATCATGAACACTGCTTACTTTTAATTTTTTTTTTTTTACCAAAGCAAATGACAGAAGAAGAAGGTATGCAACAGTAGCCCCCACCCATCCATCCATCCATCCGTCCATCTATCCATCCATCCATCCATCCATCCATTGTCTGTGCCTGCTTGACCTATTCAGGGTTGCGGGGGTCAGGGGCCGATCCCGGAGGCGCAAGGCAGGGAACAATCCAGAATGCGGCATCAACCCAGATTAAGATGAAATACATATACTGATTCTATTTTTGTCACTTGTCTGTTAAAATTAAATTACATTCATTAGGATTAACTTTTGCGACCTATGTCAAATCACTTGTTCACACTTTCCAGTGTTTTGTTTCTACTAAATTATATATTTTTTTCCTTCTAGTAATAGTTTTATTTACCACAACTTGCTGAGGTGCCGTGGAGCATAAAGGAATATTGAAGCAGCCACACTATACAAAACATCGTTTTCACACCACACCAGTGTCATTAACAGCGATGTCACTTCACACCAGCGGTCTGGTTCTTAAATGGAAAATTGTTATAATCGCTTGACTTTGAAAAGTTCCCTGTCACTTCTGCAGATTCACTGCTTCCTGGTCAGCCAGCTTTTGTTTGCCCCTTACTGTAAGAACTAAACAGTTAACATGTAATATTTCATTTTCCAATTCTGCTATGTGCTAAATAAAATGTGCAGGGTCTTTTTTAAAAATACATAAGAGAAAAATATTGTAATGACAACCTTCTTTGGCTTCCTTTGAATCAGTTTTAGAAAAGGTTAAAACCAGATGAATTCAATGTTTATCAATAACACATTAACATTTTTTTTTATCAGTCACTGGCAATATTGTTATTAGTACAAATTGTTTCAGGGAAATTTTATGAGAGGTTTGTACTTTGCACTACTTATGAAACAAAAGACAATTTCTGAAGGAGCTCCAAAGAACTGTTTGTTGGACTCATGTTGGATACTTTCTTCACATTAAACTTTGACATTCAGTGCAAACATTCACGTATTTCTTCCTAACCCACACACTGCCCTTGCTATTCCCCTTACAAGTCACTGTACCATATTCCAGACACTTATTTTCACCTTTTTCCCCAAGAGTCAGTAGGCACTCTTGGGAACAGCATGATTTACATATTTGTTAATCCAAACCTGTACTGTAGTATATAATGTCCGCACCCTCGCATTTCACACTTGCGTTATTTTCCTTTTGTAAATGCAGATGCATACTTCATTACCTGTCCTACTGGTTTTGCACATGCTAACACTGACGTAAGCCTTTTAGTAAATCCCCCTTCTTCAATACGCTCCATTTCTTATGAATGACTTAACCAACTGTTCAGTGTGACGCTGAGCAGAATTACACACTCAATTCATTTACCAGAACCGT
This sequence comes from Mormyrops attenuatus, assembly GCA_026777985.1. Lineage (NCBI taxonomy): Eukaryota > Metazoa > Chordata > Actinopteri > Osteoglossiformes > Mormyridae > Mormyrops > Mormyrops attenuatus. The sequence goes on from JAODKC010000002.1 coordinate 7,579,659, forward strand.
TCATCCAGTTCTGGGTTTCTGGTCCTGGCGGCTGTCCCAGGAAGCTTATGATGAGAGACAGAAGAGATTCTGACAAAGAAGCCCATCCATTACAGGGCACTCACGCACACATGCAATCACACTCTAAGAACAATTTAGTGACACCAATTAACCTGAGCAGCATGTCAGCAGTGGAAGAAAGCTCAAATGTCTGAACAAGCGAACTCCACACACACACACAGATGGAGCAGGGATTGAACCCCCAAGCCTGGATCTGTGAAGCACAGCAAATGTTATCCAAGGACCAATTATAATTCTCAATTTAAAATATATTCAATTTAAAAATACTGTAACGGGACTTGTGTGGGTTGTGGTTTTATTAATAAGGAGGACTTGGAGGCAGCTCTTTGTAAAAAGGAAGGACAGTTCCGCATTTATTTACGTCACACTGCCAAAGATAATTAGCAGCTGCACACGCAGGGTGGACGGCGATCGACACAACACTGACACATGCTGTGGGCACTAACAAAAACTCATGCACTCCACGGTAAACACTACAAGGCTATAACACTTACTATTTACAAAAAATGTAATTTTGAAAGCTTGACACCCCTGAGTAAAAAAGACCCCTGCATATGTTGACCTGAATTATTTTTCAGATTTTTTTTTCAATTCACATGTAATAATGTTCCAATGTGCTGCTGAAACATAGGCCCTGTAAGCAAAATTATGCTAAGAATAACTGTGTATTTATGAGTAAATAGTCACATACATGTTTGTATTAACATATTTAATATAACATCAAAACACATTAATATAGAGCTCATATTAGCCTGCCAGGACTGCCTTACAGAAAAAATATCAACATCCAGGTGACATTTCTGGATCAATAAGAAAATAGTATTTATCAAAGCCATGGTATGATCATACCAGTCAAAAATTTTAGTACACATTCAGGAAACTAGGTTATTTTGTGATGTTTTACATAATATATTTTCTGCAAATGTCAAAAAAATTAAAACATACGACACGATGTGCAAGACATAAAGATAATTAAAGAATTAGAGAATTAAATTGAAAATTGTTCCTAATATATTGTGTGCCTCAAAACAGCCACCACCTGCATAACGTTTGGTTACAGGCACAGGTGCAGATTTTTCTGCCCTGTATAAGTTCTGTAGGACTGACGTGAATAGCGGTAATTTGTTGGAGATGTCTTTCATTTTTCTTCTGTACCAGATCCCCGGATGGTTTTGGGACTGCTGTTGCAGATACTTTCGCATTAACATGATACCTCAAAAAGTATTTGACAGATCTTTCAAACTTTGTAAAGATATTATATGTGTGACGATTTGATCAATTTTTGAGGCAGATCACACCAAAACTGAAGCAACAATGCATAGTGGTAGCAAAGAGAAGGGTGACTGCAGGTGAAATCGTAACTGTGATCTCAAAAACTATTTGACATATCTCATTACTACTTCAGAAGAATATTATATGGATGAAAATCTACATCTGATTACAATTTTTGTCAAACCAGCACAAAATTGAAGCAGCAGTTCTACGTGGTAGCAAAGGAAAGAAAGGGCAGCTGTAGAAGACATTTGATCATTTGAACACAGTGACTTTAAAAGTAATTCAAAGGATGTATTTCATACATTATATGGGAGAAGATTTGGAAGTGGTAAAATCTTGAGAGAAACTGTACCAAAATTGAAGTAGTGCCACATAATGGTAACAAAGAGAAGGGCAGTTTCAGATACTTGATTCCATTATCATGGTAACTCAAAAAGCATTTGTCAGACTTCTTCAAGATTTATAAAAACATTGTATGGATAAAGAACTGGAACTGATAAAATTCTGAGACAAACTGCACCAAAATTGAGCCAATTCAACTCAGTGACAGCACTGGGATGGGTTACAACAGAAGATGTTCTACCTTGTGGATATGATAACTGAAAAAGTATTTGATGGGTCTTATTACCACTTCAAAAAACATTATATGGATGAAAATCTATACCTAATTTCCAGGGATAGTCACCCTTTCCTGTCTCCGTGATAAAACACTATGTAGGCTACGTTATTAAAATCACATGTCTCCGGTAAAATTGCGATTTGATCACAACGTCTGTCACAATTTGCCATGATGTTGGTCTGTGATTTCATTTAGAGACAAAAAACTCAGACACTGAAGCAGTGTCACTTAGTGGTGACACATGAAAGGACAGCCACAGACCTGACTACATTGAAACAAGTCACACAGAGTTGGGCTTTTAATAAAGGCTTTTCTAGGGGGAGGTGGTGAGTGTTTTTAGGGGAGCTAGATATTGTAGAGTTTGGGGGTGTGGCAGGTGTAGGGATTAAATGGGGGGGGGGGGGTATGTTAAGCAATGCTCTCTCTATCGTTCTATCTATCCCATGTGTTTGTCACGTCCCTCTGTCCAGCCCTCTCGTGTGCCATGCCTACCTCGTTAACCTCGTGTGGAATCCTTCCCTTTACCTGCTGTTCCATGTTTCCTGCCTGTAGTCTTGTGTATATCAGTCCGCGTCTCCGTCCGTTTCCCAGATCCGTCATTAATGTAGTCTGCCGTGTTTGTGTGCTTTGCCCTGAATAAACCCCCCAGTTTGGATTTCCGTGTACCTGACCGTGATACCCCGCTCCCTGCTTGGTCGCCGACACACGGTCATCACGGTGTTGTACTCTGCACATTCATAAACTGGCAATTACAGAAAAATTTAACTGTTGGTAACTGGATACTCACTTGAATGGAAATCAGACAAATATCCATTTCAGAAAAAAGGATGCCAAACTGTATGGGATAAAGGGGTTTAGAATAAGGCTAACTTGTAAGTGAGGTAAAGGAAGCTGAATTATTATTAATTAATCATTATATTAATTGTTAATAAAGTATACTAATTTGCATTACAATATTTTAGTTTATACGTATGCTTGTTAGTCAATAAATATTAACATCTAACTGCCATACAAATGTGTTTAGGCACATGTATAAATATATATGATTAAAATATATTTTAGAACAAGTCTCTGTGCTTTTGCTCTAGGCTTGATGTGAATGGGCACCTGTTCAATATTCTATCTCAGTAGATGGAATGTGAGATGAAATGATGTAAGAATTACAGGCGCTGCAGTGTATTTGATAAGGACATGGCTGGAGAGGTGAGGGTGGAAGAGAATTATGAGATACATAAAAATACAATAAAGACACCAGATTAATTTATTATCCTGTATGGACATATAATCCATTTACGGTATGGTACAAAGGGCATAGATCAGTCAGGTGCTGTAGAAAACACTGGTATTCATAATGACTTCGGGGGAAATTGCATTTATCGGGAAACCAGTAAATGCAAATGTGTGCCAACACTATGTGGAGTACTACCTGTTCAAAAATGACTATTCAGTGCATGTAAGTATTTATGGCGATATAGAGCAATAACTCATATTTAATATGGTGGAAGGCTTAATTCAAATCTTCTAAACGTCATTCAGTTTAACGACAAATTTCTGTCAGTGTGACAGACAGCATGCTTAGTTGAGCTCAGCTTGCTTGGTCGTTCATTCGCGTACCGTTAAGCGGCAGATGTGAAAGGGATATGATGTGTTTGTTATGTGTTCCAATACGTGTTTTTTTACGAGAACTACTGACCTGACAGGTCACATCAAATGTAGGGATCTTTTTTACTTAGGGGTGTCAGCCTTCAAAGCTTTCCAAATTAAATTTCTTTTTATGTCTGTTCTTAAGAGTGACCAACTAAATTTCTCAAGAAAGAATAAAAGACTACTGATTCAAAATCATCTGTTACCCATTGTACTGTGGCTGCTTCCACTGACAACTAAAATTGCTTTTTTTAATAAAAACAGAAAAATGGGTTATTTTGCAGAGAAATAACCAATATCTTAAACCCAGTGTTACAGAATGTACTGCCACATTGTTGAAAATAAATAACTCTACAAGTAAAATGTAGCTTCAAACTCACGATTTGCTGATGCAGGTAGTGTGAAATTAGTATTCTTTTGCTTTTCAATACTCTGCTTATCAGGACTTCCACAGCATGTTTCTAACAAGATCTGTATCACTTATATAAAAATCACAAATGTCAATTGTGTATCAGGGTGAATGGATATTCACATTACAGCCATATGAATACCTTCATTAATATTGGCTATACCTGGGGAAAAAATCTATTGAAACATTTGATTATGCCAGAGGATTTATGCATAATTACATGGCATTTTAGTGTGTACAGTATATCATTAAAACACTGTATGTCTAAACAACTTCTTAAAATATCTATATGTCTCATCAAATTACCTACACCGAACAGTCATAACATTAAGACTACCTTCCTAATACTGTGTTTGTCCACCACAGATGTTCAGTCGGACGGAAATCTAGGGAATTTGGAGGCCAAGTCTACACCTTGAACTCATTTTCATGTTCTTCAAACCATTCCTGAGCAATTTTTGCAGTGTGGCACGGCGCATTATCCTGCTTAAAAAGGCCACTGCCATCAGGGAATACCGTTGCCAAGAAACAATGTACTTGTCTGCAACAGTGTTTAGGTAGGTGGTGTCTAAGCAGCATCCACATCAATGCCAAGGTATCCCAGCAGAACGTTGCTCAGAGCATCACACTGCATCCGCCGGCTTGCCTTCTTCCCACAGTGCATCCTGGTGCCATCTCTTCCCCAGATAAACGACACACCCAACCGTCCACATAATGTAACAGAAAGCGTGACTCATCAGACCAGGCCACCTCCTTCCATTGCTCCGTGGCCCAGTTCCGACGCTCATGTACCAGTTCGCCAGTGGACAGGGTTCAGCATGCGCAGTCCCGCCTGTGGTTGCTAAGCCGCATATGCAGGAAGCTGCGATACATTGTCTGTTCTGACACCTTTCTATCACAGACAGCATTAACCTTTTCTGTTAATTTATGCTGCAGTAGCTTTCTTGTGGGCCTGGACCAAGCTGACTAGCCTTTACTTCCTACGCGCAACAGTGAGACTTGGGTGCACTTCAGCAGTACAGTATGCCTTCCTTAGACCACCTTGGGTACCTGTTCTGTTCATGAACTGACTGTTCACTTGCCTAATATATTGTAGCGATTAGCTTATACATGACACAGACTCCGATTGCGGAAAACCACAAATGGCTTTTTAATAACAGCAGCTTTCCATCAACCCACAACAGATAGTGCCCGCCATGCTATCCTCATAAACCACACACACACACACACACACACACACACACACACACACACAGACCTGTACTCGTATCTTAACCATAAGTACTCAAACAAAATACGAGTCTTAGCATTTTTAGTTTTTTGATTGTAGTCACAGATTTTTATAAAATTGAATTATCCCTTTTGGGAACCAAAGAAATGGTCCCCACAGCATCAAAATAACAGTTTTTTATCACATTGTGGGGACATTTTGATATATCTGACCCACACATACACACACACACACTGCTAACACAATCATCCAACACACAGCACATTACCCACACTGCTGTACAAGGACAATACAAGCTATTTATAACATTTATTTCTCAAATATGTACAGTCAGCATCAAGCCAGCACCACAATACAATGGCATCCTTAACAGCAGCTGTTGTAACAAGAAAATCAATGCTATTCGCTTCACCTGTCAGTGGTTTGAATGTTACGGCTGATCGGTGTAAACTGGTTATCAATACACTTCAGTTATTTTATATAATACCTGGTACATCTTAGTGCATACACGCCTGCCTAAATTGTATTATTTAACACATTAACTAAAGCTTCAAATAAAGTTAAAAGCATTGTAGAAATATACAGTGCATGAAAACACACAAACAGTTCAAATAAATATCTGGACATGTGATCAAGAATATTACAGAAATTCCTAAGTTAGGACAGGTCCGTGTGGTGTATTTCTATTTTCAGGATATGAAGACATACGTGAAAAACTAGATGATAGACCATAGTAACTACTTTAAACTCTACTTTAAAATGAACAATGTCTAATGGTGAATGCAATTTAAATGGATTGCTTACGAAAATCAGCATACCATTCAAATTCTGTAATAAACCATAAATCTATAAACATATAACTGGAAAGCAATGTCCAAAAGAGAAAAAAAATGAATAATGAAAAAAAGTGGTAACACAAAATAGGTTTTTAACTGCCATACAAACCTATGAATCATCTGCAGACAGCGTGTCAGTGACAGGTCAGTGTTTAGATGCAATGGACTAAAATACTCTTCAAACATCCTTGGAGGTAACTTTCAGATGCTTATACTTAATTTTGATCACATATCTTGGTTCCCTTTCTTAAAACTTGAACAATAACTCACAAATCTAACATAGTTGACCTTGACAAAAGCTTATTGAGCAAAGGAGTCCAGGGACTTCATTGTTTTTTTTGAGCTACTTTTGCCCGAAACATTATTTTCTTTGACCTAGAGAGACTATGACAATCTCAGTAGGTTTTCAAAACATCCTTTCTTAAAACTCAATTTTATTGGTAAATTGATTCTGTGTCAGCTTAAGAAAATGGGGGGAAAGATCATTAATTTGTAGAATGTGTCGTCATCAGAAAAATAAAAGCTACAAAATATGGTTCTTGGTGTTATCAAAACTCTAAATGCTAAAAAAAAATCTAATATTTTCTGTTCTATTCAGTGCTATCCAATGCTTCTGAATTTATTTGTTGTGGCGCTACATCCCTGCTCCAAAGCACTGGGGATTTAGGTAACACATTACAAGTTGACTGGGAAAGCTGTAAGAAAATTGGGCCTCATTCACTAGTATCATCATGCATTTTTTCTTTAAACTTGTTCCTGAGAAAGGTCCTAAGAAGGATCTAAGATAAGTCTATGTCAGATTCATGACATGCAGTTAAATTACACCTAATATTAAACTTATAGTCATAAATATTTATACATTGAATTTCCAAATGAATCTAGATTTAACACAAATGGGAGTATATGGGTCATTGTCAAAAATTAATTACTGTAACATATGAATTTTCTCAATTTTTTTAAATGACTGAAGGCAGACTCAAATAAAATAGCCTCATTGTCTAAAATGTTGATTTTTCCTCTGTGGTAGTTTTGTTCAGTTTTACTGAGAAGAAGAAAAAAATTACAAAATTAACAAAAACCTAAGCATCTTATCATGCACTTTGTTCATTGTAAGTTACTGCCAATGAAGTTCAAAGATTTACTGTAAAAACATTGTAAATTGTTCCCAAATGTGTTCTTATAGTGATGAATCCCATTGTCCTTGTAAATTAAAAGCGTGTTGTTCCTAATCAGCATAGGTAAATACTCTGCCGATCCCCAAAAAAATGGCATGAGACTGCAGGGCCGTGTGCAAAGGCTCACAAAGCAGGATGCTGAGGACGCTGTACCACCCCCTAATGTTTGGGTCGCTATTTTGTTATTTCATCTCTAGGGCTAATAAATAATATATACATCTCTCAAAAAAATTAAGAGACCACTCCATATTTTATTATTATTTCATCCTGGTTCTGCTGCCAGAGGGCTACGTGTCTGGCTGCTTCCAGGCTCAAAATGTCTATGACTGCAGCAGAGAAGAACAATGTGAACAGGAGACACTGGGAGTGAACAAAAACCAGTCAGGTGGAGGGCAGAAGCGACTTTATAAGGCCAGAGATGGCCGTCAACTTATCCAACAGTGCCTCATGAATCGGAGGATCACATCAAGTGACCTTCAAAAGGCCTTCATAAAGCAGAAGGCCTTTAATGAGAAACAGGGAAGATCCAGGCCGCAATTTGCAAAAAAAAAAATGTTATTCACAGACGCACACCCAAAAACTGAGAAAGAGTGAAACGAAAAATTGTGCTGTGGTCTTTAATTTTTTTTACAGAGCTGTGACCCCTACAGAGTGTGTGTGTGTGTGTGCGTGAGTGTTTGTCAGTGCATTTTTTTAATAGCTGAATGTATTACGGGAATGTCGAAGGGGATTATACTTCTGAATTATAATAAAGGGAAAGGTGGTAACAAATAAGACACCGTTACGGAAATTGTAGGAGTTGAGGAAGAAGCCAAGAATGCTGAAACATAAAAAAGACGGTGGAGCATCGGACTTCAAACGTAAGAAAAACTTTATTGGTTGTGAAGTTGAGCTGCAGGGAGAAGGGAACTGTAAACGACCAGCCTTCTGAAGCAGCTATAAAGTCACACAAAAAAGATGCTATTACTCATTTTAATAACTAAATAATTATTATTTAAAAAATATATTATTTCATTAAATAACTAAATGTTGAATGTCATAAATGATAACATATTAGGTTTACACTTTACATTAAGTGCACTTTCATAATGCATTCATTATGCATTCATAGAACATTCAGTGCACTTTCATAATGCATTCATAGAACATTCATAAGCAGCATGCAAGTACACCTTA
>JAODKC010000002.1:7609080-7671482 GCA_026777985.1 Mormyrops attenuatus
CCTACGTTGAACCCTTTCCAAGGCAGCAATGTCCTTCTTAAGGTATGGTGACCAAACCTGCACACAATATTCTAGGTTTGTTGCAGTTACTATCTGCAGTCCTGCTTTTCCTTCCTCAGGGTGATTATAAATTGTTGCGTAACTTCAAGTTTTGTTGATAATACCATTCTTAACCATTCTAACTTAAAAAGAGCGTATGAGTCAGTCTGCTGTTGCCCTCTCTCAGTAGTCCCTCCATAACCACGGGTGATATGGTCCATTAATGGATCTAGTATATAATGTGATTTTCATGTACATACATATGGTGAAGGTTAATTGATAAATTGCACAGTTAGACATTACCAACATGAAATACTGTAGAATATGAAATAATGAAATACTGTACATTGTACTTTATTATACAGTACTGTATGCATTCTCTCTCTTGAATGAAAGGGATTCTGATAGAGCGATGAAAAATATCATGCATTAACGGATAACGCAGCAATGAAAATCATACTTTGTAATACATTTTTATAATACGCACTGTGATAAAACAGCAACAAAAGCAATCAGTGAGACTGCTAGAGGCCTGGATGAAAGTCCTGCGGGGAATCGTGGGGACAAAGGGAGGTGAGTCATATATACTGGGCATGACTGGGCTGGACTCCTGGCCAGTACGCGCTTGATGCGTGGTTTGAAATTTATGAACAGCTTATTTCTGGAATTTGCCAATTTTTTTTCGGGCCGCGATAAACCGCAGACAAGTGAAACAGTGGTTACTGAAACTGCGGATTTCTTGCTGGGGTTTCAATGTATGCACTCTGCTTTGAACAATCACGAATTAATTTAAATGTGGCTTAACTGTTCTGGGTCAAGTGTCATGCATACTGAAAATATTTGGGAAGAAGGAGTAAATTCACAATTTTTCCAAAAGTCACCAAGGAATATCATTCTGCATGCCTGGTATAAATAGCATGCATGCATGTCATTAAATGTTTGAAACAAGTGCCGCCCAGGATCGATATGGTCCCCACATTGTCAATGTACACTGAATGATTGGGAGAATGTTTATCTGATGTATTCCAGCAGCAATTTCAAATAACCAAAGTGCCAAAAAATTAACTCTCAGTTCTCATATCACTCTAGAGTGTCACATTGACCTATGTTTAATAAAAGGCTTCAGCATCTGCTTTTCTCTGTGCAAATCATCCAAAGTACACGTCAGCTATTCATTCACAATTTAGGTCAATGTTCCCTGCCCAGAGCACTGTCCTGGGATAATCTTCAAGAGCTCACTGCAGGCTTGCACTGGAAAATGCTATGTAGGATGGACATCACTGTAATATCTATATTTGATAACTTTTAAAATGGAATAGGGTAGGACTGCTACATTATATTATCATCTCAAACATTAACTCATTGGAAAATATTGACAGATCCTAGTTCTATCACAATTTTTAATTTCATTCCACATTTATATGTGCATATTATTATAACTCCCATCAGTGTGGAGCATTTTAAACAAATTATGTGTACAGTACATTAAGCTGCATGCTGTTTGGAATAAAAATACAAAGAATAAGTTGGGACGGTTAAGTCTTTTATCATCCTCTGCACAGTAAATGTTTTCTTCCTTCCTTATTGTGTACACTGGCATCGGAATGTCTAAGTGGGAACTGAAGTACATAATCAGATTTTAAACTACCATAACTCAAACAAACAGCTGTATGAATCGAAGTGATAGATGAAGTTCAAAAGAATGCGTGAAAATGATGCAAAGAAACCGGCCACACGGCTACTGCATTTGAATTAGATTTCACTAATTAAGTCATTCAATGGCTCGAACAATTTGGCAGGCTGGCTTTATGCATATGATTGACATTATGAGGTACTGAAAGAGGTGTTGGTGTGCCCAACAGGTTAGCTCATACTGAGCTCTGCGTGGATCCCAGTGCCCCAGTGCAGTAACGGGGACACTGTGCTATAAAAATGGTGCTGTCCTTGAGATGAGACATAAAACCAAGGTCCTGACTCTCTGAGGTCCTAAAAGATCCCTGGGCTTCTTTCGAAAGAGCAGAGGTGGTACCCTGATGTCTTGGCTACATTGGCCACTGTGGCCCTATGAAATCTGGCCTCCTCATCATCCCCTACATCTAACTGATGAATTCTCTCCTGCCCCTTCACCACCTTAGCTTACTGTCTGGTGAGTGTACTGGCACAGATTGGCTGCAGTCGTATCATCCAGGTAGGTGCTACACAGTGGTGGTGCATGAAGTGGCTCTCCGTTGCTTCTGTGATGCACTTTGGGTGTCTTGAAAACTGCTTGAAAACTTTCATTCATTCATTCATTCGCATAGAGACCAGCGACTGTTTATTGATGACAGTAATTGAATTTCTGTGCTGACATTCTGTGTGGAGAAAGCCCTGTGACCATATACTTGGTGTTTTTAAGGCAGAATGGAACAGTATGTTCCAGAAGGACTATTCTGTGGCACTTAAGGTCAGGCTTAGGTATATATTCAATGAAGGGCTTTGTTATGCTTAAAGATAACATGCACTTCCCATTTGAGCTTATAATATAGACTAAAATCAGTGAACCACAGTACAACACATTTATCGGGAATGTATCGGGAAATCTGAGTCCAGAATTGTAGGGATACTTAACACAATTCAATGTTTTTGCTGAAGAGGGGAACTATATTTATTTTTTATTTGATTGATTGATTCTTATCTATCTATCTGCTTGTCTGTCTATCAATCTTAGGTCTGCAAAAATACAACACGGTATCTATCTTCATGAAAAACTCTTCTAACTGAATATCATACGGTGTATATTAAATTCCCTGACAAGTGGTTAAACCATGAGCATAAAGTTGTTGTTTTCCCACTATAGTCTTGTGTAAGCATGCAGGGTAGGTTTGTGAAAAGTGTTTTTGCTCTTTTCTTCATAGGTGCATGCACACTGATATCAAGTGTACTTCCTTCAATTCATGGAAACAGCTGTGCTTTGACATGTAATTATTAGCTTGTCTCTCAGTGGAATTCACCCTTTGAGACTTCGACATTCAGCAGCTTTTTAGGCCTGCTAATAGCTTGGCTGACAATAGATATTCATCTCTCTCTCTCTCTCTCTCCCCCCTTTTTCTCGTACTATTATCCATGTGAGAGAAAAGCTAGAAAGCTGATGTGGTTTCTCTTTAGGCCTCTAAGACTGCAGAGGCTGGAAATCTATTGTTCCTTTACACTATATCTGTTTGCCCTCCTTTTGGGACAGGAGTTGAATTGCCTTACCGTAGCAAGATTTCAACCATTACTTGCCTTTCTAAAATTTACCAGTTACTACATAATTCCGAGTTAGTAAAATAAGTAAATGGTTATAGTTAATATTAATTTACCTTAATCCATCCATCCATTTTCATTTCCAAAGATCCAGTTATTCACCTCTTTGTCATTTATGTGGTTTTTAGTTCTAGCTTGGACAACCGGAAAAAAAATGAAGAACAACAATCCTTAAAAATATCCATTATCGGTGTCATATACAATCCACAGCTAAGAAGCTGGGACAACATTGGATTCAGCTGGTAAGAGATGTCCAAATACGAACAGCTTTAAGCTTCAACTGCACCTGACAAATAAAGCTGACCTGTATCTGGAAAGATTGAGATTACTCATTGTTAGGGCTGTGCAACTTGAGGGAGTTTGTTGTTATATTTTCTTGGACAGCAGCCTTCAACAAATATTATCGGTGACAGCAGGGAGAAGGCCTGCTCTTAACAACCTGCGGTGAATTTCTGCAGGAGCAAATAATCTATACAAGGCTATGCATGAGTGGAGCCTAAGGAAAGGCAGTCTGTAATTTGTAGTTAGATGCATACAAAAGGAAATCATTTTGATGTATTTAACAGAAACTATCAGCAGGATAATTCAGTAAGTGCCAGATGCACTTTATTTAACCGAAAGAAAGTTTCATTTTCAGTCCGCCCCACCAAGAATTAATTCATTCATTGTTAACTGTATTCTCCAAGCGTGTCTTATATTCCGTAATAATCTGTAGTAATTTTTCCCCTTATTCCATTTATTTAACATATGTATGTGCAATTAGAACAATGCATATTTTTTTACATTCAGAAAATACATTAATAAAGCTAATAGAGACTGTATTCTCACATTTTATCACTTTCATTTTCCACTCGTATTTCGCTTTAATTTTTTGACTATTCAAAATAGATGTAACAAGGGAATTCCGAATGACCCAGTTTCTAGCTGATATCTTAATTAACTATCCTTGACTAAAATCTTGATTAAGAGGACATTCCAAATGTTATTTAAGTAAATGTGTTAGATGATCATGACTGCATTAGTGGTGGGATGATTACACTGATGAAAATTATTCTTTTTTTAACAAAGATGTAATATGTGTACATTATTGTGTATAGAATAGCATACAGCAGCTTAAAAAGTTTAAAAAGTATGAGTATGAACATAATTATTAGAGTGGAGAAAAAAACTAGAAAAAAAATTGGCCTTAATTTTTCAATTCTGTATTGGCAGCTTAATAGATTTAATCATATACAGTTAGTGCCTGGCCGCATGGTGCCCCTTCGCGTACCGTAATCCGTTGTATTGTACTGTGTGCATGCCTGGCCGCATGGTGCCCCTTCGCATACCGTAATCTGTTGTATTATACTATGCGCATGCCTGGCCGCATGGTGCCCCTCCGCATACAGTAATCCGTTGTACTGTACTGTGCGCATGCCTGGCTGCATGGTGCCCCTCCGCATACCGTAATCCGTTGTACCGTACTGTGCGCATGCCTGGCCGCATGGTGCCCCTCCGCGTACCGTAATCCGTTGTATTATACTGTGTGCATGCCTGGCCGCATGGTGCCCCTCCGCGTACCGTAATCCGTTGTATTATACTGTGCACATGCCTGGCCGCATGGTGGCTGTGGCTCACTACTCCTGACTCTTGGTAATCAACAAGTTAGCAAATCTGACACTTTTGGTTGCAGCGGTTCCTAAGTAATTCTCATGAGACTCAGGAGACACATAGGAGCTGTTTATGATATGTTTTATTCATGCATTAGTATTATTTCTTATTTAAAATGCATATAATTACATTATTTACCACAGGTATCACTGTTTTACTATTTTATTTGATGAAAATTTGATGAAAAGGCCTACTGAGTTTTGGAGTCGCATTTCCCTAACCCTATTTCTCCCATTGGATATGTGCATAAGTTTTTTGTGAACAAGGAAGGTATTAGTTGCGTTGTAGCAGAACTGACTTGTACTTTAGTTTTCATTCATAAAATAGAATCACAACAAGGTGGTAATACAACTGGAGATTGATAAACTACCAATTAAAAATATATGTGGCCTAGTTGAAAAACAAAATGTGCCCCCCTTGGTGTTTAGCAAATCCAAGTTCTGACATCTGAAAGGCAAATGTTTACACCAACTCTATATTTATAATTATTCATAACTACAGTTAATGATGTGTTGATTACACTACTGTGGTATTAATTGCATGGGTGCAGAACCAGCTCCAAATCTTAGCTGTAAACAGCTGAATTATTAAAATGAAACACAGAAACATGATTCTAAGTAAAAACAGTCGGCAAATATGTGTGTACAATGGACCAAAGTCATTTTGATACAATATTATTGCCTAACGCGTTTATGTTCTCGTCATTCTTTGATGATCATTCATCTTACATAATTCTCACTTCAATTTGAACTTCATTTTTTATCGCATTTTAAACCACACTTATACAGAAAGATGGCTAGTTATGCCTTTTCCATCTATATTTTAAGGCAACCATCAACCATATATATATATATATATATATATGCAGGAATTCTAATCATTTATAATTTTTTGCTGTTGTCACTCAACATGAAAACCAAAGCGGTGTCACTGCCAGAGAGACAGACCATCAAGAAGCTGACAAACCAGGGAAAAACAATCCGAGACATAGAAACAACAACATGCCAAAATCAAGAGTTTGTGCATTTTTAAAAAGAAAGAACATACTGTTGAGCTTGGGAATACCAAATGGCCTGGTAGATCAAGGACAATCACTGCAGTAGATGACAGAAGAATACTTTCACTTTAAAGAAAATACCCCATCCTTTTCTGCTGGCTAGATCAAAAGCACTATCCAGGTGGTAGGTGTACCTACAGTCAAAAACATCAGTGTGGTTCATGTAAAAAAAAGACAGATTAAGTTTAAAAGAATAGAATAGAATGTAACACTTTACTGAAGGCCATGTTTGTAGTCATTTAAAAATAAATTCATTATGCATTATAATGCATTCAGAAAGCATTATAAACATGGCTATAAATATTTATAAAAAGGCATAACACATTACAGCCATGTTTATTATGCATTATGACTGCCTCATGAAGATCGCATCTATAATGTATTATAGATACCTTTAAAATGCAGTACAAAGCATCTTCAATACTTATACTGACTAATATAATGCATTATAAAGGTATCATGCATAAAGCATTCGTAATGCATAATAAACATGCCTATAATTTGTGATGCCTTTTGATAAATATTTATAACCCTAACCCTAAAGCTAAACCTAATCCTACCCTAATACCACTCATGCCCCTCATCATGTCTACTATGTCAACAATCATCCAGTTTATGTATACAAAACTGGGGTGCAAGAGATCCAGCAAAAATGGCCACCCAAAATCTGATTTACATAGTAATTTAGTGATTGCTATTTAGCTAGCTAACCCTCATGTTATGATAATAATTACTGTTGTACTTTATTAATCCCCATGTCCAGAATTCTCATTCTTAAACATCACAGACCTTGGTCTCCAGAGAGAGACAGTCAGTGTTCTGCTTTTCTGCAGCAGTCATGTTCAAAGGTCTTAAGGGAAACAGTGGACAATTGATGAACAGGGTCAGTTTAGGCTTGGGTGGTATCAAACTTTTCATACAGTTATACTGTCCAAACATTATACTGCGATAAACTGTACTTTGACGGTATTTTAAAGAGCAACCTTACTCTGATATTTTGAAATCTTGGCGATAAAATATGTATGATAAATGACGCTAATGAATTCCTCCAAATAAAACCCCAAAATACTGTGGTATACCATGTTGCCTTAACAGTGGTCAAGCCTAGGTTCAGCGGTTGAACTTTTAACATAATTAAATGGCAAAAATAGCACCTTTAAAACAGTCAGGGAGTTTTTGCGTATGTACAAAATTCACGTCTTTAATCTGATGTATTTTTTATTGTGTTGAACGTCTGTTCGATAACTGATCATGTCTAACAGCTGTCTCCCAATCTCCTCCTAAAGGCCAAATGGTGTTGTGACTGATCTGCTTGGAGCCGAATCAAACTAGCACTCTTTCAGACACAGGAGTCTTAACCTGCAAATCACACATCACCTTCTGACTAAATGTTAGTTAGCAACACATTATACATGCTAAAATCTTTAAAAAGGCAAAAGTTATCATCCGGACCTGTCCAGAAGCAGCGGACCTGCAGGGACAGATTGACCAGGGATCGTCACCCATTTCCCCGCTCTCGTCCTCCCTGGAGTTGCAAGAAATCGCTGACAGCATCGGGGAGGTGCTTCGACTACGAAAAGAAGCGAGTGTGCGATCCAGTCCGTCTCCGACTATGCCCCAAACTCTTCCCCCTTCAGCTCCTGTTGGAGACACACATCTGGAAGACCACGAGATCACAAACTCAAAACAGGGAAGGAAATGGCGGAAGAAGCAGGGAGTGAATCTCGGCTGAGCTTTCTGTGTCCTGTCTAGGTGATGTCGTCGCTCTTTCCTCATCCCTGGCTCCCGATCCAGGAGAGCTCTGGGATTTGCCCTGAGTCCTGCCTCGTGGAGTCCAAAGTTATTGGGGTTATGTTTTAAAACCATTTTAAAATCAATGTATTCTTTACAGTGGATGTAATGATTTCCTGGTTTATCTAAAATGTTGCACACACCTGCCCCTGAATTTCTGTGAATATACACATTTTTCCCATCAAGTTTTGTTTGATAAATCCCAGATTTTGTGTAGAAAGTTGCAAACACACATTTTTGTGCATATGTAACTTTGATAAGTGCAACCTAAGATCAAACAGTGTTCAAGGGAACTCTCCTCTCAGCTCTTAGTTCAATACCCTGAATGAGGAAAGCAGACTCAAATGAATGAGGAAAGCAGTGTTTTCTAAGAATGGCAGAACATTAAATTAAATGAATGCCTGTGCAGCACCCATATCTCATAAGATTTTAATGGGGACCTGATCTCTCTGCCCCAGTAAGAGAGATGAGACCATCTGGTATGAAAGAAACAGAGTCAGAATCAAGTACATTTTCCACAGTTAACAAGTCAGGACTGGTAATAAAACCAACACTTTTTAGGTGTTTTAGATGCACTCTGGGCAGCTTTTGCTAGTAGCCAGGGATAATCCACAATTAAGTGGCTTGTGTTATGGCAATAAAAACATCCTTGGGGTGCATTAGAGGGTACTGGGATTACATTTGGCATTCTTGGATGCACAGTTGCATCAACAGTGCATGTTCCTCACAAGGAGCAGAGGAAATAACTCTGTCTGTCCAAAGGACCTCATCAGCTAAAATACGGTAGCTGCTTCAGACCGAGAACTTACTTTTTGTTCATTCTGATATAAAGCAATATGTTCTTCTAAACAGTTAAATGCCTGAACAGCACTGCATTTTAAAATACCATTAGAATACTGAGTACTGTGGTATATTGTATGGATGGTATGAAGAATAAAATATCGCCCAAGTGTTGTGGGCCAGTGTTAATTTTGACAGCATATTTTGATTGCAATTTAGTTTTAGTCATATTTTAGTCATCTGATTTTTTTTTGCTTTAGTCTAGTTTTAGGGAACGAAAATCACAGGATGCTTATCAGCTATTTGTATGTTAGATTTAGTCAACTGAATTTGCGGAACAGATTTAGTCATAGTCTAACGCATAACTTCACATTTCTGGGAAAATTTCGCTCAATTTTCTGTGTACGCGCAGACATCTTCTCTACAGATTCCTGTAGGAAACATCTGTAAAGCTGTTACAGTATAACATGGCATTAGGTTTGAACATGTGGTCTTTGAAGGCATAAATTTAACTGTTGTAATTATGAAACATCGCTAACATGAAACATTATACTAGTTTGAAAATGGCTTTATGGGAACTTTATTTATCATTAAATGAATTACCAGTGAAACCAAAATTTAGTCTCATACAAAAAACTTGTGTGTGACACATTTTTATCCATATTAACCCTACAATAAAAACACCAGTGCTTAGAACTTGAATACAGAAAACTCAATTGCTCTTTCTCAAAAACATAAACAAGTATCAGACTAGTGAATACCAATTGGGTTGTGCTTACTTCTACAGTACGCCTAGCTCAGATGCTCCCTCTAGCTCAAGGCAGTGAACCCGGATACATGGTTTAGACGCTAGAAACCGGTAAGATCAACAATTTCCAATCATCTCGTTTTTACTCATTGATAAAAGTGTCAGTACATTATATTATAGATTTTGGCATCATAGATTGGCTTTAATTTTTTATCGTCTCATTTCTGTCAAAAAAATTATCTTCAGTGACAAATATTTTTCATCATAGGTTTTTTACATCAACAAAATTGACAAGGGTAGGAAGCTAGAGATAGAGATCGGAGGCTGTGGGAGGAGTAGAGATTAGATGGGGGAAGGGAGTTAGGAAGAATCCTGGGAATAGATTGTCGTCTTTCCTGCGGCATCCTAGGTCTGTCTTCTTTCTGGTTCTTTAGGTTCAACAATGGCTTCTTGAGATGCTGAATCCATCCATCACGGTGCTGGTTGTCCTCCCCATAGTTTTTCTTGTTTATGCATTATGGCGTTCTCCATGCTCTGGGTCTTATCTTTTATCTGTTCTTCAATGATAAGTATGGGCTTGATTTCATCAAGAATCAACCTGTTTTTCTTGTGGTCCAGTCTTTGTAAATTCTAATGTGCAAAGGGATCACTGCTGTTCCTGTTATGCCACTCCACTACCCAGCATACATGTCCATTATGAATCAGAACACATGTTCTTCTTAAAGGCATGTGTGTACTTTTGAATTAATTGAATTTATTAATGAATTAAGTCATTAATTTATCACCTAGGTCATTGTCACGTTCATTCTGTAACTTTTTCCGTGACTGTTGGATCCTTTGTTGTTATTGATTGTTCCATAGTGGAAGCATTTTTCTTTAATTGTGAATCTAACACATCCCTTTTTTGTGCAAAATTTTACACACATTCATTCATTACAGCAACACTTTTCATGAACACAGAGGGTAAAGTCAACACATTCATCACTCTTCAAAGGAAATGAACTGGTATATTATTATTATTATTAATAATAATAATCTTTATGCTCAAGTTATTGCATTGTGTTTAACCCAGAATGTATTTGTTTTTCTGTTATCTGCCACAGTTTAATTGTTCTGTTAATTGCCATTCAGCAGCTAATGGCTTAAAAAATCAATAGGAACAATGTTAGGTAATTGTGTATTACCATATAAAAGTTTCATTACAGGACAATTGTTCTTTTTAAGAATAGCTTCTGAGACAGTTTAACGTTGATTTTGATAAACTCTCAGATAAATAATTATAAATTCAATATTTCATATCCTTGATCTGTCCCCGAATACAGATAATGTCAGAGAGAGAGTGACTTTATATTTGATTATCTCTCTGATAAAAGACATCTTTCCGCAAACACATTTAACAACTTCAAAAACTCATCAAGGAGCTGTCTGACATATCTTGCAAATATTATCATGATCAAAAATACTTACATCTTTACAATCATTATATAATATAATATTTTATTTATTTGTTTGTGAAATACAACCTTTGAATTTTCTTCAGCATAGGTATATGGAACCTTTTTCATTGCATTTGGAATACTGCATAAATAGACTATGTGATTGTAATTTTCATAAGACCAATTAGTTTTCACTCATATGATACTAGGAAAACATATACGGCGCGTCTTCACCAGGTCGGACTGATTATACTTCGCCCAGCTCAGCCACCGAGCTCTTTACGCTCCAGGAGCTATACTGGAGGCTGGCTGGCGACCCCTTCATCCGGACCTGTCCAGAAGCAGCGGACCTGCAGGGACAGATTGACCAGGGATCGTCACCCATTTCCCCACTCTCGTCCTCCCTGGAGTTGCAAGAAATCGCTGACAGCATCAGGGAGGTGCTTCGACTACGAAAAGAAGCGAGTGTGCGATCCAGTCCGTCTCCGACTATGCTCCAACCTCTTCCCCCTTCAGCTCCTGTTGGAGAGACACATCTGGAAGACCACAAGATCATAAACTCAAAACAGGGAAGGAAACGACGGAAGAAGCAGGGAGTGAATCTCGGCTGAGCTTTCTGTGTCCTGTCTAGGTGACGTCCTCGCTCTTTCCTCATCCCTGGCTCCCGATCCAGGAGAGTTCTGGGATTTGCCCTGAGTCCTGCCTCGTGGAGTCCGATCCCAAGTCCCAGCTGTATTGATCCCGGTATTTAAAGGGCTCACTGGCCCCAACAGACATCCAAACGAGGAGTAGGCTGAGATTCTAACCCCTAAATAGCCATCACACTGTTTCTGGACCCTCCTGCCCTGTAGGGCCCTTGGGTTCTCTGGTTCCCTGTTCCTGCCCCAGTCCCAGCTCTTCCCCTATAGGTCCCTCAGCATCCCCCAGCTTCTGTGCTGGTTCCGGTCCTGATTCCTGTCCGGGTTCCTGTCCAGTGAGCGCCTCATTTAGTCTTATTTCTTGTTCCTGCCCTCCTGTTAACCAGCCACAGCTGCCTTGTGTTTGATCCCTTGTTAGTCAAGTATATTAGCGTCTCTCAGTCTTGTGCTCCTTGTTCTGTCAGGGCCCCAGTTCAATACAGCACAGATCCGGGATCCAGCTTTATTATGTTGTATAGTACTAATTTGTTAAACACTGGTTGGCTTAATTCCTTTTGAGCTACTGTGAGCCCAACTTCATACTGAGCATTTCCCCCTGTTGTTATGATTAATAGTTACCATCTGTACTCCGACCTATACTGCCTGTTTCCCGACTCATCTAGATTCTGATTCTGGTATTGTTCTGACCTCTTACAGTTATTCTGATTAATTGACTGTGAAGAACTATGAGCTCTGGATACTGTTTTAACTTGGTTAATAAACAGCCTTGGAACATTCTGCTTATAGACCCGTTTCATTCATGGAACTGTTCTATTGCTCCACATTTTGCTATATTTGTTGTTATCTGTGCCAAAGTATCTGACAGCCATCTCTAAAAGTAGAAGATTAGCTACACAAAACCACACTTCAATGGCCATGGTTTTACTTCTCCCCAAGGAGGGTTTATGTAATAAGATCTAAGTGGGTTCTTTGAACATCACCCACAATTCTTTCAAAGAAAGGGGACTGGCTGAGTGTACCCACTTTACACCACACTGGTTTGATGATAAACTGGTCATGATATGTATGCCCAGCTGCATGGCCTACATGTTTAGAATATTTCAATAAAACGAACCAATAAATCATACACTGTAGGAGGGAACTCTGGAGTATTAGACACTCAACCACTAATGAAAAGCTTCAGTTCCGGTGCCAGCATTATGTGTGGCCGGTACTTTTCAATCTCCCACATTTGCTTAACTCCTTCCATGCCAGAGGGGTAATATTCCATGTTCCTAAAACCAGAGTCAGTTCTCAAGATCTGATCCAACTGGATCCCAAATGGGGCTGCACCTGACTCCTACCTCAGCTAAAAGCTTCCCTTCCAGGGGAGGGCAAAGTGTGACCTGAAATCAGACACAAGGAAAACTCAAAAAGTAACAGTTTTTTTTATGGAGGGACTAAAAACCAGAATGGCTGAAATTGTTATGGTGGGGTATGTTGAAGGAGGGATGAGTCACGTAAAGGTTCCAACTAAGCAGGGTTTATTAACAAAAATGAATGCAAAGGGCGAACCAGAAAATAAAAGAATCACACAGGGTCAAAACAAAACAGATAAATTAGAAATTAAGAAAGGGGGCAATGCCAGGAACACAATAATAAATAATAATAATAATAATAATTCAATTTCTTTTTATATAGCGCCTTTCACAGCAGAGTCGCCCCCAAGGCACTTTACCTTGGTGTTTTGTGATACATTACAACATTAAGAGAGAGTAATACAAAACAGGGAAAAGGAAAGACAAAGAAATTAAATAAAGAAAGCCAGATGACAACAGAGGAGAGGAACCAAAAACTCCCAAGTAAGGAGAAAAAAATCCTCTGGGGTCCAAGGTCAACTGGCTGTCCAACCCCCCAGGGTATGCTAACATTATTATCGGCTGCCTCCATGATGATACAGTTCTTAAGTCCCATCCACAATGTCACCCCTCCATGGGACTGAACCAGGACTCCGGCTCAGATGGTGCCCACCCTGGGCAAAATCTGGACATGTGGGAAGTCAGAGAGCATGGATGGTCAGAACATGCTTTGACACATTAATGGACAAGCATAGTGGGTAAAAAATGGCATGTATAGCAGCACCTGCAGCCATAGTTATGCTCTATTATGTGTCAGGTTGCAGGTCAGCTAAACTAAAGTAATAAGTCTTCAGTCGAGATTTAAAGACTGAGACCAATTCGGCATTCTGAACATGGGCTGGTAAACCATTGCACATTATAAGGGCCACGTGGTACAATGCTTTACCACCCACTGTCACTTTATTTATATGTGGAATGACAAGTGAACCTGCATTCTGTGATGTGAGTGGATGATGCGGCTTGAAAACCTGAAGTAATTCTGTCAGGTAGGCAGGTGCTAGACCATTAAGTGCCTTATATGTAAGTAGGAGAACTTTGAAGTCAGTCCTGAACCTAACAGGAAGCCAGTGCAGGGAACTAAGAGCAGGGGTTATGTGTTTAAACTTCCTGCTCCTGGTGGCAATTCCAGTTGCTGCATTTTGAATACGCTGCAAGGTATTTAATGTGCAGTGTGTGCTCCTAGATAACAGAGCATTACAGTGGTCTAACCTACTGTATACAAAGGCATGTTTTAGTTTCTCTGTGTATTGAATAGTAACAAATCTTCGCAGTTTTGCAATGCTGCGTAGCTGTCAGAAGCATATCTTCGATACTCCATCCGCATGTGATTTGAATGAGAGGCTTGTATATAAGGTGACGCCTAGGTTACGGGCTGAGCTGCTGAGGGAGAAGTTCAGCCCATTGGAGTGGAGTGTGGAGATTATAGCATTCCTATCTGCCGATTTACCGCCAAATAACAGAACCTTAGTTTTCTGAGCGTTTAGTGATAAAAAGTTTTCAGCAATCCAGGTCGTTGGCAACATTATGTTTTCTCATTATATTACCTAATGACAGCATGTAGAGAGAAAACAATAAAGGACCAAGAACTGATCCCTGTCGTATTCCATATTTGACCGGTGACACTGAAGACAAAGTACAAACATCTGACACTTGAACATACTGATAACGACTAGTCAAATACGATTTCAACCACTTCAACACAGTTCTACACAACCCAACCTCAAATTTAAGTCTTCCAAAGTAGGGTAAAATGGTCAACTGTGTAGAGGCTGCATTAAGATCCAGAAGCATTAGCACAGTCACACTGTCAGCATCAGCTGACATTGTTATGTCATTTACGACTTTAAATAAGGCAATGTCAGTGTTGTCTCCTAGATGGAAGCCCAACTGGAAACTATCCAGTATGTTGGGTATTGAGCAGCAACTGTCTTCTGCAGAACTTTTGACAATTAGTTTCTTCAGTAGTGGTCTGATTACTGCTACTTTAAACTGGTCAGGCACCTCAGCAGATGACAGGGACACATTCATTGTGGCAGTTATAGGTCTTGCCAGATCTCCCAGGGATTCTTTAAGACAAATAATAACAACAACAACAATAATAATAATAACAGATGCTTTTATTGATCCCTGAGGGTAAATTCTCTTTACGCCTCCCCCAATTTGGTCTCTATTGTAGAGAGCAAGCTGACCACAAAGGGCAGCCAGCCATAGCAGCAGCCAGGGAGCTAGGGGTCTTGCTCAAGGACCCACAGATGTGCCAAGGCCAGGCTTGAACCAGCAAACTTCTGATCACAGGCACAGAGGCTTAGCCCCAGGGAATAAGCTACAAATCATAACCAGGAAACTGCAGAGCAACACAGGGAACAGTAATTCAAGGAAACTCAACCACTTGAGCTATGTGGTGGCCCGTGGAGTGAGGAAACACACTAGGCACTAGGGATACAAGACAGAGAGGGGGATGCAGGATGACCAGCGATGCCTGCTGGCCAAAAAGGGCCAAGACACACAGGACAGGGACAGATGGGAACCGATCCTGACAGAAATCAGGTAATGCATAGACAAGGACATTTGCAAACTGGAACCTACAACAAGCTATTGTGCCCTTTTTAAATAATATAGTAGTAATATAGCTCTATAAAAATACATGAGGATATGCAAATAGGTGCTTATGGCCTCTGTTAGATGCTATGTGTGAGCCGTCCTTGAAATGGACTTCAAGGTTCTCTTAAAATACACACCATAAGACTTTCTTCATTTGGAATGCCAACTGGAACCACTTGAAATGAGGATAGGAGGATGAAATAGGAACATTTTTCAATATTGGTTTAATACAGGGGTACAGAAAGGGAAAACAGGGCTGAGAGACAAAAAATAACTTACATACAGCTATTCGTACAAGTAATAAACAAACAATAAATGTGCAACCTCAAGCTGAACCCCTCCATTGCATTTACTTATCATTGTGTAAAATATCCTATGGGTAAGGCAGATACCAGGGTCCACAAGGGCTATTTCTTTTAAGGTGTAACCATATAAATAAACAAAATTTTGGGCAATGCGTGCACATAGGATAGCTAAGTGTCTCTCTGTGAAGAAATGAATGTGGTTTCCTGCAAATGTTTAGCAGCTGTTGAAAATTTAACAATCCCATAGAAGCCACAAATGCTGATATAAAACGTAAAAGATTTTATTTATACCCTAAATAGAAAAAACTGCAGAAATATTATCCCATAAACAAGAGATGGCACCAGGATGCACAGAGGGAAGAAGACAAGCCGGCAGAGGCAGTGTGATGCTCTGGGGAATGTTCTTGGTCCTGGCATTCATGTGGATGTTATTTTGACACGTTCCACCTACCTAAACACATTTGCAGACCATGTACCCCCCTTCATGCCAATGAGATTCCTCGATGGCAGTGGCCTCTTTGCACCCTGCCACAATGCAAAAGTTGCTCAGGAATGGTTTGAAGAACATGTAACAGAGTTCATGGTGTTGACTTGGCCTCCTGATTCCCCAGCTCTCAATCTGATCGAGCATCTGTGGGATGTGCTGAACAGAAAAGTCCAATCTAAGGAGCCCCCATCTCACAACTTACTGGGCTTACAGGATCTGCTGCTAATTTCTTGGTGCCAGATATCACAGGACACCTTCAGAGGTCTTGTGGAGTCCATTTCTCGATGGATCAAAGCTGTTTTGGCAGCACGAGGGCGACCAGCACAATATTAGGCAAGTGGTTTTCTTGTTATGACTGATAAGTGTAATGCGCTGTTCACTTATACTGTACTAACAATTTAGTGTTAGCAATCCTGGCCAGGAATTGTGATTACACCACTACCTAGGAATTTACTTGGATTAGCAGTTTCAGACAATCAAGAAATAATCAAGATGCGTATATTCATAGCGTAGGAGAAATATAGATCAATTACAATTCATATTAAACGGAGACAAAGTGGCCCCTTAACTGTATAACAGAACGGCATTACACATGTGTAAACCAATACAAAGAACAAAAGTAATACATAACCAACAGGCAGAGCCTCCCAAGACAAGATTTTCCTGTCTTTCCACGTATTTATAATGATTTTACATACTGATTCAAGACTAAGAACATTGCGCCAGTCACACAGAGACCATTTACATGTGCCTAAACATGAATAATTTCATCACCTGCATTCATATTAATCAATGTGTTTCTCACGTGTAACTTTTCTGTTTTGACTTTGTGTGTTTGGGACTTTGGAGTAATGAGCAAGAGGAGTAGACAAGAGGAAAGCATGGGCTTATGAGTAGAGGGAATGCGCAAGCTTTCTTGTGGGCTCAGTGGGAGTCGAGGTGGGTCCACCAGGTGTGCAGAGTGACTGTGTGAGCCCAGTCCTGTCAGAGCCAAGTTGACAGTTCCCCCCAGGATACAAAACAACACAGGCCCAAAGAGTCCAGGATCAGAGATTCCTGCAGGGCCAACAGCTTCACACCATACATTTATAACTATGATTCCCCTTTAGGTTCCACAAATACAGCTCGAAAGAGAGTGAGAAGACAGAAATACACTCAAAATAATTTTAAAGAGCACCACTGACACACCTTTATTAAAAGCAAACAACTGACAATAGTATCTTAAAGAGTGAGTAGAAATTAAACACGTGTTACATTTTATTTCCTGCTTCCCAAGGTACCCCTCACCATCCCACTCAAAAGAAAATTCACATTGGCATTCTTGAAGCATTGTGGGAGTGACCCAAAAATAAAATAGACGAGGATAAAAATGACAAATTCTTATTTGGCAGCGCTTAGGTCCACTCCTAGCTAGCCACAGGACTATAGGCAGTTATTCATGCACAGCAAATCCAACTGATTAATGCTGCATGTAGCTCATTATAGTTATACTCCAAGTCCCTCTCTGGGTACCGCTCTCATCTCCTTGCCCTCACTTAGTCTCAACTTCTACAATTTCTAGAATTTGGTGCTTAGCTTTCTATATACTCTGTGTGTGTGTGTGTGTGTATATATATATATTTATATATATATATATATACACACACACAAACACTCATGCATACATGTCTTAATTTCCATGTCTTAAATTGTCGTTTATTTATGTTATTTATCTAAGTATGGGCGACACAGTGGTGCAGTTGTTAGCATTGTCGCCTCATACTTCTGGGACATGGGTTCACCAGGCTTCAGTGTGTGGAATTTGCATGTCTCCCTGTGACATTGTGGGGGTTTCTCTGGGTACTCCGGTTTCCCCGCACAGTTCTAAAACATGCCGAGGCTAATAGGAGTTACCACATTGCCCGTAGATGGGCCATGTGTGAGGGAATGGCATGTAAGTGTGCCCTGCGATGAGTTGGCAGCCCATCCTGGGTTGTTCCCTGCCGTGGGGAGCAACCTTGAATAGGACAAGCAGTTGCAGAAAATGGATGGATGGGTTATGTCTAAATATTTACATTCTAGAGGTACATTTTCTTCAGTAAGTACAGTACTTCTTAATGGGTTCATGGAAAGTGAATGCAATACCAAACTTTGTCGAATTTAAGTTTTAGAGGAGATAAACATACTCCGGTGAGTACCAAAAGAAATAAATATCGTAATAAAACATTCATCCTTATGCCCAACTGATATAAACCATATCTGTCATATTGTCATTTAATAAAAACATCTTAAATGAGTAAT
The DNA here is from genome assembly GCA_026777985.1 of Mormyrops attenuatus. Classification (NCBI taxonomy): domain Eukaryota; kingdom Metazoa; phylum Chordata; class Actinopteri; order Osteoglossiformes; family Mormyridae; genus Mormyrops; species Mormyrops attenuatus. The sequence continues at coordinate 7,627,572 of JAODKC010000002.1, forward strand.
GTAATCGTTAACCAAAAATTGCTTTAATCATCCTTTCAAAGGCAGGTATTAGTCTTCCTGCTGCAAGAAATAAATGTCTCACAGCACAGAGAAGAAATATAGGAAATCTAAAAATGAATAAAGATTAATTGTGAAGTGCAAATAGGAAATTAACTCTCCATGGTACTGTGGAATAGAGATCAGGAAGAGTTTGTTTCATAAGCATCCAACCTTTAGTACTGAGCTATATAACACCCTGAGGAGAAGGGAGAGCAGCATTTTCTATTTTAAAATATACATGATAATTAGCAACAAGGCAAAAATATTTGGAGGAAATTTGTTTACATAGTTATTTGATTGAGAATTTCACTCTATTAAAGCAGTATAAAGCAATCAAGATCTACAAAGCTTGTTATAATTGACAAGTAAATTCTCTAAATTAAAATTTCAAGCATCATTCTAATTCTGGAAAAAATGTTTTGGTAAACAAGTAAATTAGTATCAAACTATGTTATTAACCCATGACGAAATTCACCCATGAGTTTCCTTTTTAATAACAAATAATATTCCTGGACATGGTTTCTTCCCTTTTGCGGATCAGGAATCACTGCATGTGGTGGGTTGAAAATTTTGTGTATCAAAACATAGGTGAGAATCATTATTGAAAATATTAAAAGTTTGTTTACTGACTCCATATATATATAGAGAGAGAGAGCATGCCTTTGCCCTCACAGACGAATGATATGCGCTGTAAAGGCTGTAAAGCAGAGATTGTTCATACACACATTGGCACTACAGTATCATGCAATTGTTTCAAACCATAGAAGTATCAATGATGGGGAAAATTCTAAAATAGAATTAGACCTCGTAATGTCATCAGTATGGTTCCTTGTGAGCCAAGCCCTTCACTTCCACCACATGTTCCTTTTGGACATTTTTGTCCTTTAAACTGCAGATCAGATCTTCTTACCTGTCAGTTGCATTATTCAAAGCTGCGTCAGTGTTACCCTTTAAAAGAACACTTTGGGATCATCAACGACACATGTGATCTCACAGAGAGTATAAAGGTTACCAAATCATGAATGGCTGACGCATATGTCGTTCATATACAGTACCAGTCAAATGTTGGGACACACCTACCCATGGTTTATTTGTACTATTTTCTACATTTTAGAATAAACATCAAAAACTATAAAATAACATTTATGCAATTAATCCCAATTGCTCCCAGGTTCTGGCTGACCCTACATTCTCCTCTATGCCACTTTTATGAGGTGCCTTCCTCAGGTGATTTTCCAGCTGTCCTGAAGGAGGTCCCACATATATCCTTCACTCTCTAATCAAACTCCCCCAAAAACATCTCTACTGAGTTCAAGTCAGGTGGCCAGGTCATGTGAGGCGACAGTAACACTCTCCTTTGTAGGCAGCTTGGTGTAAGCCAAAATCCTAAAGACAGCTGATAGACTAACACAGAAGAGTATTAGGAAGTAAAGTAACCGGTTACCCTAATGCAGGCCATTCGACTGAATGAATGAAACAGAGATGCAAGGTTCCTCAAATGCAGACAGTTTATTAATTAGATTCATGTAATAAAAAATAAGACAGCAGTTTAAAAGCACAACTCCAGAATAATGGCTTTCACAAGTAGGTCTAACAAAACAACAGGGCAACAATAATCTCTGCAAGACAGAACGCAAAAGAAATCAAACGCGAACAAAATACCAATAAGTCACAGTGAGGCCACACAGATAACACTCAGATCAATTCACAAACTCAAATCATTAAATGCATGCACAAATTCCAAACACACAAATTCCAAACACAAACTCCAAAAGAAATATCCAAACCATGGGATTAAACCTCCGTACATCTACCCCCCCACAGATGTACTTGTCCCAAGCCAGTACTGAGAGTTCACAGAACTAACAAATTCTTTAAATATAACTAACAAAAAAGAAAAACAAACATAAGCACCAGAATTAATAATATTCTTTTCATACACACACCAATCACCACTCAACCCAAAATTAAAGGAGCCAACACTGTTGCCCAAATGTAATTCCAAGAAGTAGCGGCCACCAGATAAAGCACACAAATAGCACAGTTATGAGCGGCGGTTAGCCAAACAGCAAGAAAGGTAGTGAGCTGGAACAGAGCACAGCAGCGAGACACAACGACTGAAGAAGCTGGAAGGCAAAGCAGTGAAGCGGCGCAGCCAAGCAAAACAACACAAAGCAATAGCGCAAAGCAAGCAGCAGCCGACAAATGCCTATGATAATACGTTTGCGCGTACCGTCAAGACACTACAGCTATCCAACGTCTCGCAACCAAGCATGTCAGATTGCGAAAGTCACCAGACCCACTTTCTGCCTCGAAAGCTCTCAACCTTCCAAACGCAATCTGCATAGCATCCAACATGCAGAGGAGCAACCTGGCGTGCACATAACATGAGCTACAAACAATCAGGCAATCAATGAAATGTGTGCTTTTAAAGGAGACTGCGCTGATGGAAAAATCTATGACACGCCCCCATCTTTGCATCAATTAAGCATCGTCCTACCACAGTCCATCCCCAGGTTTTCTATTACCGTCCCGATGATAAAGCCTTAACTGAAACCCAGGGCCCAAAGTGGCCCTCAATGGCCTGTTAAGGACCAAAAGGCAGCAGGCCCCCAAAACCTGGACCAAACCGAATGCTATGAACAGCATTAGCAGTTCTTTGCAAGCGGTAATGGTTCGAATGTCGTCCAGTACAGATGGGAGTAGTCTGTCACAACCCTTCCGCTTGGTTGGGTAGAGGACACGTTATCAATGCTGATCCTAAACCGGGGTCAGGGCCTACTAAGGCCAACTTGGGTTCAACTGGGGAACTGGACGAGGGGGATGACTCATCAGGGCTAAGCAGCATAACATTGGGAGCATCTGCATGCACGGAAACCATTTTGTTGGTACTTAAAGGGCAAGACACTGATGAAGGCAGCACATCATGGGTTCTAACAGCCATAGTGGGACCAGCAATGGGAGCCAGTGCAGACCCTGTTATCATTAGTGTTGGGAGAACATCCACAGAGCCCCCTTTCAGACCCAACTCACCCAACCCTCAGTCTGCCATGCCCTGCTGTTCTGCCAGATCTGGTTTCAACTGCGACCTGTGCATATACGTCACAAGGTTGGACGTTTGCAAGCTGGCTGTAGTGTATATCCCACCATCACCACTAGGAACCCTAACTATTTTGTAGACAATTGGGGACCTGTGGTTTTGGATCTTATGGTGACCACAGACCATGTGGTCCCGCAGGTACACTAAGCAACCCTCACTCAGTACTTCACCCCTCACAGACTGATCATACTTCCCTTTACAGAGTTCAGCTGCCTTAGCCAGTCTAGCCCTGACTCTAATATAGGTTTCCCTTAGCACCTGTTAGTGCCTTACCACCCAATCTTCAAACTAACCTCCCTAAGGCTCATTTACCCCTGCCAACAAGAAGTCAATGGGAAGCCTTGGGACCTGTCCAGACATCACAAAATATGGGGATTCTCCCGTAACACTGTGAGAGGGAGTGTTATACGCAAAAAACCACCTGAGCAAGGTGCCGCGTCCATGATCTCTTTTGTTCAACAGACAGATAGAGTGTCTGGTAGAAGTGCTGACAGTGCCCATTCCTCTGAGGGGGATAAGGGTTGGTGCGAGTCTTCTGTACTCTATATGTCTGACAAAGCTGGGATATCAGTGCACTCTCAAAGTTACAGCCCTGGTCAGAATGAATTTGGACTGGTACCCCAAACCTATAAAATCACTCATGGACCAGGATGCGAGCAACTGTAGTTGCCTTTTAGTCCATGTGGGTATTGCCTGAGTGTACTTGGAGCCCACATCAGTCATAATTACGATGTGCTCTTGTCCATCACTAGACTGTGTTTCGGCAGTAAATCAATAGCAAGAATCTGGTTGGGGTTTGACGGAAGCAGATGTGCAATTGGGTCATGAGCCGAAGGCCTAGTAGACATAGCAACAGCACACTGGCTGCAATCCTGACACTGGCGCTCAATCTCGCCACCTACACCAGACCAAAAGCACTGCCTTGTAATGAGCTCATAAGTCCGATCCCTGCATGGATGACCATGTTCATCGTGTAGCTGCCGAAACACCACTCCCCGCAAGACCCCTGGGATCAGTAGCTGTTCTATCTCCTCCGGACCCCCTGGAAACTTAATGTAATGATAAAGCAGACCATCCTTCAATGAAAACTGTCCCTACTGGCAGTGCAACTCCAGACATGGTTTAGGCTTCGCATGGTGTTCTGGTTTCGTGGGGTACTGCTGCTATATCCTTTCCAATAGCTGGATCACACCTCTGCAGCTGTCCAAGTTCTGCCCTATTAACAGTGGGGAACACACAAACGGTCCAGACATGCTGTTGTTGGTAAAGCCATCCCTCGATCTTGTTGCAAATTTGGGGCTGTGCTATATTGCCTGGAAAGGGAATCTGCATTACCATTATCACGTCCTGGATGGTAACAGACCTCAAAATCAAAAGCCTCTAATTGAGAAGCCCAACGTTGATCCAGGTCATCCAATTTAGCAGACTGTAGGTAGCACAATAGGTTATTATTTTTATACACAACACACTTACTTCCTAAGAGATAATCTTGAAATTTGTCAGTTAGTGCCCATATTAAAGCCAACAGCTCCAATTTTGTAGTGCTGCAATTTCACAAATTTCTCTCAGTGGTCCTAAGGTCCTCACTGGCATAAGTCACAGACCTGCCTTTATCATCATACTGCTGACTGACAACCGCCCCCAACCCTCAATGATTCACATCAATTTCCAACACAAACGGCCTAGAAAGATCAGCATGTCAGCAACTAGACAATGCATTGGGGCAGTAAGTTTAGCAAAAACCTCCACAAGATGCCTACAATAGCTTGTGAATCATAAAAAGGACCGCAGTTTGGTGACATTAATGGAATGCCACCGCTCACACACAGCATGGATTTTAGCTGGATCAGTGGACACGCCAACTTTAGAGACAATATGAACCAAATACACACTTTAAACCAATAAACACACTTTAAAACTTGGCATTAAAGCCCTCTTGCTGCAGTCGGGTAAGCACCATTTCTAGTCTCTCCAAATGCTGATGGATGGTGGACAAAAAAATATATAATATTATCCAGATACAACAACATTTGAAACTGCTGATCTTCAAACATATGCTACATAAGACATTGAATTGTACTTGGAGCATTGTACAATCCGAAAGGGATGCGATTAAAGTCAAAATTAAATTCCTCTGCAACAGGAACTTGCCGATAGCCCAAAGCAAGGTCCAGTGTAGAAAACCACTTGGCCCTACACAGGTCATCCAGTGATTCCTCAATACAAGGGAAGCAATCCTTTCTGGTCTTGATGTTCAGTTCTTATATAGTTGAACATGCAATGCACAGATGGATTTGATCATCCTTCTTCATCACAACAGGGGAGACATACAGGCTACTACTTTCTCTTATTACTCAATTCTGCAACAACTGGTGGACTTGCTGTTTAACTGCTTCATAATCTGCAGATGGAATGTGGTGATATCGTTGGTGGATGGGAACACTGTCCAATAAAGGGATCTCATGGGAAAAAGGCCCCGTGCAACCCAAATCTCCCACTTTAGCTGGAAAAACAGACCTACACTTTTGCAGAAGCATCCTTACCTGAGACTGCTCCAACAATGACACCATCAGGCCATTTCACTGCCTGTACTGGACACAAAGTCCCAATCACCACATGTGACTACACAATGTCAATGCCATTAATAACTGAGACCAATGACATAGGGACATTTGGAATATACGGGCCAGTACCAGCACGATATAGTAACCAGCCACAGTTATGCAACTTCTCCTTGCCCCATGGCTCAAAATGTCGCCATCAGAAAAATGTCACCCTCAGAAAGAGTGGTGAAAACAGACCCAGTGTCTAATAAACATGGAACCACTACCCCAACCATGGTAGTACAAACCTACTAATATTGAAAGGGTCTGATTGTCAATACATTGTGGGAGCTGGGAGTGAAGCACTAGCCCACCTGAATCGTGGCTCCTCAATTCAAGGGGAAACAGTTTTCCGCCAACCTACTCTGCCTGAGCCATATGACCTATTTGATGGCAAATAATGGGGTTAGTAGACTGAGGATGGCCCAGCACTGAATGTGACTGCAAGTGCTGCAAGCCTTGAGCTAGCTGGTTAAGCTGTGGGTACCTTCAGTATCTACTCCAATTCAACCAAGTCGAAATTCTCGGTTGTTCAGGCAGGAGTTATGATGGTACATCCTTGGACTTGGATGTACGATGGTACAAAATGTGCAACAGCTGTGCATAGTATTCTCATGAGGCTGGGCGTGGTCTGGTTGGATGTGGCTGCAGGAATTGCTGATTGGAGGCAGGTGTTAGAAGATGCTGGAATGGAATAACTTCTCTCTTGCTTATCAGCCAAACATGTCCCCTCATCTACCCACCTAATGGCCTCCTTTCTAACTTCAAGGAAGGTGGACCCAGTGTTCAATCGGACAAAGCGCTTAAGCTCCCCGTGTAAGCCGTTGTCAAAAACATGTTCTACAAACTGATATTGCAACAGGGTGGTAGAATCTAACATGTCACCAGGAGCATGTTGTATAATTTGGTCCATCCAGGGTAGAAAAGCATATTACGTTACATCCCTGTAATCCTGCTGACTTTGCCAGATGTGGCAGATGGGCCACTACTAAGGTTTTAGCCCCCGCTGTGGTTTACCCATGAGAACTCAAGAAAACCCCACTTCGACAACGAGTGGAGGTGGTGTGGTTTGATGACCTGAGGATTGTGTCTTTGTTTTATGCAGATGATGTGGTCCTGTTAGCTTCATCAAGCTGTGACCTTCAGTGGGCAGTGGGGCAGTTTGCAGAGTGTGTAGCGGCCGGGATGAGCACCAACACCTCCAATACTGAGGTCTTTGTTTTCAACCAAAAAATGTTGGATTGCCCCCACCAGGTTGGCAGGAGTTACCACTTGGGGTCTTGTTCATGAGTGAGGTAAGAATGGAGTGGGAGATCAACAGGCAGATTGGTGCAACATCGGCTGTTGTATACGTTTTGTACCGGTGTGTAATGGTAGAAAAGAGCTGAGCTGGAAGTTATGGATTTACTGGTCGATTAATGTTCCTACCCTCAGCTACGGTCTTCAGCTTGGGGCAGCGATCGAAAGAATGAAATCATGGACAGGAGCGGCTGAAATGAGCTACCTTCGCAGCATGTCTGCAATCAGTCTTAGAGATAATATGTGGAAGTTTGAAATTTGGGGGGGGAGGGGCTTAATGTACAACTTTGCTCCACCACATTGAAAGGAGCCTGTTGAGGTAGTGCAGGCATCATGTAGGTTGCCTCCTGGATGCACCCCTGGTAAGGTGCTTTAGGCCTGTCCAACCACAAGAAGACTCCAGGGCAGATCCAGAACAAGCTGGAGAGATTAGATTACATCTCTTGCCTTATCTGGGAACACATTAGTATCCCCTCAGAGGAGCTGGCTGAAGAGAGCGAGGTCTGGGAATCTTGGCTCAATTCAATTGAATTCAATTCCTTATTGTCATGTGTACACGTACGAGTACCATGTACAATGATATGTTTGCTTGCATGTGCTCCTGCAGACAATGAACAGACAAGATGAAAAAAAAATGTATAATGACAAAAAAATGAGTAATGAATGTAATGATGAAGTGAATATAAATAAGTAAGTAAATAAGACCAGAATCCTAGGAATAAATAGAGACAGTGGCATAAGTATATGTGCTGGTTGCAGTGGAGGTGACACAAGGTTACTGATTGTTCACGAGTCTGATTGCAATTGGGTAGAAACTGTTCCTGAACCTGGAGGTGCACGTCCGAATGGACTTTAGTCGCTTCCCAGATGGGAGGAGGGTGAAAAGTGACAGTGCAGGGTGGCTGGGGTCCCACCTGATACAGTACACTTTCCTGCGACACCGTGTAGTGTGGATGTCATGGATCGCAGGGAGCTGTGTGCCCGTGATCTTCTGTGCTGAGTTCACCACACGCTGCAGAGCTCTGTTGTCCTGAACTGAGCAGTTGCTGTACCAGGATGTGATGCATCCTGTCAGGATGGATTCCACAGTACCCCTGTAGAATCTGCACAGGGTTGTGGGGGACATCCGGGCTTTCCTCAGTCTCCTGAGGAAGTAGAGGCATTGTTGTGCTTTCTTGACTATTGCCGCAGTGTGACTTGACCATTTAAGGTCATCAGTGAGGGGGACTCCGAGGAACCTAAAGCTGCTGACCTGCTCCACAGCCTCACCTACGATGTAGATGGGGCTGTGCTCTGTTTCCTGTTTGTGGAAATCCACAATCATCTCCTTAGTTTTGCCAACGTTGAGGGTGAGGATGTTGTCCTGACACCATTCTGCCAGGAATCTGACCTCCTCCCAGTAGGACATGTCATCGTTCTCGCTGATCAGACCTATTACAGTGGTATCGTCAGCAAACTTGAGGACGGTGTTAGAGCTGTACTTAGCTATGCAGTCATGGGTGTAGAGAGAGTAAAGCAGGGGGCTCAGCACACTGCCCTGCGGGGTGCCAGTGTTGATGGTGATGATGGAGGAGGTTTTTCCAGCAATACGCACTTGCTGAGGTCTGCTGGTGAGGAAATCCAGTACCCAGTTGCACAGTGAAGAGCTAAGCCCCAGATTCAGGAGTTTAGTGATGAGCTGGGATGGAATTACGCTGTTAAATGCAGACCTGTAGTCCACAAATAGCAGCCTGGCATAACAGTTCTTGTTTTCCAGATGAGACAGGGTGGTGTGCAGTGTTATGGCATCCTCCGTGGACCTGTTGCTAAGGTAGGCAAACTGGAGGGGGTCCAGACTGTCAGGGATGATGTCCTTGATGTGTTCTAGCACCAGCCTCTCAAAGCACTTCATGGCTATGGGAGTAAGTGCTACTGGGCGGTAATCATTAAGGCAGACTACTTTATTTGTCTTTGGGACAGGGGTGATGGCTGTGTGCTTGAAGCAGGTGGGAACAGATGAAACTCTCATAGAACTCAAGTTGGGGAATGGATACTTTGTAATCTTAGTTTAAAAAAATAACAACATTGTAGCATTTGAAGAACAAGGCAAGTGATGGGGAGTCCAACCAGAATCCATCTTTATTCAGAAGGACATTCACATAAACGATGCCTTTTTAGCATGAGTCAGAACCCTGAGAAACCTGCCCACTGCCCACCATGGGGTTCCCATTGTTACTCTGAATGTAACTCACATTCATGGTGACCCTGCTATCCGGCACTTCACTATTTAGAACCGGATTCAGAACATTTAACTGAAATCTTTAGAATAAATTTATTTACAAATTAACCCTACAAAGAAGTAACCCTAAACATAACCTTTAAAACAAATGAACAGCTGCACTGCAAAGCATGCTGGGTGCCGATGCTACAATATATACATCGCATGTATCCAATAATGTCACATTGCCATTAAGTATTGTGACGCCAAGGCTTCCATTTTAGCAAATGGCTAATCCCAGCATGCCTTGCTGCCATTTTATATGGTATGTACTATGTCCGAAATGTGTTGTGTACTCACCCATGTGCGTATGTGGTCTTTACCTGTTCCTCACATGTCTCCGTCCCCCTTGTAAATACCCACTGTGTGTTCTACCAACTATTAAATGTTTGATCTGCCTGCCGCTTCTCCTTGTAAAGTGTGTGTAGTGAGATTTGCTCATTGTGGTTGGTTGTGCATTAGTCTTTCAAGGGCGGATAATAAAAGAACATTTTTAAGTCTGACAGCTGCCCGACCACCTTTTTACCACGCCTCCATCAAGCAGATGTTAGCATTTTGCTTTGATACAAAAGATGCTACAGATTCTGCTACAAATAACGTACTTGTAAGAAAAGGCCAAGCTTCTCTAAATTGTCCTCATAATAGTAGCATTAACACTTTTTGGCAAAGGGCATGTAAAACTTAAAAAGCATGTTAATTTAAAAACATATAGTAGTATGTTAAGATATTCGTGTTAATATTCATTTGACTGTTTTATACCAATTTCAGCTGGCTTTTAATTGAAAGAAAAAAATGTGACTTTAGGCAGTAATTAATTGTATGCAAAGCCAAACAGAAGAGTGAGTTTGAACAGTTTGCTCATTTTTCTTCCTTAGTGACAACGCAGCGTAATGAAAATGTGTTTGGGGAGTTTTTTGCCTTCTTTTTTTAATTCAGCAGCCTGTTCAAAGAATGTGCAGCCATCTATTTTAGCACTGATTTTGCATGCTGCAAAACAATTATCCTTTCTTTTTTCTGTGAATAATCAAAACAATCAATTGAAAACAGTCTTTGCCTCTGGCTGATCTGATCCAATTATTTTTATTATTCTAACACCTGCCTCCAATCAGCAATTCCTGCAGCCACATCCAACCAGACCACGCCCAGCCTCATGAGAATACTATGCACAGCTGTTGCACATTTTGCAATTAACCTATGGGAGATATAAGGACCTTCTCTGACAGAAGCTCTTCGTGTGGTATTGGGTTTGGCTCTTCTGGGACTGTTTACTTACTATGGTTCTGTTGGTATCTGCAGTTGGTTTTTTTTTTTTTTGGAACTTTTGCCTGTTTTTTGGGGCATCATTGTTCAGAAAAAACATGGTGCCTGTTTCTATATGTTTGCTTTCTGTTAAGAGAAACCCTGTCGCTCTCATTTGTTGGGTGCATACAGCCTGTTTCTATTTTTTTTATTTTGTTCCATTTTCCATGGCATCAAGCAGTCCAAACCAGTGGGAAGCTCCTGTTCTTAGGACTCACAACTGGTGGGCAGTGTGGGGAAGGCGATTTCAAAATGGAGCGGAACAATATACGTGGAAGTTTTATGGCTAGGAGTGGGAGGGGTTGTTTTTGTAGGAGACCTGTCTGCATTAAAGAAATCTGTTTCATGCTCAATGTGAAATTGATCACCTCAAATAAGCCATGCTTTAGTCCCTTAGGGTGCTTTTCCACTGCACCAAGTACTGTATTTTTGGTGCTTTCGCTTTTCCATTGACTTCCAGTCAAGTACGAGTGCCAAAACAGCTAGGGTGTTACTTTGTTACTTTGGGGTGGGACTTGAAACACTTTTTGTCGATTTAAGCTACTTGCATGACCAAGCTCTGAAACACGGTATGAATACTGCCTTGAAATCAGTTCTGAACTGAAAATGATAAAGTTTAAAAAAAAAATAAATAAATTGGTTGGATGAACAGATGTGGAAAAAAAGATCAGCAAGAAACGGCAAGAAATTTAAAGTATTTTAATATACTAGGCCAGCACGCTATCCTAGACATATGATTTTGCTGTAATAAATATTGGGGTATTTTAAAAAGCTAAAAGGATCATAAACATTTCACAACCCCATCACGGTGTGCTTTAAAACAGCAAGGATGAAAATGATTATGATTTGTGTGGCATGCACCACTCCTGCAAAAGCAGCAGAGGTAAACTTTATCTAATATGCATTTAAAAATCTGTTGAATCTATAAAAGGAATAATAAAATTGCAAAGTTACTGAAGATTTTTGTCTGACACAGTAAAAATGTTTTAGCGACACTTAAACTCCCTGTCCTGAAAAGAGAGGAAAAAGCCTGATCTTAATCTAGCTTACTAGCAATGTAAGAATTGCTTGTGCGTAACACGTGGTGCTCGTATTAATATCACACATCACTAAGCCCTATAATATACTACAGTCATTTTTGAATTTAATACTAAATACCCCGCCTTGAGTTGTGATGTCTTTCAGCGCCAGTACCAGTTTTTACGCCAGTGGAAACCCATCACCTTGAAGTACTTTCTCAAAGTATCAAAAGTACAGTGCCTGGTGCGGAGGAAAAGTGCTCTTGGGTTACTGTCAAAAATCAAAACAAAATCACCAGTCATTGAAAAACTGAGCATGACTGGTATACAGGATAAATGTAATGCAGTCCGCTAATTCAGCCATCTGAAATGCTAACTGTCCCTGGGATAAATGCTATAAATCTGAATATTTTCTTGCTTCACTTTTGTCAGAGTACAAATTGAAATTTCTGATGTAGCCATTTTCCCCAGTGATGATTCTTGCCTTCTTGCACTGTCAAATCTGTTGTAATATTGTAACATTGTAGAGAAAGTTAAAGGTACAATTTTTTCCCATCCTGTGCAAATGCTTCTCCCAGATAGTGCTCCTTTGCACTATCGAACAATGGATTCCCCAAGAGGCAGAAAATACCTTATTCAGCAGCTTCCACCAGAGCTCATGAAAGGTTTCAATGATTATGTTCCAAGACAAGCATGTTAGACATAAAAGCAAGCAGTTGACCCGTGTGAGATCACTGCCAGTGCAGAGGTCAAAATGGGTTAGGACTCTTCTGTTCAGATGGTACCACAGGGATTTGCGCTCAACTACAGGAATCGGGGATTTCAAGACGCAACAAAATGACCAAAAATCTGTACGTGAGTGCTGTGCTAGACCTAGTAATATTAAGCTGCTTGGAATCTCAACACAGAAAGCCAAACTGAAATTTCACACACTGCGCCTCTTTTCCTCCTCATACTAGTCTCTCCATATGCAGCTGGTCATTATTCATTTACAGTTCATTACACTTTATTTAGCAAATGCTTTTATCCAAAGTGATGTACAATTGAGAGAGCAGGGTCAGTCAGTCCATGGAGCAATTGTGGTTAAGGGCCTCACTCAAGGGCCCAGTGGTGAAGTCACACTGCTGATGAAGGGGCTTGAACCAGTGACCTTCTGATCATGGGCACACACTGCTGTGATGACACCATGCCTATGCAAGTACACTACAGGTCAGGCATATCATGGAGTATTTCACGCACACATATAAACATTCCTCAACTTGCCAGCAGATTTTTAAAATTTTTTTAATGAGCTCCTCCCAAAATATGCTTCTGGAACTTCGGCTGCATTTTCAAATTATGGGTTATATTATTAGTGGCCAAAGTTAAGGTTTTCAAAAGTGTATCTCGTGATGTATCTTTGTTTACTGGTCTTTTAAGTAAATTAACAATCGGCAAAGAAGAGCATAAATTGCACGAACTGCACTGAATATAACAATCTGAAAACAAGAGTAAGACGTTTAAAACATCTTTTTAGGTTGTGAGTGAAGAAACCATATGGCTAGTGGGCTGCTAAGCATTTTTAAATTCACATTGCATACTTGATTCCTTAAGGCTTGGAAGCAAATACCTAAAAAGATACTAGCAGGAAGAGGAAGCAAGGTATAATTTGAATGATTATATGGATACCAGCCCATTCTAGATCCAATTTCATTAAACTAAGAAACAATTTTGGCCATGTTTTCAGGCAGGTAAAAAATGATTTTAAAATATGCAATTTCTCACATGCAAGGAATATCTACAAAAATTAGCACATGTATCTTTTTGCTGATGTAGACTCTTTTTTTTTTTTTTTTTTTTTATACATTTGAGTTCTTTGTGATATAGTTAGTTACCATAAAGTCCATTTGTGGGAATGGTGTTTTTTCATTTTTCTCACCCACCTTTGTGCCTACACTTGCCTTGCGGTAAGTCCACCCCTGTCACCACTTGCCTAATATGCCTTTGGTCCTCTTGTGTGCCACCAAAACAGCCACGACCCTCCGAGATATGGATTCAACAATTCTTCTGAAGGTACCTTGAAGTATTTAGCACCAAGATGAAGGGCAGCAGATCCTTTAAGTCCCCTGAGTTGCGAGGTTCATCTGCCGCAGGTCAGACTTGCTGTTACTGCACACCCCAGAAATGCTCAATAAGATTCATATTTGCGGAATTTCGTGGCCAGGAAAAGACCTTGACCTCTTCGTCTTGTTCTGCAAACCATTCCTGAAGAGCTTGGGCAGTGTAGCAGGGCACAGTATCCCGTTGCCCATTGAGGAATACCATCTCCATCTACATGTTTTGCAGCGGTGCCATGGCAGGTGTCACCCATCAGAGTGCCCTCCACATTAATGGCTGGACCCAGGGTTTCACAGCCAAATGGTGTCCAGAACATCACACTCCCTCCACTGGCATGCCTTCTACAGGTGCCATCGGTTCCCCAGGGCACACATGTACCTGCCCATTTACATGATGAAAAAGGAAACGGGATTCATCAGACCAGGCAAACTTCTTCCACTGGTCCACGGTCCAGCCCCGATGATCGTGTGCAGGCACTTCCACCAGTGGAGAGGGGTCAGCTTGGGCCCTCTAACCGGTCTGTGGCTGCACAGCAATATACACAGCCATGTGCAATGCACTATATGTTCTGTCACAGTCACAGCGTTAATATTTTACCGACAGCCTCTTTTGCCTCTGTGCATCAATGCACCATGGGCGCCCAACAGTCTGATGCCAGTTAGTGGTTTTTTCCTACTCCTACCACTGTTGGTGACTGGGAGTAACCCGAAAGCCTTGCACTTTCAGACATGCTCCAGTCCAGTCATGTGGCCTTGATGATTTGTTCACTGTCAAAGTCACTCAGATCTTCACTCCTGCCCATTTTTCTTGCATCCAGCTCGTCGCCTAGGAAAACCAGATGTTCACTTGATTAGTGCAGCTGTTCTGAGATAATCACCATTATTTGCATCATCAGGATAGTCAACATTTTAACTTTTCGGTGTATATGTGCCATATTAATCATGGTCAACTTCATCCATAAATCATTCCTCTATTGCCATTTAACACCGTGCCACCATTGTAAATCATTTGAAATTGACCTAATACTTTGACCATCTGTAACACCAGCCACCAGTCAACAGTCCTTGTAGACCTGCCCAGCTTAACCATGGCCTATTCCTGGCAACTATAAGGCATGAGGACAACAAACAAACAAATTTATTTTCGTATAGGGCATTTCCACAACATGACATTGTCTCAAAGCGCTTTACAGCATCCCCACCCAAAGCCCCCAGTGAGCAAGCCAGAGGCAACAGTGGCAAGGAAAAACTCCCCAGAAGGAAGAAACCTTGGGAGGGACCAGACTCAAAGGGGGAGCCCATCCTCCTGGGGCCAGCAGGGAAAGTCACATCGGAGAGATGGCAAGTCACACAAAGGACCCCTTTGAAGGTAAACCTTTGTTTCATTCTCTGACCTTTTCTTGATGTGATTTGAACTACTTTTATGAGGACAATTCTGATAAGTTTGGCCTTTTCCTACAAGTACATTATTGCATTATTCTGGATTGGTTTCTGAGCTGGTACTTTGACCCTTGTTTTTAGATTAGGGTTTGCTTGTGTTTCCTTGGTATAAATTCTCAAAGCTGCTTTCACTGCCCTTAGATCTTGGGATTCTGTCATTAGGCTGTTGGGTCCATGGATTCCATCTGCTCGTTGTGCTTCTCCAGCTGGCAGAACTTCCAGTCTATCATTCAACAAGTGCGGACAACTGTTGAGGTAAAGATTTACCTCTCCTCAATTAAGCTTATCATAAATAACTTTGGCATGACAGCTATAAATCTGTCAAAGTGTCATGTGTTAAGAATTTGATCATGTTATACTAAATGTAGCTATCTAGCATTGTGAGTTAGCTGCAAAGCTGTGCAGAAGTCTTAGGCTGTCAAAGAAAAGGGTTCGTATTGATAGGTCTCTCAAAGTATGTCAGCATAGCCACCTCAAAACCTCTCCTAGTCGGCTCATTTACATGCAACATACCCATGCATTTGGACTTGACCATTAGCAAGTCTGAAGTTAAATTTTAGTTAAGTGAACTGGTTGTAACATTTTAAATACATAAAATAGCTGGGTGCCCCAAGGCTGAGTTTGGGGGATCAAGGCTTTAAGGTTCTAGCTTCCCAACAAGATGTCGGTATCTTTTTGGAGAATGCGAGATATTCTTTTCTGTTTCCTATAGTGTAATGTTGTTTTTGGTGTTGCTTGAACTTTTCTTTGGTGGCCTAAGCTTTTCACAGCACAGTACTTCACATTCAGTCCCTGTGTTGAAAAACATTTCTGTTAATGAGATTAATGACAACTTTTACCAATCTTTGATTCAATGTGTCATGGCTTCATATTGATCTTATCTAGTTAAGTGTTACTAACACAACTAAGCATTCAAAATAAATACTGTGAATTTTATGAGTAGTGTAACAATGTATAAAAGCATTCTGACTAAGGCTATGTTCGACAAGCAACACCAGTGAATGGTTACCAGAGCTGGTCATAGTACATATTCATAGAAACATCAATGTGGACTGTGAAATCGTTCTCAATAATGGGATGCCAGTGGATGTCTGTTCACTGCTCAGAGTAATTTCTCCCTAATAATCATCTGGACGCCATCTGAGCCGGAGTCCCGGGTCAGTCCCATAGAAGTGCAACACTGGGGAGACAGCTTTCGGACACGATGGGTGTGGCCTGCGATCTGCCAGCTTACACAGTCTTGCATAGAGAACCGGCTCGCCGATGGACTCTCTGCCCAAGTGTACGCCTTGTCATTAAAGCTGGCTCATTTTCCTTATACTCTATAATGTTAGCAGGGCAGAGTGGTGGCTCTGAGGCTAGGGATCTGTGGCAGCAATCGGAAGGTTGCTGGTTCAAATCCCGTGAATGCCAGCAGTGATCCTTATCCATTGGGCCCTTGAGCAAGGCCCTTAACCTGCAACTGCTTCATCCTGGGTATGATATTAATCTATATCCAGCCCTGTAAGGTGGTTCTCCAACTTAAAGGGAAATTTGGGGGTTGCTGACAGGATTGGCACACCTTCCATTAAGACTAGTGTGGTGCTGAGGAATCACACAGCTGCACTCAGGTTCTCATCCTTGCGGTAGGTTGTCGTGTGGTGGGTGTGGCAATGCGCTATAATGAACATGCACTCCTTATCGCTCTCCTCTCTCTATAATGATAGCATGCCTGGGGGGGTTTGGCAGCCAGCCACTTTGGACCCCCAAAGGTTTATTTATCCTTACTTGGGAATTTTTGGTTCCTGTCTTTCTGTCTTCATGCACCATTCTGTACAGATGATGGATTGTCACACACTCAAATGCCTCGGGGTGGATGCTGTAAAAGACGCTATATAAGAATAAATTGAATTGAATTTTCAAACTTTGTACTGCTGTAATATTTCTTCACGGTGCTTTCTTGAAAATTTCTCAACCTTTACCGCTGCAATACCATCAATGTTCACAATTTTAGAAAGCTATCAATGACAACATCAACAGTATGAAATTGTGCCAATTTGGGACGGATGACCGGAGAGGGCAACGTGAAAGAAAATGTTGAAATGGTCAGAAAGGTCTAGGTCCTCAATAACACTGGATAAAATGTTGAGTCCCTTACTAATAACCGAATGCAGGGTATGTCTTTAGGTGTCGCTGGGCCCTTCCCTCTCAGAGTAAAGCAACATAGGCGATTCTTTGGAAATATTGTCAATGGGATTGTCTGTGTGGATATTAAAATCACTGACTGTAATAAAACAGTCAAACTCAAGGGAAATCTCAGCAACTCTGTAAATTCATTGACCAAATAAGGAGAGTATTTCAAAGGTCTATATGCTATTAGTAAGATGCATGGTGTACTTATCTGCAAGAAGCATAGATAAAGAAGGCGCAATCTCCAAGAGATATTTGCTTGCATTGGAATATATCGTTATGTAAAGCAGCTATTACACTCCCTTTCGCCGTCGCTCTAGACACATTCATAAACTGTTAGGAGGGGCTGATTCTATAAGGACAGTTGAACTGTTACTGTTGTCTAACCAAGTTTCAGCTAAAAGAAAAAAATCTACTTCATATTTGTTAGTCGGACCCAGTACTGCTCCTTGCCGGTGTGGTGCCCTAGGCCAGCATCACCGCCAGCGCCCCCCGCTTGAGGCAAAGTTAAATTTGCTGGCAGTTTGGCACCCTCTCAGAAGTTGGTGCCTATGTTGTGTATAGGATTGACCGGCCCTGTTATTACTACTACTACTACTACTTAATAGGCTTTGCTAAGCAGGTAAATTCATGTGGGCTTGTTCTTTTCATATTAAGACACATTAATACCAACTAGTTTTAAGAATAGTGGAATGTTACACTTTTTTTCTTCCTCCGTTTGTGACACCCCCAGGATGGATGGTGCCCTTAGCATTTGCTTATATTGCCTATGCCACGGGCCGGCCCTGGTCGAACCAAGAACTAATTTTTTTTGGTTTTGAGTGAGCTACTATTAAGGAGAGCTAGATTTTTTTTTTATGCTCCTGGAAGGTCCTGGGACAGTCTGAGGTTGACATGGGGCACACAGAATTGACAAGAACAGGAATTTTTATGGGCACACAGGATTCAAAGTCATTCTTAGAAGAAACATGGGTTTGGAATAAAAATTAAAGAAAAGCGTGTTTTGTCTCTGATTAATGGATTTCCCACCAATCATTAGGTAACTGGACTGAACGGCTACTGTGGGGGAAACCTCCAGAAATACTGTCTACCCTTTCGCACTTTCCCATACTACTTTGATTCTGTTCAAGAATTTTGTTACAGTTTTGAATTTGTTTCTGTAATTTGGATTAACCTGATCTGTTCCAGTTTTAACTTTTTTCCCTTTTTCCCTTTTTTTTGCTTATCTTGGCTCCTATTTCCGGATCACCCTATCTTGTTTAGTTCTACAACCGTGTCTTTGGCTTTACCTGTTTCTATTCCAGGTCTGCTCAGTTGCCTCACCTGCATGCTACAGTGGCAGAGGAGAATCACACATTAATAAGTGATAATTTGTTGATCCCTGTGGATAAATTTTCTTTACGCCTCTTCCAACTTCGTTCTCTGTAGGTGAGAGCTAGCTGGACACGAAGGGCAGCCACCTGTTGCAGGAGCCAGTTAACTGGGGGTTAAGGGTCTTGCTCAAGGACCTGCGGACGTGCTGAGGCTGGGCTTGAACCAGCGACCTTCTGATCACAGGCACAGAGGCTCTGAGCCAGAAAACATATGACACTAATGAAACACTATTGTTTTCTCAGTTCATGTTGTTTTTTATCAGTTGCTGTGTTTTTTGTCTTGTGTTCTTTGTTTTTAATTTGTTTTTCCCAGGTTGTGTTTTGCGTTGAAGGATAGAAGTCTTAGCCAGGACCATAAATGTGATCAAATTGGCTCATTGCTCTGTTTTTGTTCCCATAGTGTCAAATAATGTTAATTTGTAATGCCCTTACAGAGAAGTACCATTTTTTCATAATGCTGATTTCTGAAAAATGGCACCTGGCTAATTTTTTCAGACCATCAGCACGCATATTGACCACATCCGTCACAGAGCAAGGAAATTTCTCAGGCCACCTGGAGACGAAGAATGTCATACTCTGTAATTCGACAAATAAGAGCTTCTAAGGGCTTATTTATTTTCTTTGATTATTTGTCATTATTTTAGCAGTGCTACCTGTTACATTACCCACCCAGGAGACCCACAAACACCTTAATCATAATCAAGACCTGTGACAGCCTGACCAAGCACTGGAAAAATGCTTGGAGGCTGCTGAGTGTGATAGCCAGATTTATTCTTTTGCTCTCCTCTTTCTGGGATGAATGGCAGGAGGGGCAAATAACCTTCAAGGAGGATAGGAAATCCTTTAGGAGAAACTAAAAGAAAACTCAATCAGAATTACTGACGAGAGAAATCGCATCAGTCTGCATGCATTCTGGCTCATTCTTGGTCTGGATTACTGTTAGAACAAATGCAGAGGCTACCATAAAAGCAACTGAAGATCTGAATCTCTCTCCTTCTGAGAGCGTGACACACCACACATTCTCATTGCACACATTATATATATATATATATATATATATATATATATAAAAAATATGCAATATACACACACACATACAGTTTTATCTGGCTTGATCAGTCCTTTTGGGGATTCATTACAGAATGGATCACCTACGTGCATGTTTTAAAAACATTGATAAATTATGTTGCTTAATCAATATGCAGAAAATTAACACTGGCACAAATCAGCGCTGAAATAGGTCTGCTAGCAAGTGTTAGTGACAAGTAAGTAAATGAACAACGAACATATTTTAGAGACCTTAACAGTAAGGTTCTTATCTACAGTAATCAAGAAGATTACTCAAAATGAATAAATATCAACATCAATTCATCTACTGAATTTAAAATCACATAAATAATGTAATAATTGAAAGAGTAGCTGAGGCGAAATGTGGTGCTCTGAGAGGTCTGGACCAAGGTCGACAGCTGTCTGTTCAGCACCAGCACCCCTGGCTTCAAGGCCGGCACCACAGACAGCTCCCTGTCTCCCCCAGGGTGATGCATCTGAAACTAACTGAAGAGCAGTGCAGGTGTTACCTGTCTTGCTGTCAACTCAAGACTGTAGCTGAAGATGAAATGAGGGGAGGCACATCTGTTTCAAATTTCATAAAATAATATTAGCCTACATATTTTTACGTAAATAGGTAACCAATTTATTTATTATATTGATACATTTCTCTATTTGGCTTTTAGGGTTAAAATGAAATGCTATATCTGCTTTAAGCCACCAAACAGTGTTTGTGGGTATTTTTTGTCATACTCTTTGTAACCGCTCCATACCCGGAAGAGTTTTATATTATTTTTATTGTGTATCATTCAATTTCCTGTGATCACTGATCCAATAAGTATTTTTTTTTTCTTGTGGCAAAAAATACTTTCAGTCTTATAACAATTTGCTATTAAATGTGAAACCATTATAAAGTTCAGATATGTAATGAATAACTTCACTGTAATACATGGCATGCCATTTGACTTTGGGTAAAAATATCTTTATTACATTGGGTGAATACATACAGTATATCATAAAATTTGCTGAACAGAGGTCTTAATTTTATTTTATGGGTAACATTTTAGCTCAGTTTTTAGCTGACATATGAGAGCTGAAAGGGTAATCTGGGGAAGTACAGAATACTGATTGTTCAGATGCAATAATTTTGTGAATCTATTACAGTACCTAAGTAGGTCATTTAAAGTCCTACCTGTGTGGGTGCTGGCAGATTCTTGTACATCTGCCAAGATTACCAAAATAATAGCCAAGATATACAGAATTGTATTGTGTGAGTCTCTACAGGTGTCATGTTCGGCTGGCGGCGAGGAGGCAAACAAGGGATGACAACAGGCAGACAGGGGAATGACCAGCACGAACATCAGTAACATAGACAATGACCGATCTGGGGATACCGAACAGAACACAGACTAAATACACTGGGTAACAAGCAGGAAACAGAAACAGCCTGTAAACGGGAGGAGTCCACGCAGGGTTAATGAGGAGGCGTGGTCCACACGAGGGCAAAAGGGGCTGGACGTGACAACAGGTTTTCCGCCACACCTTCATGAATTTGATCTAGTTTTTTGCTATTTGATCTTAAAAATACAACATTAGCACCTTTTTGTGGAAAATGGTTGAAGGATCGTTAAATTAGTGCTATAAATGACCATTTTAACATAGCTAATTAGGTAATGTCAGGTGCAGTGCACAAAATTCAGACACTGTATTTCACTCTGTAATTTCATTTTTGTCAAAGTATTTTCATGTTCAAGAGAATGACCAAATATAGGTATACTAGGTACCACCCTGCTGTCATTTTCAGAATAGAAGGCTTTCTGTGGATTTCAATTAGGGTCACAACGTTCCACCTTTTACTTGTAGCCAGAATCATTGAGGGTGTAGCCCAAGTTCTTGAATGACCATGCCTCCCTTCATGGGTGTGACCATGCTAATGAGGGGAGAATATGTGTAACTCAAAAGTGCGTAACTTTTTATGCACTTTTTTGACTTACAGTAAGTGCCTGATCGGAGAATAGAACCCACTGTCAACAGATTTCAGTAACATTTCCCAAGAACATTGCTAGCAGACCAATTTTGTAGCTTTACAACACTGTCCTATTATCAAGACTTCAGAAACGGCAAACCCAAATACAGGTAGTGAACTCAGATACTTCAGTGAAATGGCACTACCCTGTTTCCTGGTTTGAGAAAATAAGCCACATTTCCTCAGAACACTCTGGAAATCATGCTTTGATGAATATGAATATTTCTGTCTTGTCACAGATTTCCGACAAATAATTTTGTTTCAATCAAAATCAACACAAATCAAGCAAATTAACCAAGACATTTTATTTATTTTAAAATGAGCTACACAGCTGTGAGGAGCCTGTAATTTGTGAGCCTGTAATGGTGTGTCAGCCATCACAGGATATACATGAAAGAGTAGAAGAGAGCAGGGGTGTAGGAACCAGAGGAGATGGGGGGAGTGCCCCTCCGCCCCCGATATTTAACTTGACTTCATTCGTCCTCCAAAAAAATACATTTAAATGATTAAGTTGTGCCCCCTAATATCAAGGTATACCTTCTCTTACACTCCGTGTTTACAGAGACGTATTTCAGATCTTTGCAAGCCCCTCTGGACTGGTGATTATTGCATATAGATGGATGGAAATCACTTGATCAAGACTGAGCACCGTTTGATTTGTGTCATCTTTCAGAATTGCACCGGGTGTGGGACAAGTATGCAGTTGATGAAAAGTGTAAGCAAAACAGAAAGCAATGAATACTAAGCGGCTGACACCTAGAGCAACCACTTGCATACATACCCCATAAATATATAGAGAAAGACTAAGGGGTGCAATGTCTAAAACTCACCTTTAGAGGCACAGCTGTCACAGGTGTCAGTTGCACGTCTGCAGGGGACATTAAGTGGAGGCACCTAAGCTATGGGAAGTCAGAAAAATGGAAATTATTCAGACTTCAGTGGTGTTTTTTTCAGCATAATCTACATCTCTTCATCTATCAAGTTAACTACTGTAAAGGGATTCGTCTGAGATGGA
This sequence comes from Mormyrops attenuatus, assembly GCA_026777985.1. NCBI lineage: Eukaryota > Metazoa > Chordata > Actinopteri > Osteoglossiformes > Mormyridae > Mormyrops > Mormyrops attenuatus. Next base: position 7,650,354 of record JAODKC010000002.1, read on the forward strand.
TCATCCAAAAAGTGAAATAATAATAAACTTCTTATCAAAAACCTGACATATATTTTTGATATATTTTTAAATAAATGTCCACTGCTCAGGTTGATTTTTGGAAAGACAGTCCATGGAATCCAAATGAATGTTAACCAAAAAGCTTTATACGTCATGCCTCCCTGCAGTAGCGTGAATGTTTAGACACCGCTGTCTCCATTCAGCGTCAATCTACCACACTGGATTTAAGTCCTGCATTAGCTCCAGATCAGTGAGAGGTAGCATTCCAATGAGACATACTCTTTTGAGCATTCTAATTACTGTCTTTTGTCCAGCTCCGTACAACCCTGCTCTCTCTGCCCGACTGCCCAGTTTCGCTCCCCACCTGCGTGGGGACTATGACTTCGGATCCCGACTCCACCCCTGGCTGCGGCTCTCTGTCTTGCCGGATTCTGACCCGGCCCAGCCGACTTTGACTCTGGCTGCCCCAGATGCCTCACACCATCAATAAAGGTCCCGTGACCAAGTAATCCCTGCGTGAGAGTGTATTCCTTACATTATACACAAATATTGTTTCATTCATTTCATTCAGTTTCTTAAACATATGAATTTAAAATGTGTTTACATCTAACAGAGGCACAAGAATTTTAATAACAAATTCAGAAATGAAGAACACGAGACATGAAAAAAATGCTGAAAAGATAAAGATTTTAATGACATTTAAACGCATCATGAATGAGGTTTCATTCTTGTCTAAATTCATGCTTAAAATTTTCATAGGCAACAGAATCACCCTTTTTCACAATGCAGCCTCCCACAACAAACCACTGTATGCATACTATTCGCCATCCAAGCATGTCTTATCTTATGACTCACTTTGTGTTAAGATATAATCTATGTACAGTATATCCAAATATGACTAGATGCTGTCGGAACGACAACAATATACTGTATTCTCTGGATGGCCCTGTCAACTCCCCCCAAATTTAATCCCTGTCCCTCCCACACCCCACGACCACTACAATCTGTGGCCCCCCATACTAGGCTTTGGTACTATATAATTTTTCACACTGTCATGCCATCTATACATTATACAGCATTATACAATATTTTGACAGTCTTTTCAAAAGCAGTGCTATTCCAGTGTCTTGACAGCGGGTCCCCAAGATAAAATTCCATACAACACAGCAGTATACCGTGTCACTTTAATACCACATACTGTAGGCCTGCCCCACACAGTCTCCCCACCTCCCCTAAAAATCTTCATTAAAAGGCCATCTTTGTGGGACTTTGCTTGCCAGTGTCATCAGGTTCACCAGATGTCTGCCTGTGGCTATTCTTTCATGTTGCACCACTGATTAGAACTTGGGCAAAGCGACACAATAAAATTCCCCCTACGATTTTCCTAGTGACCGGGGTTGGAGAGTGGCAGGTGTTAAGGTTTTGTAGTTTCAGCCTTAAGCAACGAACCAGACCAGAGGTGCTCTCTTTGGAAGGAAAGAGTTTATTTCCAGATGAGGTACTCTGGTGCGATAGATGCTCTTACGTACAGCCTTCACCACCTTCTTCTCCTAACCTGTGTGTGATTCCAGGCATTTTACAGAATGTAAGACAATAGACCCTGTTTGATCACAACCAGGCAGGAGCCACAAGATAGAAGGGCAGGAACCACAAGATAGAGATGAACGACTCTGTTCCTTGTTCATTCTTCCTTGTGGCAGCCTGATTACTCAGTCTTTGTTAGCTGATTTGCATTGGATAGCCCTTTGCCTTTTGGTCTCCATAGGGACTGAGGGCAGGGTGGTTTTCTAATTACTGTTACTATTACAGGAGGCCTCACAAGCTAGGATTTCTGTAATACAATGTAATAGGACAACCAATAATATAACAAAGTAACATTCCAAAATCCTACAGAGGTCATGATAAATTTTGCTGATGAGCTACTGGACTGTTTCTGATAAAATTTTCTGGGGGGGAGAGAGATTTTACTGTGGTCCCAAGATGTCTTCCCTGGCCACACTTTCTCTCTTCTGCTCTCCAACCTTGCTCTGGACCTATGGACATTTTCAGCAACAAGTGAATATTAATAAATAGCAATTCAATGGCAATTGAATTCTCTCTGTGTTGATTTATTAGTTCACGCATGACATGAAATATTAAGTAACGTTCTTATATACTTATATCCTATCCAGGCAAGATGGGCTGCGAGGCTGGGGACCGCCTTGGACGGGATGCCAGTCCATCCCAGGACACAGACTCAGAGAGAGAGATGTGCATACATACACTCGCACACGACCATGCTCTCTGGAAACTTTAAAGTTACCAATTAGACTAACTGCATGTCTTTGGACTGTGCTAGAGACAACCAGAGCACTCAGAAGAAACGTGTCCAAACATAAAAACAAAAATCCAAACATAAAAAGCACGCAGAGGATTCCAGCCCCCTACCTGAGGGGCATGGCAACATTGTTACCCACTGGGGCACTTTGCCACCCCATTAATATGACATTTAATAATGAAAACTGTTAAGTCATATACAGTTTAACATGATGCATTATATAATTGATTTAAAAATATCTTAATCAAGACTAATTAGCAGCCTTTCTGGAACAGAAACATTCCCTGTGGCTCTGCAAGACTATATCTGCCAACGCACTAATCTAGATGAACATTTCAGCTTATATTTCTTATCAAACATCTGCTTTGTATGCCTGGTGTTTACAGATTGATTATTACCTCACAATATAAATAAAATCCATAGAATTTTCTGAAAATCCTAGATTATGGCTGATGTAAAGAATATTTTCACTTGTCATTATATAAAATTTAAATACTAAGAAAATGAGATGCTTTGACATTAAGGAACATTGCTTGATCGCATATATCAGCCTGTCACAGAAACACAGTTACAACCAATCATATGGTAGTCTTAAGATCAGACAACCTATGCCCAACAACAGAGGTGGCAATTTCAGGTCCAGAAAGTAAAAATCCAGACCAGGGTTTTGTTTCAACCAACCAGGTGAGCACTAAGAGTCACAATCTGGGTGTAAGGTGCTGGTTGTTATTGCACAATTGATGTAGAAATACAAGTGGATTGTGGTCCGTAAAAACGATGGTGGGGTTGGTACTGTCCATCCATCCGTCCATCCATTTTCCAAACCACTTACCCTGCTGGGTCGCGGGGGTTCCGGAGCCTATCCCAGAAGCTACGGGCACGAGGCGGGGAACAACCAAGGCTGGGGGGCCAGCGGGTTGGTAAAGTTAAGAATGTTGCAAGGAGAGTAAAAGGATGACGGCTTCTTTCTCCACGGTACTATAGACTAGCTGGTGTTTAACAAACTTCTTTGAATAATAACAGACAGGGTGGTCCAGACCATGGAGGAGGACAGTGCCGGTCCCAGTACCGCTGGCATCTACTTCTAGCTTAAATGGTCTATTAAAATCAAATGTGACTAACACAGGGGAGCTAATGAGCAGGGACTCTGAGTCGAAGGCGGAATGACAATCAGGAGACCAAATGAAAGGAGCATTTTCGCAGAGCAGGTGGGTAAGGGGCAATATGACATCAAAAGTTTGGCCAGAAACAGTAATAGCCTGCCATCCCTAGGAACCATCTAAGTTCTCGTTTTGTTCTCAGAACTAAGAATCAGGCAATAGCCTGAACCTGGGCATCCACAGGCTTGACTCTACTGTGACCCACCAGGATCCCTAGGTATGTGACTGCCTTGTCCAGATTCACACTTCTCTAGATTACAGAGTAACGAAGCCTTCTGTATCCGGGTAAAAACTTCCAGTGACAGCATTTGCTGCTCCCACTAGTTGGAACAAATAACTGCGTCAGCTAGGTTGAATGTGGCTGGGGCATTATGTAAACCGAGAGACATAACAGTATATTGTAGGAAGGTGTCAGGCTCAACAAAAGCGGAAATTTCTGAAGCATGAGGGGTGATTGGTACTTGCCAAGAACACTTTAAAAGATCAAGATGTGTCAAACTGCGTGGACCCAATGCGGTCCACAAATCCTGTATTCTGGGGAGGAGAAAAGCATCTGGCTTGGTTACTGCATTTACTTTCCTATAGTCCGTGTAGAACCAAAAGGTACCATTGGGCTTCGGAAGGAGCAAACATGGAGAGCTCCAGGGGCTACAACTGGGAACGGCAAGATCTGTTTCCAATAGGTAAGCCGTTTCTTTTTCCAATAAGGCTCATTTGCTCAGGTTAACATGATAGGGGTGCTGATTGATAGGGGGATGATCTCCAACATCTATATCAGGCACCAGTATAGGGGTTCGAGAAGGAGGATCTGTGAATAGGGATGGAAATCTATCCACCAGGGACTTAATATCTGACTGGGTGGTTGGAGGTAAGTGAGCTAGCCTGCCTGAGAGGGCTTGCAGGGCTCTGAGTTCAGCGGACGCACTTCAGCAATTATTCCTAAGGGGCAGATCATCGAGTTCTGGTGAGTATTCATTGATCGGCAAATTAACAGCAGCAGTGGGGAGCAGGACAGGAGAGGACGAGGGAACAGGGTCAGAGCAGTTGATATACAGTTTTAGCATGTTTATGTGACATATACAGGTTTTCCGTTGGTGGTTTGGCGTTTCAATCACATAGTCTGTGGGATTCACTTTTTCCTGTATCCTATGGGGACTGGAAAAACAGGCTTGGAGGGGTAAGCCAGGCAGGGGCAAAAGAACAATATCCCTCCTGGAAATTTTGCTCCCCCACTTTTGTGTTGTAGCGAGCCTTCGTTACCTGCTGTGATGAGCTTAAGGAGCGCCTGGCCAGCTCACAGGCTGCGCTCAGGCATTCAGACAGAGTGCTTACGTAACTCAGCACATTCCTAGCTTGAGAATGCGGTCTTGGGGATACCCACTGCTCCTGCAGTATTTTCAGAGGACTAATACAGTTCATCCGAAAACCAGCTGAGCTGAGCTGATGCCAGTAGACTCTTGCATGGTATCCTGAATGGCAAACAAAAGCAAAGTCACACCCTCATCCCAGTCCTTACCTGCCACGACGCAATAGGTACGCAACATATTCTTAAAGGATTGATGAGACGGCTCTAGGGCTCCCTGGGACTCTGGGTGATAAGCACTGAAGAGCTTTTGGATTTTTAATCCTGTATCACCTGTGAGAACAACTTGGAGGTAAATAACCCTGGTCTGATTGAATATATCTTGGTAATCCAAAGGTGATGCAGAATTTAATTAGAGCTTTAACCACAGTTTTTGTTTTCAAACTACACGTAGGGACAGCCTCGGGGTATTGAGTAGCACCACACATCATAGTAAACATAGCAATTCCCTGAATGAGTTTCTGGTGGGGGACCCACAAAATTAATTAAAATGTACTCAAAGTGCTCCTTAAGTGCTGGGTTTGGTCGCAGGGGAGCCGGCAGAATTGTTTGGTTGGGCTTTCTGACCCACTAGCAGGTATGGCATGATACTGCTTCACGTTCAGATTTATAGCAGGGCAATAGAAATGCTTTAAAATATGCGTGTGGGTTTTCCTGACCCCTAGGTAACTGGAATAAGGCTGGTTGCTACAGCCAACATTTGACTCCTATATGGCTGCAGAACCACTACTTGGAAGTACATGGTCATCAAGGAAATAGGCTACTGGGTGATTTAGATTGGACTTCCTTACAGCCAAATCAAAGCACGCTTTCAAGGATGTGTCCATTTTCTGAGCTGAGATTCATTCTTCCCTAGTAATAGAGGTTTCAAGCAAATTTTCAGCTTTTTCCTCCATAGGAAATCATGGAGTCTCCCATAAATGTATTGGACAAATTGATGTCTGCAAATTTATGGGCTTGAGCACAGGACAGGTAAGGACACAGGTGGGGAACACAATGGGGTAATCAGGCTCTAGGTCATCGGGACAGATTTCCAGTTTGGACGTTTCTTTGGGAAAGGGAACCACCTTCCCAATATCATTTCCTAAAATAAACATACCTAGAGAGACGGGAAGTCACAGTCGAACAGCTACCTTTAAAAACCCCAAATAATCATCCATATTCAAATAATCTTTATGAAGTGGAACCCTCACAGTATCTAGTTTGATACCCTGGAATAAGACATCACTACCGCAGTAGGTTGCATTTGAAAAAGGCAAAAACACTTTCTAGCACAAACGACTGAGCAACACCAGTATCCCGCAGGATAGTCATAGGGCTCTTCACATCAGTATCACAAAGTGACAAATCCAGGGAACACAAAAGGATGAAAGGTGGGTTTGACGGTTTGGGGCGGTGAATTAGTGTCGGGAGGCTATGTGGACCTTCTTGGCGGCAGTATAGGCATTCTTATGACTGAGTGCCAGACAAAGAGAGAAGGTAAACCACCTCATGACAATAAAAGCATTCTCTGGTTTCCACAGATGGGGTTGACGGAGTAGCCTTCTCAGGAGGCAGCACAGATTTGGGATGGACTTTCAGAGGAAGTGGAGTAAACATGGTTCTGTGGGTCAACACAATCTGGGTGGTGGGTGGGGGGTGGCTTCCTCAGGAAGGTTACTTTTAAAGTCTTCTAACAACACCAGCTCCTTGAGCTGACCGAAATCTGACACTACTAGCAGTACACCACTTGTCAAAGAGCATAGATTTCTCCTGACCAAATTCAACGTCAGTTTAGCTGGTGGATTTACACAGCTTCCAGAAATTTTGCCAAATGTCCTTAAGACGGTAGGCTTCACAACATCATAGTCGAGGCTCTGTTCCACATTCAGAGCTGAACAAGCCTCCTGAGCCTTCCCCACTAACTTGCACTGTAACAAAAGTGACCAAAGGTGTTTGGCCCAGTTCAAAGTCACAGCAAAACGCTCAATAATGGGAGAGGCATCCACTTCATTCTCAAAAAAACACAGGCCCTAGTCCAATGTGGCGGCTAATGTCAAATCCCGAATTGCCAATTTCATGGAAGATTGGTGAAACTGCAGGAGAATGGAGGCTAGGATGAGGAGCTTCGTCCTGGGCCTCCGCATTTTCATGGGAGGACAAGTCAGATCAAGGGCCCATGACCAGTGAGCTTGCACGGAAGAGGTACAGGTTACTGCTGACTTATGCTAAGCCTCTTTATCCACCTTGACACCCAATGCCCTTAGCCTTAGTAGCTGAGCCTGATACTTCTGCCTCTTTACAGTTCAGCTTCAGGAGCTGGAACTGTAAGTAAGGAGGACATGCTCCCTGTGCGAGCGGGGCCCACTGGGATCCAAGTGGAGCCCTAAATCCAGGTTACCTCTGTTGAAGCAGACATCCGGGTCGGACTAGGTGCAACACCAGGGGAACCGTCTGCCTCAGGTAGGATCCCTTGCTGGATAAACTCATCCCAAGGGACCCTTTTAATGGCCCATTTGGAGCCTGCAGCGGGAACCACAATATGAAATAAGCCTGCTATGTCTAGCAGGTCGTCTTTGTGGCAGTGATGAAATTGCTCCTTTGTGGGGTAGAGAGTAAAGGCAACAAGATTGAAATGGGCCATCACACACATCTCCCCCCCTCCCCCCCCAAAAAAAGAAATATGCCAGACAAACTCACAAAGAGGAAATAAAAGGAACAGACAAGCCCCCAAATTCTGTTACAATTCCGTCTAGGGTTAAGGCGTGATGGAATGGAAGGGAAAGGGGAATGGGACAGTGAAACAGACAATACATGGAAATAAGGGAACACCAGTGGATACAAAAGGGTTCTTTTTATATTTTTATATAGTTTTATTTCACAACACATACACAGAACACTTAACCCAGCGAAAAAGACTTTAGGAGTGACTATGGTCAAAAAAACAGACAAAACCCCAATGCATGCCTCATCTCACCGATGTGCAAAAGTAAAAGAAACCAAAAGACAAACACTCCGCCTAACTCCCTAACCAAATAAACAGGATCCAAATGCACACCGCAAACAAAATGGTAGTATGAAATGCATACACGTGAGCCGAAGCGACGGTTTCTGAAGGGGCGAGCGAAAACGTAAACCAAAAACCATGACGAGAGACTGAAAGCCAAATAACAAAACTGAAGACAGCAAAAGTACAAAAGGGCAAGGCGAGAATCAGAAATCTAGAAACAAACCAAATGTCAGTAACAAGTAAACAATCAATAACAATCATCGATGAGCAGAACTAGTGAGGTGATTCGATGGTGGTCTTTTCAGATCTGGGACCCAGCGGAGATGAACTGGATAACACGTATGTGGAAGACATCGGTGGGATTGTGGAGGCAGAGCGAATGAACGGGGGGCAGACGGAGGAGGCGGACGGGCAAACCTGGAACAGAGCCATTATACCCCATGCCACAGGAAACTTGCACAGCGCGTAACAAGAAATAATGACTTAAGTTATATCGTGATCATTATCAATAATGATTAATGTGAAAAAAAATTATTGTGATAAAATGCCCTAATAATTTCTCAGCCCTAATGTCTATATAAAACTTCGGTCTACACCAGGGTTGGGGTCAATTCAGGAATTCACTCAACAGTTCCAATTCAAACAAGGAAATGGAATTGGAATGCAACAACTACAAGAAACTAAGTTGGAATTGAATTGGAATTTCAGGAAGTAGAATTCAATTCAATGAAATTCTGACTAATTCCATTTATTGCTGTTTCTGAGCATTTATTTGGGATTACATGTAGTAACATGCACTTGAACCTTATTCATGGTGCCTTACAAATACCAAGTGATGTAATAAAATTAACAATTGATAAATGCTGAGTGACACTGGCCAGAAATGCCTGAATATACTGTTAGGACAGTATATGATTACCAGTGTAATGTGATAAATGCTTCTATATGATATGTCAAAAGGTTCCAGGGTTTCACAGAGTTCTTTGATTGGCTTTATTTCATTTACTGTAAAATGAACAGCGGCTTGCAGCTCTGACAAAACGTGTGAAGGTATCATGAGGAATCCCCTCATCATTTTCAGCTGGCTGTTCTATTGGTGTTTGCAACTGGGAGCTTTACATGACATTCAAGAATTTCCACTGCTTGTTGATTTGTGGCAAAATGTTGTGAGCCTCTATACTTTTGCCATCACAATTTTAAAAGGACCTGCTTGTTCTAGGACATCACGGATTACAAGCTGCACAGTATGGAAAAAAACATGGGCTCCTATCATGTGGCAAATAATCCAGTTCATCAGTTATACTGATCTCTTCAAGGTCAGCTCCATCATCATCATCTATGTCACTCTCATGAGTTTCCACTGATGGAGAGAGACAGAATGCCTTCACCATGTTTGCAGCATTATCAGTTACAATGACAAAGACTTTGTTGGAAATATTGTATTCTCATATTTCTGAAAAATATTTCTGCTGTATGTTTTCCCTTGAACCTTGAAGCCAGCATGACTGTATGAAGCTCATACTCCAAAATGAAATGACCAGTTATACCCAAAGATGATCACATGTCCCTGTTGGACCAGATATCAACAGTCAGACAGACAAAGTACTTTTTCCACATTTTGTTACGTTATAGATTATAGATATAGATAGTCTGTAACATAACAAAATGTGGAAAAAGTGAAGGGGTGTGAGTACTTTCTGGTGGCACTGTATGTATTAAACCTTCTGCATTAGTGCTCTCAGCTCTTTCTTACCATTATCTGCAAGTTGTGGAATAAGCTTTCGACTCAAATGCTTGTGCAGCTTGGTGTGGCCAAGTGGAGAATCTTGCAAAAATCCATATCTTCAACGGTTGACAGAGGACGCATACAATTAACAATGTAGTCTACAATGCTATGTGTAAGCTCCAACTGATGATAGTTGGTGGCTGGCGATTTTGTAGTGAGGTCAAGCAAGTCATTCTGTCCAGACTGAATTGAGCTTTTGCTGGTGAGTGTCATTGAGAATGCCAGGGTGATTCCTCTGGAACAAATAAGGGAACAAAAAAAAGTTAGGTCAACTGTGGTTGACTCGCATGTGCAGGTAGCTTCAAAATTCACGAATAATATTGTGACTACAATCGATTATTTAATTTAATTAAATAATGACAACTGGGAAGGCACATTTCTGGGACTGAGCATTGTTGCATTATAAAGAAGAGAAAGTGGAATCGAAGTGCCAGACAAGTTCTGTATTGTCGTCTTTCCCCATGCACAGTTTTATACATTGTGCACAGATGGACATTTACAGAATCAGTTTTTGTTTTACACTGGTAAATCAATGTGAAGCATGTGAAACATTTATTAGCAATGGATAAAATCCTATGTGTACAATTCTTGTGGAGAAGTGAGATACTCGAAACGTCGTATGTCAAGACGTCATAACCCAAGGATCCCCTGTATACTCATAGGTTGTGAACCTTCACCGTCAACCTTGCATGGAATTCTGGGAAATGTTGTTTTAATCTCATTTTAGAAAATGTTGTTAGGGACATTATTTTGCAGTGTGAAATGCAAATAAGACAACCAAAGTTCATATTTTACTTTTTATGTGCAACAGTGATTTGTGAAAGTAAAATGTATGAAACATACATTACTCTTGTATTTCTTTTATGTTTGTGATATACTTGATTCATAACATTTAATGTACTGTATACTATTTAGCAAATTGATTCAATCCAATTTATTTTTGTATAGCGCCTTTCACAACAGTTGTCCCAAAGCGCTTTATATGGATGTGTTGTGATACAATAAACATCATTAGAGAGAAACACAGAAACAGGAAGAAACACAGAAAAAGGAAGGAATGAATTTAAATAAAGCAAGCCGGAAGACAACGGAGGAGAGGAACCAAATACTCCCAAGTAAGGAGAAAAGAATCCTCTGGGGGTCCAAGGTCAACTGGCTGCCCAACCCCCTGGGCATACTAACATCACTGAAAAGAGAAAAGAGTGGACATGCTTGCTAAAAGGTAGGTATAAGCTGTGATTGAGGATCAAGACAAAGTCCATTAATGAATCCGTTATCCACATTGGTCTGTGTCAGTTGGCCATTAAGGCTGCACCCACAATGATACGGTTCGTATGCCCCATTCACGATGTCACCCCTCCATGGGACTGAACCAGGACTCCAGCTCAGGGCACCATCTGCATATGTGGGAAGGCAAAGAGCATACGTTTGGCAGATCATACGTTGACACATAAATGGACAAGCATAGTAGATAAAAAATGACATGTACAGCAGCACCAACAGCCATAGTTGTGGCGTGTTAAGTAAACTGAACTGAAGTAACAGGTCTTCAGTTGAGATTTAAAGACCGAGACCAAATCAGGATGAATTATCGTAGTAAGTGGAATTTCGTGGAATTTATTTGAATTCAGTTCTGTTTCCTGACATTCCAGTTCAGTTCCAATTCCATTTTCCTTTAGCTGTATGCAATTCTAATTCCAATTCCAGAAAGTGAATTAGAATTTACCATGCATTCTCGATTCAATGAATCGCCCCAACCCTGGAATACACTGAGTGAAATCTAGCATTGAAAAAAATCCCCTACTTAATGTTAAAAGAATCAGGACCAGAAATGGATGGAAGGGTGGCTACAGAAGACACTTGATTTTGTGAACACAGCCTATTCCATAGATCTTTTTTCAGACTTCTCAGGAAGATTGCACCGGTCAGTGGTTCTCAAACTGTGGGTCACCAAGTAATGAATAAAAGATGATTTTCTGAGTATCTCACAAAAGTTTTTTCTTTTTTATTTTATTCTTTCCATACTCTCATTCATATATTACCACAGAGTGGTGTGTAATGCAAAAGGTTGATGATAATCATATCACAGAAGGGATAAAGTTACATACAGTCACAGAATGTGAATGTGCAGCGTTCCCTGCCAGCATGGTCATTACTGCTGGCTGGGGACATGGTGGGGTCCAGTCTGATACCACCAGGCTGAATAAATCCTCAGTGGTGCTTCCTAGAGCACTGTGGTGGAATAAGTGAATATCTAAAGGTTAGCACTTTGTGAAGATGGTACTTCTTAATTATGGACATATGTTTTGCCCCAGTGAGGCCAGTTCCTAGCGGTACCGTTGGGTTTCTTAAATAGTTTGTTCAGGCACTTAGAATCACCTGACAACAGAATGGCATTGAGCCTGCTCTAGCCTTTTTTATGCGGGGCAATATTTCCATCTAGTCTAGTCTGCTGTTTAAATTCATGGCTACTTGTTAGTGTACTTGATCATCTTTAACCTATATGTTTCCACTGGCCCTCCACTACAGTATGTAGCTCAGCATGTTTGGGATTTATACCCATATGTAGTTTCAAATTTTTAGTTTTCTCTCACTGTGCAGTTTCCCTTTCCTTTGTCCCCATTTCATGCTGTGTTCTGTATATTAAAGTATTTTTGCTTGTTTGAACCCTTATGTCCTTTGTCCTACAGTCTGGCATATATAAAATATCATATTTTTATATTTTCTTTCAGTCTTTGCAATTTGCACTATACATGTGCTTATTACTGCATGAAAGTGAAACAAGACTTTCATGTAGACAGATTAATATTCCTCTATTCCTTGTAGAGCTTTATCCATCATCCTTTGAAAAGTGGCAGGTGTTCCATGAAGCCCTAAAGGCATCACCATAAAATGGTATAAACTACTCAGTATTCTGTTGTCAAGGGACCTGGCAGTAGCCTTTGGATAAAACTCTAAGTCAAAAGCTGTGATAGAATTTAACTTTGAAAAGTCCGAACAAAATAGTAAACCCCGCCCTTTTTTGACTATAGGACTACTCTATTGAGTATGTGATGGATCTATCATTTCTATCTCTAAAATTGTCTCAGCCTTTTTCTCCAAGATAGAAATGCCTGTTTGGAATGCAGTAGCAGATCTGCTAGGGACCGATATAGAGAGTGGTGATGTCTGTTCTTCTAAGCTCCTTCTGGAACGATAGGACTAGCTCTGACTTCTGCGGCTACTCATGTAGGTTCTTTAGCAGCCTATTCAGGTCAGATACAGAGAATGTGCTACATAGATAGATAGATAGATAGAATCCCATTTAGTTGATCAGCAGTAGTCTCAGGATGTGAGCAAATGGACGTAAGCTTAAGATTAAGATTATTGCAGAATCCAAAAACTTTAAAATATCAGAGTTTCATCTCCTCCACTGAGCTCGTCTGACATGCTCCTCAGTCTGAGTATGTCAGAAAGAATGTTTTTACCTTTCCAAATATTTCCAAGACTTCTCATATCTTGAGTTGGCATTCAAGTGACTTGATGGAAAACAAAAAGCAGTCCCTACAGTAGGTGATATAGTATTGTAATAATGCCCCTGCTACTTCTTATAATGGAAAAACATTTAGTGAAGTGACATGTTGAATTAGTTACTTCATCCATCAAACATTCATGATCGATCCATATAGCCTTGAGAATAGTTGTAATAGTTGTACTAGGGCCAGTACTACTTAACATGCCTTTTTATAAAGGAATATTTATTAAGTTATTTGTTAGCACAAACACACACCAAAGGAGTCTAGCGGGTCTAATTTTTTCTTTCCCAGAAGACGAAAACATCTATTTCTGCAATGTTTGTAATTTGAATCTCCTGCAGATTCAGAGTATGTTGTCAATGACTAACATGAACATTATGATTATTAGGGTTGTCAATTGATAAAAATCAACTAATTTATCATACATTTTGCAATGCATTAATCGTAATTAAAAACTTGTTTTTCTTAAGACTGTATATTTAAATGTAAAATCAATTACCAAATTTATGCTGAATAATCACTAAGGATGTATATCTCAGACACCATAGTTTAATATCATCTTTAAACACAGAATTACACACAGGACTATGCAGCTGCATAAAGAAAATATAAAGATATAACAATGTAGGAGGTCATGAATGACAACCGTGCAAAAAGTCTCTTACAATCAGATATAATAAGTATAATTCAAAAAAGTGCAAAATTTTGAAAAATAAAATAAAAAAAACATGCAAGTTTTACAAGAAACCGCTTAATATGGTGTGATAATGCTCACTATTAGTAGGCACTTCTTTCAGATGGCACGTCATCCATGGTACAGGCCAGGACCAGTAAGTTGTGCTTGCAGTTACTTTAGTCTTTTTTTATAATATCTCCTTCCAACGATTTAAGATGATGAAATTGTGCAGTGCAATAGGCACTCACGTTACGCACAAGATAACGAAAAATGTCAGGAATCGTGAGGGGAGGTAAGGCTTCAGAGTCATGAATCCATTCCTTTTTTGGGATTTCACAAGGATACATGCTTCTGATAACTTAGATTTTTTTCAATATAGTGTTTCTTTGCTTCTGGTAGGAGCTTGTCTCTGTACAGTCCTTTTTCTTTCTGACAAATTTTAAACATCTTTACAAACAGTGCGTAGCACAATGAATAGCAGTGAGATGAGTTCGTCAGTTTATTTTGGTTCGTGGCTACGCAATATGGCAATGGCAGTGCGCGATATTTTCGGTTGTCCCAAACTGCACTGCGTGATGATGTTGGAAACAAAATATAGCTGCGTTTATTGCTTTAACGTGTTAAGCATTAAAAATAAATTGCAACAATTAACACATTAATGCGTGCCAGCTCCTTGCAAATCTCATCATTTACATACCCATTGCTGGTCTGCACGTGCACCAAATTACGGACTGAACAAATCGGACCATTACTTCTGGGTGCTTAACTTTTATTGCCACTGAACTTGTACATCTAACAAGTTCAGGTAATGTGAATTGCTCTGCACAAAACACCGTATTTCATCATAAGAGTTTATTTTGTCAAAGGATTGTTCATGAGAATGACCAAATATAAATGTAGTAGGCTACCGCCATGCTTTCATATTCAAAGTGAAAGGGTTTCTATAGATTTGAATTAGGTTCTTAATGTAAATGAAATAGTCCTTGTTTTGCATTTTGCTTGTTGCCAAAATCATCGAGGGCATTAACCCCTTTTCTTGCTCGATGAAATAATTATACTTCTAGCACAGCCATGCCTTCTTTTTACGCGTTTCTGCACTGATGAGGGTAGAACATGCTTAACTCAAACGCGTGTTACTTTTTTAGCACATATTTGACGTAAGTGCTTGAAGGGACAATTTATCCCTTGGATAAAACCTCTCAAACTTTCAGTAACCAAGAAGATCTCTCCTCTGAACAAAGTGCCTCAGGGACTAAAATAAAAGGTAATTAGTAATAGCCATGACCAATGGGGTGGGATGTGGCTGCAAATAGAAATCAGACGGTGATCCCAGGGCACAAGCTAAACTGTGCTTCACTGAATGGGCAGGATCCAGCCGACGAAAGACAGTGTAGGCCTCTCCTCTATCAATCAGCTGGGGTGGATGAGGGGGCACCCTTTGACTAACACGGAAGGTGGGTGCCCTGATCCAGCGTCTGTTGGAGTACCTCCCCATCTGTTGTATAGCAGCGAATTCTGGGCCAGCCTCCAATTCTGTTGACAGCGACATAAAAACCATTAGCTCCTCCTCCAAAACTGAGAGCAACAGGAGCTGGTAACCCAGGCAGTACTAAAATGGGGACAATCCTGAAGCAGAGAACATAAGTGAGTTACGGGCATACTCTACCCATGGCAGTTAGAAACTCCAGGTACTAGGATTGTATTCACCTAATATAGGTGAAATTGCCCCTTGGGGACAAATAAAGTTTTTTGATTTGATTTGATAGTGCGAGGCTAGGCAGCACAGCATCATTTCCAGATCCTGGGTAGCCCGATCTGCTTGCCCATTAGTCGGTGAGTGAGACCCCAACGAGATGCTTGTGTTGGCGTGCATCAATCCGCCTGCAATACTCCTTCTACAACTGGAACACAAACTGTGGAACTCTATCAGAAACAATGTCAACCGACAGGCTATGAAGCCAGAAAATATGTAGTTGAGCCGTCTCCTTGATAGAGGGCAACTTAGCTATTGGTACAAAGCAAACGGCCTTCGAAAAACTAATGTGGGAACCACTGTAATACCCCTGGATGGAGGTAACTCCAAAACAAAATCCAGGACAACATGGGACCAGGGTCAGTGGGGCATAGGAAAGAGTTGAAGCAAGCCAACAGAAGCTTATTTGGAGCACAGATGGAATAAGCAGCAACAGAACTGCAGATATTCTGGAGCATGGAAGGCCACCAAAACTGCTGTTTGAGCAGGGCCCAGCTACACTGGATGCCTGCATGACACGCCAAAGATCTGTACATGTAAGGGTTTAGCCAATCAGTGATACCATGGAGCTTCTTCGGATCCATCTGGATCAACCCCCCCTCCGCAGAGAGAAGTCCAAAAAGACTGTATGCATATTAAATTCACAAATTTCCAGCCTTAACAAGCAGACTATTCTGAAGAAGCTGTTGCAGAACCTTCCAGAAGTGATTGTGCTCATTGTGAGAAAAGACTAAGATTCCACACATCCCTAGACTTGATTGCCAAAGCAACCTGTTCAAATGCACTGAAGTAAGCAATGACTTCCATCTCCCTGAATGGAGGTACTACGGCTGTCTCTTTGCTTGCTGTATATAAAACCCAGCTGGGCAAACAGCAGACAGGCTAGAAACGGGGTGTACTGGGGAAGGAGTCAAAGATGCAGAAGAAGGAGGGTCAGATGGAGGTTTCAAGGACTGCTTTTGGGTGGTGGGCCAAGATGCAATCTTCATTGCCTGTATATTCAGCTCCTGTGGACAGATTTCCTTTCCAGCCTCACACTCCATCTTACACTGAGGGAAATAATCATTTGACCCCAGGCTGAATTCTTAAGTTGACCCATTAATAAAGAAACAAAAAGTCTATAATTTCACTGGTAGGTTTATTTTAACAGCAAAGATTATCAACAAAACAAGCAAGAAAAAGCATCATGTAAGATTTACAACCAATTTGTCATTTATCTAGGCAAATCAGTATTTTATCTCTTGGAACACATGCTTTGCTACTTCATGGAATAACCATAGTTTTCAACCACAGCTGTCAGACGTTTCTTGTAGTTGGTCAGCAGGTTTGCATGCAAGTCAGCAGGAATTTTCAGCCGCTCCTCTTTGCAGATCCCCTCCTAATCTTTAAGGTTTTTAGGCTATTACTTGGATACACAAAGCCTATGGTGTTCCCTCCATAGGTTTTCTATGGGATTAGGGCACTCCATGACCTTAATGTGCTTCTTCTTGAACCACTCCTTTATTGTCTTTGCCGTATGCTTAGGGGCGTTGACTTGTAGGAAGACCCATCCGCAATGCATTTTCAGTACCCTGGCTGAAGGAAGAAGGTTCTCATCCAAGATTTTACAATACATGGCCCTGTCCATATTTCCTTTGATGCGATGCAGCCATCCCGTACCCTTAGCAGAAAAACACTCGACCTCCAATGAGTTGTTCGTCCATCCATCCATCCATCCATTTCCTGAAACCGCTGAATCCAAACTGGGGTCACGGGGGGGACCGGAGCCTATCCCGGGAACAATGGGCGCAGGTGGAAACCAACCCTGAGCGGTCGCCAACACAGTGTAGGATGCACATGCTCACACTCACACAACTACAGGACCAATTTAGACTCGCCAATCAACCTACCCTCCATGCTTTTGGACCATGGGAGGAAACAGGGAGGACGATGTACTCGACCCCAGTGAGTTAAAAACATTGCTGCCTTGGAAAAAGGGCGCAACATGGGCTACAAGAATGATTCCTGGTCTTAGAGGAATGTCTTATGAGGAGAGGTTAGCTGAGCTTAATCTGTTCAGCCTCACGCAAAGGAGACTAAGGGGGGACATGAGCCAGGTATATAAGATTCTAACAGGTCTGGATGCTGTTCAGCCAAATGGCTATTTCAATATTAGTTTAAATACTAAAACTCATGGCCATGGGTGGAAATTAGTGGGAGAACATTTTAAACTCAATTTGAGAAAACACTTCTTTACACAGTGTGTAGTTAGAGTATGGAATAGTCTTCCTGTCCAAGTAGTGCAGGCTAAAACCCTGGGTTCCTTTAAATCAGAGCTAGATAAGATTTTATCAGCTCTGAGCTATTAGTTAAGTTCTTCCCAAACGAGCTTGATGGGCCGAATGGCCTCCTCTCGGTTGGTAAATTTCTTATGTTCTTACTTAGCTAAAACATACACAAGGATTCTGTTTGTGGATTTCAGCTCGGCCTTATCAACTTCCTGACAGGAAGGAAGCAGAATGTGTGGCGGGGCCCCCACCTCTCTGGTCTGATGTTCATCAGCACAGGTTCCCCTCAGGACTGTGTCCTCTCAGGCCTCCTGTTTTCACTATCAATGAATGATTGCACATCCAAGGACAGCTCCAGCAAAATCCAGAAGTTTGCGAATGATTCAACTGCTGTGGATCTCAACTCTAACAATGACGAGACCAGCTATCGTTAATAAGTTGAATGTCTTCTGGCTTGGTGTGCTCAGAAGAACCTGGGACCTCAATGCTGCCAAGAATCTAGAGATGAGGATCAACTTCTGCCGTCAGCCCCATACACTCACCCCCCGGAGATTAAGGGCCAGCCGTGTAGGTGGATGAGTCATTTAAATTTCTAGGGACCACCATCTCCAACACACTTAAGTGGGACAAGCACATGACATCCATCACAAAAAAAACTCAGCAGAGACTGTTCTTCCTGCACCAGCTCAGGAAACTCAACATGTCACAATGCATTATGGTGAACTTTTATCCAGCCATCATAGAGAGAGTTGTGACAAACTCCATCGCTGTCTGGTTTCCTGCCACCACCAGCCTCTCCAAGTCCAGGCTGCAGCAGGTCATCTGCTCAGCTGAGAAAATCATTGGCTGCCGACTTCCAACCTTAAAAGAAGCTGTGACAAACAAACAAATAAATGAATTAATAAATAAATAAGAACACCAAGCTAAAATCGCCAGACAGATAGCAAGGTCACTTCCATCTATTGCACTTCTTCTCAACTGTTTATTATGCTGCACACTTGCCATCTTTGCACATTACACACATATGCCCAGTATGAAGTGCAATCTGCAGTTGTTGCACCATTAGGACTGTTGTATGTACCCTATTGCACTGCATGTTTCTCTGTATTAATCGTATTACTTTGTTTGTTTGTTTATTTAAAACCCTGTTGTACTGTTATGTTTGCTCTGGACAGTTGTCCTTCATTCCTGTTTGCATGGTGACCTGTTAACTGTAGCTGTCTCTGTGTTAACTGTTTGCACCAAACCACAACTACTTCCAGTATATTCACATACTCACAGTAAAGTGTTCTGAGTTATTATTGGTTAGTGATGGCACAATCCCTCTCTCTGTGGAGGTAAAGGAACACTTAATAATTATATGAATTAATATAGGCCGTTATTTTTCAGATGGTTAGAACTATGTTTTTTTTTTTATGGTTGTCGATTAAGTCTACAACAGTTTGCCTATCTCCAGTGCTTCAAACAACAACATAACAGCAGCCTAATTGCACTAGACACAGCCTAACTGCACTAGACACAGCCTAACTGCACTAGACACAGCCTAATTGCACTAGACACAGCCTAACTGCACTAGACACAGCCTAACTGTGTATGTGACTCAAACTTAGTGGGTTTGTTGTGACAAGTGAGTCTGGTGTGTGACCCCCATTTCACATATGAAACCTGTTAATCTATCAGGTAAAAACAACATGAATAGATGACAAATTTTCATTTGTGGTTAGTGTTGTGCATTGCAAACTGATTTCAGTGTAGTGAGAAAAGGAGAAGTCCCTAGTCCTTCTTGAACATCGCAATCTGTTACGGTTTCACATTCACACTGGAGCTGTGTCAGATAGTTACTGCAGATTTTAGTAGGTCACATTCCCACATGACGCCATAATGGTAAAATAGCAATATAGCAGTGTGTGTATGAATGTGGTGTAAGACAGTGACGAGAGATGCATAATTGCCCCCACCGAACTAAATGCCTGCTCTGTTTAGCTACCTTGTTTATTTTTCTGTACCTTGGAAAACACCTAAGCTCACTTTACTAGAGCTTTATAAAATAATCTGCTAAATGGCAAGGCCTATCAGTGCCTTTAACCAACTGAATTCCTTAACATGAGCGCAGGGGGTGAGGGCGGGAATCGGGCTTCCCGAGTGAGTCACCAAGGCTTTGAATTAGATGATCGATGGGTTGGATAGATGTTTTTTTTTTTTGGCGAAGATTTTGGCATGGCAGACTGCCACAGAGGAATGTTACCATAGATGACTCGGGACTGAGCAATGGAGGTGGTGTTACTTGGTGAAGAGAAGGTGTGTCACACTTTAGAGGACTAGCTGACCTAGGAGCACTGCAAGCTGGACCAACGCCATGAGCTGAGTGAGCAAGGTGAGGATCGGCTATGTGGGTCCATGGAGCAGGAGCGGCATGGTCTGGAGATGGAACAGGAGCATGACTGCCAGAAGCAGGAGGCTGAGGCCACAGGGCAGGCGCTTCTCAGCCACAAGGATAGGATGGAGGACGAGCTGGCTAGGGAGCACCGCGAGCTGAAGGAGCAGTGTCAGGCAGTACCAGTGGGACCTGGAGAGGCTGTGCAAGGCCACCCAATCCGGGGGGCAGGAGGACCAACAGCGGAAACAGCCCAGCAGTCAGCAGCAGGTTCCCACCAAGCTGCATAAGTCGAAGAGCTAACAATAAAAGTGTGTTCCCACTTTAAATTAACTGCCTTGTCTCATGCCTGTTGCCGTGATATATAGTAATTATTTGGCCCAGTAATGTAGCGAAGTGAAAGTAAAAGTTGCAGCAACTTAAAATAGTGAAATATGAAAGTATGAATCCGGGAAAAAATACTTAAGTACTGTAATGAAGTATTAGTACTTCTTTACTTTACACCTCTGGTGGCAGCAATATCACTTTATGATTAAATTCTACGTGGAAAAAGTTAGAAAGTAAAATAATTCATTCTGTCACTTTAAAAGGCAAATTGTTCAATCAGAGGAAGCTTACTTCTGCATTAAATCTGTCACCAGCAGGGCATCTTTGCTTAAAGCTGCAAAACAGGTGTTTCTTGATTTCTGGGAGTATTTTCTGTGGTGTGACCCTTGCCAGCGGTTCTCCATTTATGTTACATTATGCTACTGACAGTTCTCAAGAAGGATGAAAAATGGACTCTAATGTGAGCTCTCATGTCTTGCAAAGTCATGATCACACATTGCTTTACGTGGATTCCAACTGACAGGTTCCTTAAGAACATAAGAACATAAGAAATTTACAAACGAGAGGAGGCCATTCGGCCCATCAAGCTCGTTTGGGGAGAA
>JAODKC010000002.1:7672960-7690110 GCA_026777985.1 Mormyrops attenuatus
ACTTGTCAATACAGGATCTCGGCGAGAAATTAATGCAAATCTGGATGAAAATAAAGGGTGAGATGTTGCATAAGCTTATTATATATAAAAAATTATACATATAATTTGTGTGTGTGTGTGTGTTGAGTGTTTCAAAAGTAAGTCAGAGACAAACAGAGTGAGCGTTAGCTATTTTTCTTCCTTTTTCAAATATTGAAGCAGCACTTTTTCTGTATGTCTTATCTAATCATTGTTGCCTTCGCTGATTCCGAAAGAGAGAGTATGAAATTAGCTTGCTGGTCACTTAGAAACTCATGTCATGTGCGTCTCTTTGCCAAACCACTAAGCCCCATGGAGGAAGATTAAACAGTAAAAAAAAAAATTAAACGGTAAAACTGTACAATGCAGATGGTCCAGGCTGAGTGCACAGTACTTGAAGGGCTTACATAGATAAAAACACGAATATATATTTTTTTATTTATTACATCCATTTTCTAAATACATATCCTAGTAAAAGTCACATGGTGGCCTCCAGCCTATCCCAGGCAGCACAGGGCACATGATATGGGAACACCCCGGGTGCATGTATTTGTATCTGGAAACCTTCCCTGCACGGGAAGAACATGGACCCCCCCATACATAGAACGGAGTTGGGATTCATATTCCCCTCCCTGGAGGTATGAGGCAACATTGCTTCTCAGTGAATTACCATTAAATAATAAAATTTAACATTAAAAACTTAAGAAATCTACCACTAAGTATACCAGAATTTGCCAAAAATAAATAAATAAATGAATGAACAACGGTGACCCCTTCACATTCTCGAAGGCGGAAGATCCCTGTGAATGTGTAGATTTGAGAATAATACTTGGGCAGCCCTAAACTCAACCCATAACAGTCTGCTAGCCTTCACAATAACGTAAAAGGTCTATTTATCAATTTCTATACAAACAGTACTGTGTTGTACACTTTGCATGTCAAATCGCTTTTTCATTTGCTACGCGTTTTAATATAATGTACAAACCATCTAAATTATGTTCCTGTATGTACAAAGCTACTACGGTATTCATTGGGAGCACTGTGCTTTGGAACTATTAGTAAAAAGGCTAAATTAATGGCACTGAAAAGTTACTGGAAGAAACGCAAGATTCACAAAGACGGCTAACACATCAGTGAGGCTTTTAAAGATATAGTATGCACTTACTGTTATATAGTATCTATTAGTGTAACATTATATATTATATGATTTTATGCAATTCAAATCATTTGCAAAATTGTTTATAAATTACTGCCTTAGGTCTGTGTGTCCTCGGAGAGTTTCTGCACTCTTTCAGCAAGCTTCAACAATTGTTCACAGCTAACCCGTGAATCACCTAAACAAATGTCAAAATTATGAATCTGGAGGGGCAACTAATTATAAACTAGACTAAATATTGATATTCATTTTCTTTGTAAATACACTGTATGGACAAAAGTATTGGGGCACATCTCGTATTCATTGAATTCAGGTGTTTCATTCAGACCCATTGCCATAGGCATGTAAAATCAAGCACCTCCCCATGCGATCAGGTTTAGAAACGTTTGTGAAAGAATGGGTCATTCTGAAGAGCTCAGTGAATTCAAATGTGGTACCAAATTTCTTCCCTGCTAGATATTCCATGGTCAATTGTAAGTGGTATTACTTCAAAGTGGAAGTATTTAGGAAAAACAGGAAGTGTCAGACCACGTAAAGTAACAGAATAGGTTCGGCGAGTGCTGAGGCACAGAGTGCATGAAAGTCGCCAACACTCTGACTCCGTAACTGCAGAGTTCCAAGCTTCCTCTGGCATTAATTGCAGCACAAAAACTGTGCGCCGGGAGCTTCATGAAATGGAAGCAAATGTAGGCCAGGTGTCAGATAAAGTGGTGTAATGTATGGTGATACTGGACTCCGGAGCAGTGGAAATGTGTTCTGTGGAGTGATGAATCACGCTTCTCTGTCTGGCAGTCTGATGGACAAGTCTGGGTTTGGCAGATGCAGAAGGTTACCTGCCTGATTGCATTGTGCCAACTGTGCCAAGTTCAATGCGGGAGGGATAATGGTATGGGGTTGTTTTTCAGGGGTTGGGCTAGGCCACTTAGTTCCAGTGAAGGGAACTCTTAATTCTTCAGCATACCAATACTTTTTGGACAAGTGTATGCTTCCAACTTTGTGGGAACACTTTTGGGAAGGCCCTTTTCTGTTCCATCATGACTGTGCCCCAGTGCACAAAGCAAGGTTCATAAAGAGATGGTTGGGTGTGGAAGAACCAGACTGGTCCACACAGAACCCCATCAAACACTTCAAGGATGAATTAGAATGGAGATTGCAAACTTTCAAGCCTTCAAGTCCTACATCAGTGCTTGACCTCACAAATGCTCTTCTGGATGAATGGGCAAAAATTCTCACAGTCACACTCCACAATCTTGTGGAAAGACTCCCCAGAAGAGTGGCAGCTGTTATAGGATCAACTCCGTATTGATGCCTATGGATTTAGAATGGGATGTCAAAGTTTCTTTATGTGTAACGTCCAGGTGTCCCAACACTTTTGTCCCCATAGGGTATGTACATCCATAATGCACATTTGTTGCAATGCAAGTATTATTTGAAGAATATGGCCGAAACAGAAAATGCAGGAACATTTTTAAAGTCACCGTTGGAGTGCTGACGTTCAGGGACTCCCCACGCCCACGTTCACTTGCGTCTCCTTCCTGCCGAAGCTGCCGCTGCCGGCGCTTACATCGCCTGTGATCTCCCCTACTTTAGCTAATGCACTTTCTATTTCCCTCACCCCTCCTGGGGTGTGCTGCCCAGAGACCCAAAAAATCAAGATATTCTGCCCACCCTGCTGCCTGTGACATCTACTACATATGACATCCTTCCCGCCTGCCTGCCCGTCCTCGATCCTGTGACGTCTCTCCTTCCATCCCTGCTTCCGTTTCACTGTCCATCCTTCCATCAGAAGCGGCACCAGCACCTGCCTGCCATCACCTGTCTGCCCTCCACATTGAGACTTTAATCTTAAAATTGGGACAGTGTGAATTAGGATTTTGCCATCTTGCTCATTTGACTTCCTCTGCTTGTCCCTGGAGGATGGGCTCCCTCTTTGGGTCTGGTTAGGGTTAGGGCTTCCTCTGCCGGCCCCTGGAAGATGGGCTCCCCCTTTGAGTCTGGTTCCTCCCAAGTTTTCTTCCTTCTAGGGAGTTTTTCTTTGGCACTGTCGCCCCTGGCTTGCTCACTGGGGGCTTTGGGCCGAGATAACGTAAAGCATTTTGCCACAATGTAATGCTGTGAAAATGTGCTATACAAATAAAATTCAATTTAATTTAATTGAACCATAATTGCAGTAATTGTTAAATTATATTGTGCTTAATTATATTGTAGTCAGTTGCAATAAAACTGTATTGCATGTGCCTGCAATGTTGGCCTCTATTTTATTTGAGTCCATTCTGTGTGTGATTTGTAATCTAACAATTCATTTTTGAAGCTGAGATAGTCCACCTACAGTTCTAAAAGGGAAAAGAGAAGCAATCTGGGTAGCAATTCCCTTGATGAATAACCCAAAACAGACTGTTCAAGTGAATTGTTGACTATAAATGAATGTGTGCAAATATTCTCTGTGAAATAATATAATTGTGCTTAAGGTTTACCTTTCCACATGCCACATGAGTTCCAGAGTGACTAGGAGCCTATCTGGATAAGTGGTTGTTGAAAATAGATTGATGGAAAACAGCCAGGAATAATCTCTCCATACATCATTGGGAAGGTCACATTAGTATGAGTCTTGTAAACAAGCCCAGTGTTAAGACTTCATTCAATTAATTGGTATGTCTGTGTAGTATTTACATCAGGTTAGGGGTGCATGTGCAGCTCCCCAGAACCAGTGCCTAAAAATGGATATGCATTTGGTACTGCCCATTTAACAGGTGAAACACTAATATTAGAAAATGGAAATTGTTTACTTTGTAGTGCATGCTCGTTAATTCAGCAAGTAAAATTGACTATTTCAGATATATAAAATGTGTAACTCATTATCGCTGACATGTTATCATCAAGAAAATAATCACCGGTACTTTGACTTTTAGCCAATATCCCTTTACCAGCTAGATGAATGAAGTACTGTAACACTGAATCAGTTCCATCACAGGCTTTTGATGCATTGATATAATTAGCATTTGTTTTTATAAAAGACTGGTGTGTGACTTTGGCCTGCAATAGGATTGGTGCCCCATCCTGGGTTGTTCACTGCTTTGCGCCCATAGGCTCCAGACCCCCCCATTACCCTGAATAGGACAAGCGGTTACAGAAAATAAATGGATGGATGGATGGATGGAAGTCGATAATGAAAATAAATTGACAAATTAGCAAAAGTTCATCTTCTGAGTATACATTGAGAATTTTTAAACAGCATCCTTATGGATTGTTCTTTATTCTTTTGAGAATCTTTAGATCTTTTAAATAATCTTAACAATATTTGTCATTTGTATCGTAATCTATATCCATACATTTTCAACCTGGAGCCTATCCAAGGAAAGACAGACTGTCAATAAAAATAAATAAATAAATTAATTAATTAATTAATAACAGCTGCACAATGGCTCAGGCTTGGGGGATTGAACACCTTCCCCGGTCTTTGTGTGGAGTTCTCATGTTCTTTTATATCTTGTATCCCAGATATCCTTTGAGTACTCTATTTTTCTCCCAGAGTTGAAAGACATGCAGTTAGGTGAAATGGCATTTCTAAATTGCCCATAGTTTGTGTACCTGCTCCATGATGGGCTGGCGTCTGCTCTGGGTTGTTTCCCTGCCTTGTGGGGTCTAGGATGGGCTCCAGGCACCTGCATGGCCCCGTACTGGCTAAGTGATTACAAGATGGAAGGATACTCATAGCTCTATAAGGGAATCTAACTACTTTAAAATAGAAATTATGGGAATTACTAAATTGACATAGTTTACACAGAAGTAGAAGCAGTGTCTCATGTGATGCACAAAAGCAAACACTGGATCAGAAAAAAATGTGTGTGTGTTCCCTTTCTGGTTTCCTGTGCACTGTGTTTATTTCCTAAAAGTCCATAGCATAAACTACTCATTTCCTATCTTGGCCGGTATGTCATATGAGCTTTAAATGCATCAGGACAAAAATTGCTACTTGAATTGTACTTTTGATTACCCTCTTCCTACATAATCCATCTATGCAAATGGATAACCCGGATAGACTTTGTGTAATTGTGTGGTACTGACCATAATTTATGGTTCTTTCAGTCACCCAGGTCCTTCGAGACATGATCCTATCCCACCCCGCTTGACTGTTGATATGACGCAATTTGGTGTGGTCTACATATTTTGGGGTTTTAAAAAAGAAAAAAAAATCTCCAAATGTAAGCTTTCTTCCGTCCCACCCCCAGCTATTTTGTTATAAAGTTTTGGGCTAAATGTCAAGCGAGATGAGGCAAGGCTTGCTTAACTGGTCTTTGAGACTTCTTTGACATTACATAGCATTTTTAAATGTTTTAATATTTACCTCCGGCAACTGTAACTGGCAAGGTGCACCACAGACACCTGCAAGAAAAATTATAGCTACAAGTCATTTATTGTATTCAGAAGTGCAAGGGAGAAAGGCTATTTGAAAAATATGCAATATATTCTGCCTTCACACGTCAAACTTATTTTTGAATGCAGCTGCAAGTATATTCTTAATGCATAACAAGTTGATATCTTTCATTGTCACTCATTTCCTAATATTTCAAATCCAGTTCAATTACCTTTTAGATCTCTGCAGTGATTTGGACACTGCTGTCTAAATTACTGATGATGTCCTCCAAAATTATTTCCAGATTCAATGACTGTATGCACTTCAGCTGGTATACTTTCTCATTTCTCACCATGGAAAAGTTTTCTTTTTCTCTGACGGCTCCTGCTCCCAGTGCCATCTGCACCTGCCAGAATAGCATCTCATTTGTTGCGCGAAGCCACTATATCTTTCTGAAACTCTTTTGATGTTGGCTGCTTCAGTACCTCTCTTCTAAAAGAAACATCTATGGGCCACAGAATCAACTTTCTACTTTCAATATAGTGTAATACTTCGTGCCAGAACAGGAGAATCACATTTGATTTGTGAGACATAAAGTAGCTTTTCGCACCATTTACCTCTAATTTGGCTTCATTTGTCAGTAAGGATACTGGCAATGGGACTGAAAGATAATGAATGACTTACCACAGTTCAGACAATGCATGTGCTGGAATGTGTGTGGTGAAGATAGAGGCCTAACCTGGTTTTGAAAATGACCCATGAGTGTTGGCTTGCAATAAAGATGCTAAGATGTTTACACAGCTACAGCTGCTATTTCTGGCCATGTTCTCTCACAGATGTCAGTGTGGGAAGCAAATTTATTTGTAATGTTTGCATTTGCCCTCACTTGATTTTATATTGTCATAATATTGTTCTTGGAAATACACTGTGTGCTCTGGTAACATGCTTTGATACCCTCCAGTCTTTAATTGACGTTTTTGAGTTCCATGAAAAAGTTTATTGAACTCCTGCTCACATCTTGATTGTTTTGTCTTGTCTTGATTGTTGCAGTCATATCTGAGTAACATGACAGTCTGCTCTGTTCGGGGGATGTGTCTGATTGCATCACACCTAAGACATTTTGTTTCTTTTTGTTTCTTTCCAGGCCTCTCTGACTACGCTGATCTATGAACTCACTCTGCATTTCAGCAGTGAGATAATGTTCATGTTAATTATTCAGAATGGATGGGGAGGGGAAGAGATGAGCCTCCCAAATTAACAGGATCAGAACTGAATCATCATTTTTTTTTCTCTAATATTTTCATTTTGCTTCTTTCCCCATTTTTTCTAGAATGCTGATCCAAGTCATTCCTTTATTCCCCTGGAGGGATGTTTCAGTTCAACACCTGAAGGTTATATGTTTGATTATGTTCCACACAAATCCAAGAAACACATAATGCTTATTTGTTCCTCAGACATTCTCCACATACTGTAACACGGTAACCCACAAAATGCCTCACTAAATGAAACTTTAAGCGACGCTGTATAAATGCTGAAAATAAGAGGACAAAGACTTTACTGTGAAACTTTATTGTTGATGGTATGTTATGGTATTCCAAAGCTGCACTAAGTGAAGAAAAAAGAGTGACAAGCAATTATATAAAAATTCGAAATGAAGACATGCAACAATCTAACATTACTGTCTACCACTTTTATTTGTTAGGTCATGGACCAAACGCTTCTCCAAAAACTGTTGGCAACAAGCTTTTAATTAATTTAATGTGCACCTCTTCACAGAACCGTTTTTAACTTGAGGATTCACTGTAAGTGTTTATTGATTTAATTATTGATCACCTAATTGCGGGAAATGTGGACCATTTGATTTCTCAGAGCAGGGTTATGACTGTCATACTTGTGATAGAGGACGATACGCTTTTTTTTTTCCCTGTACAGAACTGTACAGGATGTGAATTTGCAGATACTGCGACAGTATTCCTTTGATACTACTATAAACGAGTCAGAAATTATGGCAAAAAACTGCTCATCTGAAAGACGGTGGCTGGTGCAGAGGCCAGACCTTTACCATCCTTAAAGGGGTAGGGTCGATCCTAGTCAGCCTTCTATTCACATGTTTGGGCTGCTGATGTCTACCCAATGAGAGAATGACCCTTGCACAAATGGACTGAGGAAAGGGATGATTGAGAGACAACATGGAGATGGCCTGGAGCTGTTTCCCAGTTTCTTTTAAGAGGGTTGCTGATAACAGAAGCATAAGACAGCATGTATCTGTAGCTTGAAAACTTTATTTCAGCCCCCTCTACAACGGTTACAAATGCTACAAACTGCATTATAGTCTGTGTTGATAAACTATGATGAGGTGTGCAGTTAAGCAAAAATAATCAACGACAACTTTGTGTAATGAAGCTGGACACAAAGCGGAGGGCCTCTAACCAAGTTGGAGTTGATTAGCTTTATATAACCTCACATCTCGAAGTTCTTTAACCTGTTTATACCATGCCTACTAAATGAATGAATGAATAACCTATTCCCAGTTAAGTATTTCAATTGTCATTTAATAATTTTCCAATGCTCTTAAAAATATAGTCCTTATAAAGATAGATTGTCTACTCAGGCTACTCACTGGAAGCAGCAAGTCTGTTAAGCAACCACAGAAAATATCAACAGATGACTGCTTACGTTTCAAAAACCAAGAATAATTACTGTATGCTGATAAGAATGACTTCTTATTTATGAGTAAAAAAATCATATTAACATGTTCAATGAAACATTAAAACGCATTAATATAGAACGGTTATTAGGCTGCTGGAACTACCTGTGAAGATTTGAAAATAATCAACTCCCATGTGACATCTTTGGACCAATGAGAAAATAATATTTACCAAAGCTGTGGTATAAATAATAATAACAACAGAACCTCACAATAGCTCAGTTACTGTCCCCACTGTGTGAAGTTTGTGTTTTTCCTAACCGCAGTTCAAAACTATATAACTATGTGTAAATTGCCCGCAGTGAGCGTGTGTGTGTGCCTTGTCATTCATGGGCATCTCATGAGGGGGTGTTCCCCTGCCTTCTGCTGCTGGGACAGGTCACAGGATTCCCCATCACCCTGTACTGGATGACTGATTACACCATGAATGGATAAAAAGAATAACTGTGCTAGAAAATTTAAATACTTAAAATAAAATGAATTCAAGTTACCAGAATTACAAAATGGAAATTATACGCCGTGGCTGGCCTGCCATATAGGCAACGTAGGCGATCGCCTAGGGCGCTATTTCATAAGGGGATGTAAAAGGTCAAGTGGAACAAGATCAGAATACCTCTGGTTGCATTCTGTGACATTATAGTTATTTACACTAGTCTTGCCGAGGCGCCAGAACACCCAGGGCCATACCTGAGTATACACATTAATGATAATATACACTGTTATACATACTCTACACTAGTCTAAAGAAAACAAATTAGTGCACGGTGGTAGTGGAAACTGATAAATACTCATGGGCATTTTCTTTAATGGGATATGATTAATCATTCCCAGGGACACAGCAACGACATGATGCAAATTTTACATGCCGACACACGTGCCTGCAGTATTCAAAGACAATTAATGCTAATTAGTCCACATAAGTAGTAAATTATTTAGAATAAAATAAATAAAATTGTTAATCTCCTGGTCTTCACCATGAAATCACTGAAAGCCCTTTAATGTTGCTAGGGGAGATGAATGCAATGCTCATTCTAAGAGTGCTTCAGAACATAAAAGGCAGCACAAAGCATAGAACTTTTGTTTCTTAACCTTAAAAATCAGAGATAATATATGCACAGTATTATATATAAACTGTTCTCAGGATTTGAGAACAGTTTGTTTGTTTGATGTTAGGCTGCTAAAAACATGTGGGTCATTGATTCCTGTAAAAAACGGAGAGGGCACTAGCGTCACATATACCAAATCTTGTTAACGCCTAGGAAACTGGAGGACTAAAAATGACTGAAGTTGCAACCTTTGTGGATGACTTAGGGAGGAGTGCATGGTGGGAAGGCCTTCACGCTAATGTCCACTGGCCTTGGCTTTTGCTCTAAATAACCAGAAATATGATGTTTTTAGTGCTTTAAGTCTGTGTAAAATATGGACCACCAGTTTGTGTCACCAGTTTACTGACCTCAAAGATGGAAGCATCTATTTTTAGAATAATTCATTGAATGCAATGGTCCGAAACCGATTTGTCGATTTATATATAAAAAAAAACATGACACAATTTTGTTAAACTGAAATATTTGGAAATCCATCCATCCACTTTCTATACCTGCTCGTTCTGTGCATTTTTGCATATTTTATTAAAATGCAATCACATACAGTCAGAAAGCTTGGCAAATGTCCGATTATACAGATTGCTGTCTAGTGTTCTGTGTTAGTCTGCATAATTGGGGGTCATCTTACCAAAAGACATTAATTTGTGAAACGTGGACACTGCGATGAACTACATTCAAAGCCACGTTCACAACATATATATTTATTCAGGTAAAACTATCCTCACATTAGTCCATTTTCTAATTTTTGTTTCGAAAATTAAGGTACACGGTTTGTGCTGTTTATATTACATTTGTATTTTTTCACTTTGTTCGAATCTCCTATCAATCTTGCTAGTTTGTCACAGTCCGTAGAGAAATCAGGATAGATGGTGATTGGTTTTTCCTCCCTTAAAAGCAGACATCATTATCAGATGGCAGGATATTTACATCGCAGCGGCACTGAAAACAGGACTGGAAACCTGTGTCCTCATTGCTTAGCAACAGCATGATGACTTATTTCTCTAATGCCTGTGTGCTCCATTCATTTGAATGGGCTGCAGTCTTTTTATTGATTGCAGAATGCATTTGGTAAAAAACAATGTACCTATAATATATATAACACGGAAACCGCAAGAACAAGAATAATAATAGTTATTATTATGAACCAACAGAACAGTGGGTAGCTTATTATTTTTTTAAGCTAAATCCTAAACAGCTAATATTTTGCTCATTTTTGATATTAATGTTCTAACAAGACTCGCTGAATACGACTGCTAACATGACAAACCATGATTGTTTTGAATATGGAATCAAATGCCTTCTGCATTTTTGTTTCATGGGTGTGTGGGATCCCAGTTTTAGCTCTGTGTGTGTGTGTGTGTGTGTGTGTTTTCACAAATATTGATGTGGACTGCTGTCCGCTGGCTTATCCCCTGTTCGTGCTAGGACAGTTTCCAGACTCATATGACCTTGTGTTGGATAATTGGATGTGGAATATGGGTGAAATGGAATTAACATGAGCAAAAGAAATCCGGTACACTGTTATACAAGCCAGCAGTCAGTCTGCCACACTTAAAAGACAAGCTATACTTCAGTTTTTCATCAGCAAGATTTTCCTTCTGTTTATCTGGGGTTGGTGGGAGCAGCTGTGGCATTTACGTTAAGAGTACTTTACATCTCCTCTCTCAGTAAAGGGTTTTTGATTTTCAGCTGACTAATTTTGCATCCAAATCCTGTATCTCGACTGTCTGCAACTCCCCCCCATATATAGGCACACACACCCACCTGGATGCCTGCTTGTCAAGCTGATTTCTCACGTTCGGCGCTGCTGGTAACTCGGCACTGCCAGCTAACACCAATTGGGGGAGCACTGTCTTGTTCACTGCTGGCAGCCTGCAGACATCTGACAGGTTCGTAGGAGTTGCTGATGTAACTTAGGCCTCCTGGGAAGAATTATGCCGACTGTGTTGCCCTGCAATTCCAGGAAGCAATCAGTTACCTCCATTACCCAAACTCAGAAACTGGTTGGACTATCAGTGCTCAGTGTGTCTAATGATTGCCCTTTAACTTAGAATACACCCACCCAGTGTAGGTAACCTGGTCAATCTCTGTGATACACCTTAGTGACTGTTTTATTTTTGTGTTTATGGAAACATAGATTCAGTGCCACTTGACTCCCCCCCCCCACCCCCGCACCCCCATACAGCAGTACACTCTGTCTTCAGTCACAGTGTCGAGAAAGAGATTATTTTGTAGGACTGGAGAAAATGGCTCCCCCTCCAAGTGGACACATGTGCAACCCTGGGATAGAAAGCAATGCTGGCAGCACTAAGTTATAAATATTTTAGATGTGTTTAAAAAAAGGTACCGGGAATCTCTCTTCGTGTACGAGGGATTTTGTCGTACTGTAAAGTGAATTGTCAAGCGGCACATTTTTGGCCTAAAAAGAACAGAAACATTTTTCAATATGACTAAATAATACATTCAGTAAAGAAACAAAAGAGAATAATAATAATAATAACTTGATTTTGAATTATCTAAGTGAAAACTAATGGACCACGTGCAAAGCCTAGCTCACTAAAAAAGAACAAACTGGAACAGTGACAATAAACAATACGCTGTTTGGAAATGGTCACAAATACAAAATTAATATTTCCGTGAAATATAATCCATACTAAATTTACCACATGTTCAGCAGGAAAACACTAACCAAGAATTTCCAGGGCTTGAGCTCATCCTGACATCTGTCTGCTCGTGAAACACCTTCCCTTTTATCATTTGGACAAGATACCCTGAATGGTCTGTGGTGGACAGCTTCAGAGGAGAGCGATCTCCCAAGGGCTAGAGGAACACGCAACCACCTGTACGTGGTACGCAAGGCGTCTTTGCGGGCTATACATCAAAGTCAAAAAGGGTCATCCCAGGTTTTCCACATATCTCTGTTTTCAAATCCAGTAAATGGTAAAATGACAAAACAGTGGCTTCCAATAATCCTTGGAATATTAATCATCTTCCTTTTGTTCACACCACCTTCATATTACCATTGCAGTTCACCCAACACCATATTGCATCAACTTTGTGTGTATTCCTTTTACTTAAAATTTCTTAAAATATATATTACTATATCATTCTAATTATATTATTGTAAATATATAAAATATATATTATGTATTCTTCTTCATCTTATTATTATTATTACATGTCTAATTTATTAATATTATATATTATTATTAGCCTAAAAGTTAAGGAAGCATACTTGTGATTGAAAGATTGCTGGTTCTAATCCCCAACTAGCAAGGCACCACTGAGGAACTCTGGGCAAGGTACCGCCCCCAAGCACTGCTCCCCGGGCACTGAATTAGCTGCCCCCTGCTATGTCATGATGTCACATCCGGGTTAAATGCAGAGAACACATTTTGTTGTTGTGCACTGTGTGCTGTGGTGTGTCAACAATGACAACTAATAACTTTTACTTCACTAACCACTGTCTAAAAATAATTTATTTTTAACACAATTTATTCTTCTAAAAGTGCATTTAATTAATAGCACAGTGCAAGATTATGTGGCCCTCCAATTGATAAACAAATGAAAAACCCATTTTAAATGCCTGCAATTATTAACTAATTGCAATATCAAAGTGACTGACAAATGTCTAATTATCTTGTACACCTTAAAGATTATTTTCATTTTAACAAAAATTTTTTATCCACACAACATTCTCCCCTGGAGATGAAAACAAACTTCAGCTGTTTATCTGTTTTAACAGAGCAGAAAGCACATATGGTTGAGATATTGTTGAAATAAATCCACTTCAAAGGCTTAGAAGAAGGAATGTGCATAATTCAGTAATTACTATTATAGCCCAAAAGAAGGAATCATATACACATTTCTGAATTATGATTTATCACACAAAATATTTAGGGCTACAGCTTTTATGAAAAGACCGGCTTTGCAAAAAGACAACCTTTGAATCGCTGTTTGTTGTTGAATTGCTGCTTTATAGCAGAGTCTTTGGTTCTGTTGGTCCGAATCAGTTGATGAGTTTGTAAACTTGTAGCATTTTCCCCTTGGTGCGGTTTGCTTTCACACAGAGAAAAATCCAAGTGAAGCAATGATGCGCCACTACACACCGTGTGAGAACGTTCATTCTGATTACTGGGAAGACGTGTCTGTGGCGGGAGCGAGAAAGAAAACACAGGAAGTAGCATGGCCCCCTTATGGCTGGACTTTCACTGAAGGCAACAAGGTCACTTCAGCTGATTCAGAATGCA
Organism: Mormyrops attenuatus; assembly: GCA_026777985.1. Taxonomy (NCBI): domain Eukaryota; kingdom Metazoa; phylum Chordata; class Actinopteri; order Osteoglossiformes; family Mormyridae; genus Mormyrops; species Mormyrops attenuatus. Next base: position 7,686,549 of record JAODKC010000002.1, read on the forward strand.
GCTGCGAGACTCATCTTTAATGTGCCTAGATTCTCGCTCACCACACCTCTTATACCGAACCTGCACTGGCTCCCTGTGGCTGCTCGCATTAGGTTCAAATCCCTAACACTTGCCTTTAAGGCCAAGACTGGAACAGCTCCTCCTTACTTGGCAACACTGATCAAGAATCGCGTCACTCCTCGTCCTCTCAGAGCTTCAAGCGCTGCTCGTCTGGAACCACCAACACTTAAGAGGACGACATGCATCAAGATTTTTTGCAATGTTGGTTCCTCAGTGGTGGAACGAACTTCCCCTTGCCATAAGAACGGTCGAGTCCCTTCCTGTCTTCAAACGTCGTCTGAAGACACACCTCTTCAAAGAGTACCTAGGAGACTAATACCCCTCTTACTGTCCACTCTCTCTCCATTAAAAAAAATAATCCCAATAACAATGTTTGTCAGTTTTTCCCTAACGAGTTTTTCATACAATGTACGTAGCGGTTACTTTAGTTTCAGTGACAGTTGTTGAATTTAGGTCTAGCTTATAGATCGAAGAACAGTCATGGACTACTGTACAAAGCACTGGTGTAAGTCACTCTGGAAAAGAGCGTCTGCTAAATGCTGTAAATGTAAATATAAGTAGGCCCTGTGTTCTGGGCTGTGCGATTGAACATCTCTCACTTTTATATATTGTTGCCTTGTTTTTTGTTTTTTTTTTTTTTAAAAACTTTCACATAGCACTGTTCAGTCAGCCGGTCAAATCCTCTCTCCTTCAGCCATTGACTGAGTATTTTGAAAACTTCAGAGTTTTTATGAATTGTTTTTAGGAGCTGAAAGATGTAGTCATTCAAGAAGGCAATGTATCTTGCTGCTAGGCCAAAGGTGAATCTCAATACCAAGAACCCCAAAACCAAACTTGTGGTCTTGAAAAGACTGCTCTTGCTAACTTGCCTTCCAAATACAAACTTTAATCATGAGATTGGTTCGGCAAGGATGCAAGCAATGTATCCTTGATGTCTGGGGCGAAGCAAGACCAAAATTCTGGATTTTTACCATCATCTGTACTGCTGTTCTTCATATTGGAACTGGTTTTCAGCAATGGAAGATGACATAAGACAAGTACACGAGACGGTCAAGTACGGTCAAGTACGCATATTGAGATTCACCACAAGTAAGACTTTGTTTCATTTCTCCTTTTCCTCCTAACTGCTGTTACTAGTTTGCGTCCCGTGCCGCATCCCAGAATGCAAAGCACATCTCGCTACAGGAGCCGTTTAGGTCAAACTCATGGAGTACACATGGAAGTTGGGTTGGATTGAGGTCGGATCACGTTCACAGCACAAACGAACAGCTCCAGAGTTTGCTTGGGACTAGACCAAAACCACTTGCTCTCAAGGGTCTCGGTTCAGTTCTTTTGTCTGCACCCAAATGCGATTACTTTGTTCACACCTCCCCAATAAGAATCAGGAAATCGAAGGGGGAAATCGAACTGGAGTCTGTTTTAACCAGATTAAAAAGTGCTGGTGTGAAGACACGCTAAAGCATAATCATTTTAGTTACCTTTTAACTTGCGGTTTAAATGGTTTTGTATTCCTATCACAATCAGTGGCATGAAAAATCTAATCATTGTTAATTTAAATGAATTAATGCATTTAGAAAAACATATTTAGAAACGTATTTATTGTAATCTGACAATCATGGAACAGGATGGAATAGAATAGAATATTTTCATGCAAAGAAGGCTGCTGAAGTTTCTTTTCATTAAAAGAATAATACAACAGGATATAAATAGTACCATATTCAGAATAAATGCACATGAACTACAAAATATGGCACATGACACGTGTAATACTGCCACGTTCTAAATGTAATACTAAACTTGATTACAGGACATGCCATACAAAAGGGAAAAAAAATCACAGAAAACACATTTAACAATTGTGCAATGATAAAAGATCAACCAAACACTAAATATGGGATAAAATACAGAGTAGTTGCTTTGTGAAGGTAAACATTAAACAAGACATTACTAGCATATTACTAATCACAGAAGGAATGGTTCTATATCAATTATTCAGTAATCTCACAGCACTGGGAAAGATGCTGTTCTTAAATGAGAGTTATGTAAATCACCTTCCAGAGGGGAATAGCTGAAAGTCTTGTGCAGGGTGTGATGGATCCACTGTCATCCTACTGGCACATTTGGAGGTATCTCGGAGGCCTTTCTTACATTATGTGGTAGGCTAGTCTTTTTCTTTTTAGAGTGCCTGTGCTACCATACCCTTACAGAACATGTCAAGATGTTCTCCATGATGGTCGTGTCGAATCAAACAAGGAGTTGCTGACTGACTCCAGACTTCATCAATTGTCTCGATTGTTAATTGTTTCATTATGCTATGAAGCCTTCACAATGAGGTAATCTGAGTCTGTATGCCATTTAAGGGAGCAGCAGGAATACCTTTGCAGGAAATTTAAATGGGGCAGATATGGCTAATTTGTATGTTATAGGTATTATACAACATCTGTCTATCTGTCGGTCTGTCTGTCTCTCTGTCGGTCTGTCTATCAGTCTGCCTTACTGTCTCTCTGTCGGTCTGTCTGTCTGTCAGTCTACCTGCCTGCCTGTAAAGTGGGATAAACTCATGTTGAAAACTCACTGATACCGTTTCTATTTTTCTTTTGCTGACTGTTAGAAGGGATTCGGTTTTCTCGGTTTTCTTTAATATCTCCCTCAGTATATTGACATACCCTGTTTATTTGACTTTAAGGTTATATCAGTTTCTCACCAGGGATTAAAACCTGATGTTCCATGACCTATGCAAGTTCAAGTTCAGAGTTTAGTACCTTTCATAGTTTTCATGAAAAGCCTGAATTTACGTTAAAATGATGGAACAGGCTAACTTTTATAAAACAGCAAATTAGGGTACTCAATCAGTAGATACAGATGCAGTGATCGAAGTCTATTTGAAAACGTAGGGCTAGATTGAGTCTAGTTAAATGCAGATATATTGGTTCAGGAATCCTGAATGGTTAGTGAAGTATTCATGAAACGTAAAGTTTAGCTGGTTACTTTTTCACTTAATAATGATTATCAATGACGTGGTGTGAGAAGAAAATTAAATAAAAAAGAGAAACAAAGTGCCAAAGGCAGAAATATTAAATGAATCACACTAGAAATTAGTGCTAAAGAAATTCCTTTCCTCTTTTATTCTTTTGAAGGATATTTTTTGCTAAATTGTCATTCATGCATTTTGAGGCACCCGCTTTTCCCTTTCATTAATATCACCTTGTGCTATTTAACATGGTACAGTGAATAATCCGCTGATTTTCATGGACTGAAATTTTCCATAATTTTGCCAGTAAACAGATCTTTTATAAAGCATCATAATCAGAGATTTTAAAATGGACTTCATTACACTGCACTACACTGACTGAACAAATGCAGTCACGTTATTAAGCAAATCAAACATTAGTAGTTACGTATTCAAAGCCATCAGAGGATTCAAATTCATTTCTGGATAATTATAATATTATGAGATTAGACTTGACAATGACAATACGGGCCACAATTCATCTGCATTATT
>JAODKC010000002.1:7695931-7706371 GCA_026777985.1 Mormyrops attenuatus
GGTGCAACGTAGGGCTACGAGAATGATTCCTGGTCTTAGAGGAATGTCGTATGAGGAGAGGTTAGCTGAGCTGAATCGGGCCTCTGGGAAGGGAAAGAATCCCCAGCTTATCTGACAAATGGATGCCACCCAATTATTGACCACCAGAACTCTCCCCCTGTAAGTCAGCTGGGGTCGCACCCATTTCCATTTAGACTATCTGGCCACAATCTTCTCCACTATGCCCTCCTGGTTCTCTTGGAGATACTGGTCAGTAAGTACTTTGACCCCCCATTTAGCTCACTCCGGAATGTTTTGTTGGATCCATCTCTCTATAAGCAAAGCATCTCTTTTCAAAAGTCACCTTTGTGGAGAAGATTCTTTGATAAAAATTTTAACAATGCACATGTTTTTACAAAGATATTGATGCCATCAGCATAAGTTCAAACAGATATGAATGAATTCTGTGTGAGTACTAAAAGTGATTACGCTGTAATAATTTGGTAATGGTTCTGTTGCTAAGGAATGGATTTGACCTGGCATAGTAGAACCCTGTTGAGTCCATTTCATCACTGGAACTGTGTGACTGAGACCTCCACCACCACCCTAACCATACACAATGTCCCATTATATATCAGTCTAACAGTGAAATAAAAGCCCCACAAAGCAAAGTCAAATCATATTACAATATATGCAAAATCATCTCTAATTAAAACCAAATTAATCAACTATGAGCCTGTCTGGCATTCAATAGGACTTGTCGCTGTGTATCAGACGTTCAGGGTGTTCTTTGAGTCCGTTGGCCAAAACCTTTGAAAGAATATTATAGCCTGTGCAAAGAAGAGCTACAGGCATCCAGTTCCTAAGGTGGACTAACCCTGCATTCAAGTTATGTCAGAAAAATCGGAAATACGAGATGAGAGCACGTACATGCCACTAAAAAGTCGCATTTACTAGTGGGAAATTCTGGATTTTCTTTAAGCCCCGAGTTCCTGAATTGGGGGGCATCATTACAACAATCATGGTGGGGGCCATGGATATCTCCACTGTGACAGGCAAATTATTATGAAAATAGTCAAGTTTATGTAGCGTGTCGCTGCAAAACTCTTAATTGTTTTGAATGTTGAATTTTGAGGAGATTGTTCTTGAATAGTGTACAGTCAAAAAAAAATGTCTCTATTTGATATGTAGCTGGTTAGTTATCTGTTGTTTAAGCAATGGATTACAAAGGACATGTAATGATTTCTTTTGTTTTGCGTATATTAATCTATTAACCGTTAAGTTTTAAACTGGACTAGTTAGTAACTAGTTACCAACACAAACTCTCATGTAGCTGCATACTAAGTGTGTTTACATGCAGATAGACTTGCTTTATTATCCTTACTGTTCTTTTTTGTTTTTACAGTGTTTGTTAATGCAACATCAGGTGAGTTGTACTGGAATAATTTTATGTGCATTCCCTTGGGGCACATCAAACTTATCTGAAATTCTGGTTCCCCATATGCCACAAAAATATTATTGCATTTTTTAAGGACAGGAGCGTGTGCAAGACCTCCAGGCTGGTGGTCATCTGTGAGTCCAAGGCCTCTTAGGTCATTAACAAAAATATTCCTTTGATGCCTGGAGAGACGCATGTGGCTTTGAAAGATCTAAGGATGCATGACCAGCAACAGGGTCCATTCTGATTCAGTCTTTAGGACACATACATCTGGGATTCTGCGGCATTGAAGGCCTTAAATGATAATAAAATACACACACACTATTTGAACAGAATTTATTAACTCAGTTCTGTGCAGCTGTTTTACTCATTCAGTAGGGATAAACCAGACTCAACAATCATTTGCTAGGATAAATAATTAACATGACATGATAAATAAATTGAATAAATGACGTAATGCAATTCCTTTGCTCTTCATGTTCAGTTAATGCTACAAGTGTGTTTTGGCATTGGAGGAACAAATATAAAGCAAAACAAAAAATAGCTTTCCTATCGCCTCCATTTTGCTATGACTTAACCACTTGAACACGCGTCTTGTTGTAGTTATAATTTCCCTACTCTCTAGTCGGATCTTACGAGTAGGACTTGAAGGCAGCGTAAGTCTACCTTCTGGGGCAGCAATGACATGAAGCAGGCAGGGAGACATTCCTGATGCATTATTGCAGCACTTTCCAGATGTCCGCTCCCAGAAAGCCCCAGAAATGCTCGCAAAACACTGCAGGAGGTCCATCTCCACTGAGTGCCTTACCAGGTACAAGTAGCATCTTCAATGGTAGAGGTGAGCTCCTCCAGGGTCATCCGTTCTTCCTCTCCCAGCTGTTGGCTCCTCTATTGTACTCCTCCCATCTCAGCTGGGTCCGTGGTCACTGTGCTGTCAGGTAGAAAGAGGCAAGTCATCAGCTTCTTTGGTGACACATTCCTCTCCATTTGAAAGGAGAACCTGGTGGGTGAAGTTTTGGAACCTGATACCTATTTACAAGTTCCTGGCCTGTCTTGACCTGGAACTTTAGTAGCTCCTGGCCACTTGTGTGTGTCGCTTTCACACTGCACAACATGAAGTGGGACCTTAATGCTAAACACGCATGGGAGATGCAAAAAGCTCTTTGGCTGTACTTCACACACAATTTCATATGAAACTACACCCCCACCCCAACCTGTGACGTTTATGATTTTTATTAAATCAGGCCAGCGGATCGATCTTTCGTTTTCTACAGAATAAAAATCTATAATGTGAATTTATCTATTCAAAAATATGGAGGTCAGGTCAGGTCAGGTTGGGGAGCATGGGCATTCTACCCATTACTTCATTGTGCAGTATTAGTGACTCGTGTGCTAGCAAAGTGTTCATTCTCCCTAGTTTTCAAGTGTGTGATTGTCCTCCTAGTGGTCCTGCTTCTGTAAGCCCAATAAGTGGGTGTTCCATCCGCCCTCTCGGAGTGAGTGTATGTATCACTTTCCCTGCGTCTGCACATGTTCTTGCCTTACCCTGCATCCTAAGGACCAACCTTTGGGTTTTTGACCCTTGCTATGATACCTGACCGCATCTCCTGTCTTTAATATTTGATACTTTATTGCTCAGCATTTGGGTCCTCGGTTCCCCAGTAGTGTTCTTATGAACCTATTTTCTGATGCCAGGATGTTTGTTTCTTCAGGCATCAATAAGGCCAAACCGGCACTGATGTACATTAAAAATAAATACAGATCGTGAGCAAATGTGGGGGATGAACAAAAAAAAAGCAGACTGGGTTTATGCTGGGCTTAGTGCCCACCCATCTCATTAGATAAGCTTAACATCATTTAATTGCTGGACCTGTATAAAATAGTTCATTTATGGTGGTTAAACTATTATTTTCTTTTGTGTTATCAAAACGAAGGGTCCGTGTATGAACAGGCCTATTCATGCATATGCCCCCCCACATTTGCATGCTTCAACCACCTAGTGGGGGCATCTAGCAAAGTTATTTTGGCCCTGGTCTAAATCTACCTTAATCTGCTCTCCCACTTACTCTATATCAGCCTTTAAACCATTGATAACGCTGTGGTCAGGTAACTTGGTGGGATAGTTTTTTTTTTTTTTTTTGTTAACGCATTTCCGCATTTTGAATAGCATGGACAATAATGATTCACAAAATGTACTACAATAAATTCTACATGGTTTACAAATAAAAAAAGGAATGTAGTAGGAATGTAGTAAGCTGGTGCCCCATCCTGGGGTATCCCCTGCCTTGCGCCCGTAGCCTGTAGAATAGGCTTCTGACCCCTGGGATCCTGCATCGGTCAGGTATAGAAAATGGATAGATAGAATGTAGTGATAAAAAATGCTTTTCCCACGTTACTTGACCAATGTTTCTTTTAACATGCAGAAGGCACCGCTTTATAGTTACTTATATTTTGATCAATATATTACTTCTATTCACATCCATGTAATCATATAAACAATAACATATAATAATAGAACTTAAAGTTACTTAAAGACACTGACAGTGTGTGATACAGAAGGGAGGGAGTGTCAGGGCAAAGAAAAAGTTATCATTTATTTAATAAGATTTCCTTATTTAATACGCTTTTTATTATTTTGAATTATGCCATGACTTCTATAACAATTTAACAATATAACAAATTTTCAAAAGGCACTGAAAATCTTTCCAAATCACCTGGGCTGTTGATCACCAAGGGGACATTTGGACAATAGTCTCATTAAGAATAAAGCCACTTTCCACCGACTGAGCCACCAGTGCTCCCAGTGCAGCCAGTAAATCAGAGCATAAAGAAGTATGTTAGCCAATAAAACATACTGAGCAAAATACCTAAGTAAAGAACTTTGGCCTTTTTAGTATAGTGTGGCTGTGTAGTCCTCTATACTCTGACTGTTGGACTTGTCCTGCTGAGGCTTATAGCTGCAAGTTGTTCTCCCAACAATACGAGACAAATTCCTCCACTAATCTCCTGCACTCTGACTCATTTCCATCGCTGGTGTGTCCTACAATGGATGAGTCATAGGGGAACTTCAGCAAATGACAAGATCTGGCGTTATACTGGAAGTTCAACTTGTAGAGGGTAAACAATAAGAGAGACGGGATGGCTCTCTCAGGTGACCCAGTGCTGATCACCACCATGTCTGACAAAAAATCCTGAAGCTTCACTAACTTTCATCTGTTGGTCAGGTAGTCCCTGGTCCAGGAGACTGCGGTAGCTCCAAGTCGCACTGTCCTAAGCTTATGCCCCGTTCACAGAGGCTGGAGAAGTCAAAGAACATGATCTTTACTTTTGTGCGAATTTTGTTCAGGTGGGAGTAGGCGCTGTGAAGCATATCAATCAGGGTATTATCGACATGTGTGGCTGGTAGGCAAACTGCAGAGGATCCAAGTGGGCTGTGACCGGGGCTCAAAGCACAAGCATCCCGAAGGTCTTTATAATGTGCAGAGTGAGAGAAAATGGTCTGAGGTCCTTAAAGGAGTTGACTGGCATTCCAATTGAATAGGGTTATTAACCAAACATTGACCCAATAATCAGCTGGAAGTTTACCAATGGGGTAAAACGTCTTCGTACACCCAGGGAGCTGAGCCTTCCAACAGCAAATTTTTTAAATGATATAGTATTTTAGGATAGAGACATTTATACCAGTCTTACTGTTAGACATTCTGAGACATTCAAATAAGGCCAAGCATGCTTATATATACCACGTACATTTACATGACACAATTGTCATATGCACATTTGTGCAAACTTTTGTAATGTGGGTCAAGGGATCAAAAGGAAAAAATGAGAGGCAAAAGGGTTAGGCGAAGGGTTATGCAAAGGGTTAGGCGAAGGATTAGGCAAAGGGTTAGGCGAAGGGTTATGCAAAGGGTTAGGCGAAGGATTAGGCAAAGGGTTAGGCAGGTTTATGAGTAGAATCTATGCAAACCATGCTTATGGGCCACTTTTCACTCAGTGGGGGTTGAGATGACCCCAAACAATGTGCTAAAGTGAGTTTGAGTCTATTCTCTTCTGAGCTGACTTGATAGTCTCCCCTCAGGGTGAAAAACAGCGCAGACCCAAAGGAGTTCAAGATTACAGATTCCTTTCAGAGGCAACAGCCTTACAAGAGGATCTATTGATTCTATCTACCAAAAGAAGATCATGCATCAAAGTCGATTTAAGCTCACTGATGATCAGTAGCAAGGCAATTTCAGTAGAAACTAGTCATGAATCCAGACTGGACTGAGTCAAGGAAGTGGAGTCATCTTGGAGTCATCAAGAGGAAGTGGAGATAGGAAACTCTGTGGCAGTTTGAAATGTCAGTTATTATCAGGGACGATTTTGAGCTGGATTTGAAAGGACTTTTCTTGACGGAGGTAGAGAAGAGGTTGATGACTTCTCCAGATAGGAGGTGGTTTGAAGTAGAATCTAGAGGGAGCCGTCATGGTGTGGTGTAGAAGCAGAAGAGAAATAGCCATTTACATGGTAGAACATGATTTTTATATTGAATGATCAAATAGTATGAAAAGCTCCATTATTGAATATGTCCCATTAAATTTTATGTTACAGACCATGAGATGTTCCAGATGTAATTTGTCTGCAGTGTTTCAAATAATTTATATAGTTGCATAAATATTTTGTCCTTGTTAAACAAAGACAAAGGATAAGGCAGTGAAAAACGATATACACGACACACAGAAAATGACTAATTGCTCTAGACCAATCTTTGTTCTTACATAGCTAATACATAAAAAATGTAAGTTTTCATGAATCTCCAAACTTCTGATTTACCTAACTACATCAGTGGTCACCAACCAGTCAATTGGAATCAGTGTCTATCTGTCAGACATTCCTAGTTGAATATGACGATCAGACTGTCACCTTCAGGATTCTGTATCAATTATCACGCTCCACTCTGCACCTTTAGGTCACTATCTAACTGTATTAGCACATACAGTAGTTTGCACTAGTTTTTTTTCTTTTACCACTCTAACCTTGGCCCCTGGATTGGCCAGTTTTACTGACTGCAGCAGCCTGTAGGGAAGCAAAATGAGAGGCCCACTTAATACTTAATATAATTTCTATGTCTTCCTTATTCTATTTTGTGTACACAGTTGTATTTATTTTTGTCTCTGATGACGAGTGCCATGGTGTCATGGCAGAGTGGATGCAAAAGTATAATTAATCACCTCCCAATGACAACTATTATCACCCCTTGCAGATTATTTTTTAGAAAAACCTTTAAAGAAGGTTGGAGACCCCTTTACTATGTTATGTTAATGCTCAAATATTTAATTAGCAGAAGTTTATGATTTATCTTACCTAATCCTGAATGACTCTTACATTATTTATATTATTTAATACAAATGACAGTAAGTCACAAAATACTCGACATATAATTTAAATGCAAATGATCAAGTGCAAGGTGCGTGGTTTTATTAATCACTCGCTGAAATTCAGAACTTCTGCCTGTGATGTGAGATAATTTTCCCCGAGGTTACAGCCTATAGTCAGATGATGTAAACAGTTTTTGTCTGCATGTCGAAAAAAGACTTCAACAATTATATCTGGGTATTCATTTATAAACCATGGTTTAATGAATGTCCTGTTGCTATATTTACCTTGAACTGAAAATGCCTGATGATTCCTTGATGTAAAAGAAGTGCAACACATTGTCACTATAGGGAGGTGCGTGTTTATTCCTTGTAAATGCTGTATTTAGGTTGGATTGAGGAAAAAATATATTTTTAATTTTTTAATAAAAATTCTGTCACACTCATTGCCCTGCAATTGTGCTTGGAGGATCAGTAATAAAAGTAATTGATTTTAAATACAGAACAAAAACATTGTTTCCATACGTTAATCTTGACTTATACCATTATGGAAACATGTCTTATTTTTAAGTCTAAGGGACATCATTGGCATCCCATTGACCGTACCCTTGAGGAATTGCAGAAATCAACCGCAATGAGAATCTCATGCCAAGATTTTACTTTTCTGAATTATTGATGTGAGTGCTGCTGCACTGGGCATGCTGGAAGCATGCAAAAGACATGCAGTGTGGAGCTTCAGCGGCGATTGGGTGACCATGGGAATTTCCAGATCTTTCCAGTCCTGCCTGACCTCTCCTCCTCAAACAGGGCTGTCATTCTTTTTGGGGGTGTGACACCAATATAGCCCATGCAATAAAGCAGTGTTTTCCAAGCCAGTCCTCAGGGACCCACCAACGGTCCACATTTCTGCTCCTCCCCAGCTCCTGGTGGGAGTTGGGAGAGAGTAAAAACTCGGACTGTCTATGTGTCCCGAGGACCGGATTGGAAAACACTGCCATGAAGGGACAACAAGGCTGGCAAAGGGCATCGCCTTGGCTTTGCTCCCAGCACGGCAGAGCATTTAAAAAATGCATGAAAGATAAAGGAAAGGATATGGGTGCACTAAATATACCAGATTATTAATATACAGTACAAGGTTACAATGACCCTGGAACCTATTCCAGTAATGATAGGGTAGAATGCAGGGGGTGCCCTGAATTGGATGCCATGTTTAATTTTATTACAATAGGAGAAAATTGTGAAATTAGCATTAGTAATACAATTAACTTTTCAAAGTTAATGGTATGTAAATGAACAGTCAATGCTGAAAAGTCAGTGGTGGAAGCAGAAAAAAATACCTTCAGGTGAATGTACTTTTTGATGGTTCATGCAATGTTAACAAAATGAAGCACATCATATAAGCACCTTCTAATTTCCAACCTCTGGGGCAACAATTTCAAAGATGCAAAATTCTATTCATTTCATTACTTAATACTAATTTTAAATAATTAATTACATCATTGCCTTTGAATTGAACTTGAATGCATTAAAAAGGAAAATGCATTGAGTGCATTTATATCTCACATTGATCGCTATAAAATATAGATATACCCTCAATTTAATTTTTCAGACAGCCCTGAGGCCATTGCATTGAAAAGAATAAAATTTGGATAATTGCAACGGTAAAAATGATTTAGCAAAAATGTCCAGGGTCCTGTCATAGGCTCCTCTAGGCGTCCGTACTCCCCTGAACCCTGACCAGGATAATATGCTAAAATACCATGGGTGGATGTTTGCATATACGAAAGTCTTAGGCAGTTTAAGAAAATGCTTAAAGCAATTTCTCTAAGTGTACATGTGCTCAGGACAAAAAAAAACGTTAAACATTAGTAGATATACAAAATAAATACTAGAATTTCTTCTATTTGGCAAAAAGTTATTGACGTCTTGTTGGACGTCTCGAAGAACACCACGTCAGTTCCAAAACCTCTCCTCAAGGGCACCCCATCCATTCCATGTGTCAGTTTAATTTCACCACAAGCTCAAATATTTAATTTAATTAGTCTGAGAACTCAATGAGGTGTTGAGCTCACCAAACACAGTATGCTAGTGGTTTAGCCAAGAAATACATTGGTGTGTTGGATGGTTGCGGCAAATACTGAGATTTTGAAATAACTAAGCTGACACACTTTAAGAGACATAGTTTTACACCAACATGAAGATCATTTAAAAATAATTTCCTTTGACTACCTAAGACTTTTGCACAGTACACAGTATCTAGGAAAAAAGCAATACTTTCCAGAACAATACATTATGCAAATGTAAAATAAGACTTTGGGATCCTGGTGAGTAACACCGCTGCATCACAATTCCAAGAGTTTGGTGATTTGATTGTTTTAAAAGTGCATGTTTTCGTCATAGTTTCACATTGGCTTCTTCCAGGGTGTCCGGTTTCTACTCGCAATCCAAAAATATCTAGGTTAGATTAACTGGTTATTCTAACCCTTCCACAGAGTGTGCCTTTTGTGGTATATTTCCTTCTGCCTTACTGTGACCTTGTTCTGGATAGCCGATTTACATGGCATACTAATAAGCCGCAATGAAAAATAATGGAAATTCATTGACGGTAACAGTAAACTTAATCAAGCACAATGCATGTTAACATGTTAGGTTACATCGAATAACACAATCACGGCACTTTAAATGATTACATCTTACTGAAAAATGACCACATACTGATGAGTATTGATGGCAGTCAGTGCCGGTGCCAGACACAAGCTACAATCTCCCCATGATTGGCCACTGAGAAATTCAAAGAGGAACCGGCGGTCGCTGTTCACTGCTGAATGGCAGTAAGAGCATCTCGCTCAGCCAATCACGAGAGCAAACAGTGGGCTGCTCCCTGGCATTCTCTTATTTCTGAATAAATCATAGCCGAGGGAATGATACAGATTAAGATAAAATGTGAACATTACCCATAATTATGTGTTATACAAAGTGCAATCCTGTGCCAGCTCCTCATGTTGTGACCTCAAAATTATTATTGTTGTCCTGAAAATGTTTGGCATTTTCAGCAAATAGGGTTGAATTTGGGGAGTAGAAAAACCTGGGGGGCACACTCTAGGAGGCTCCCTGCTGATCTCTATTTCTTTATTTTATTATTTTGTTTAGAAACAAAACACTTAGATCAATCAGTTATATAATGATTTTAGTTAAAATGTTATAATATTGTAGTAAAACATTTCCGCCAGATTCGTCTGCCACATTTTATTTCTGGTTGTGTCATTTCCTGTTAGAGCAGTAAGTAGTGTGACATCAGCTAGCTATATATTTACCTGAAAAAAATGAGCAAATAAGAAGAAAAAATATGTGAAAATATATGTGGTGCATAAGTGGGGAGATTGAGGGAAGAGTAAAGACTTTATTATATCTAGTTGTGCCCCTCTGATGAACTAGTTTTGCAAGTCGTCTGAGGGAAACTTTTCTACTGACATTATTATTAGTGCGTCAGAGGATGTATTTACTGCCGCAAAAATTTTATTATACAAAGAGAGTGAAATAGTGGGGCCCCTGAGCGGGCCCCCCCCCCCCCCCCCCCCCAACCAAAACGACGGCGCCCCCCCCACACCAAAAACAAACAACCCCAAAAAAAAACAGAAAAAAAAAAAAAAAAAAAAGTGTTGTATGTTG
>JAODKC010000002.1:7717390-7736078 GCA_026777985.1 Mormyrops attenuatus
CAGAATGTTATTAGAATCCAGGTAATCTACCATTTTCACTTGGATTATAGCTTCCATTAATTTCCCAGTAATGCTAGCTATTATTATATAATGTTGTTATTAATGTATATTACAGCTGTTAAGGGATGTTAGGATGTTAAGGTATACACACATGATGTTTATGAATGTTTTATGAATACTTAATGAATGTATTATGAAGGTGCACTGAACGTTTTATGAATGCAATATAAAAGGATTATGAAGGTGCAGTTAATGTAAAGCCTTACCTATTATCGAAATATAGCCTTTTGGCCGGAAAACTGTTCAGTGGATGTCATTTTAGATCTAATTGACGTTTTGTGTATTTTGTAAGGTGACTATAAATCTTGTTTAAATATTTGCATTCATTCAATATATAAATGTGAAGCATGGGAAAGAATGGGAATTTCTGCAGAGGGACAACTCACGTGAAATCAAGTGATATTTAAGTTCATTCTGTCTGTAGATGGCGGAGAGATTGAGATCTCTGATCCAACTTTTCTTATTTTACCTGGAGTTATAACATTCTGTTCTTTGAGTAACACTTTACTTAACCCTTATTTTTAGTAATCTATTTCCCCTATAATCCTTAAACTTTGCACAATTGGTCAACGTTCCCTCAACGAAGCTACGAAACCTTTTTCAACTTTACATAGTTAGCTTTTTCAAGCTAACATTAAGTTTGTTCACGGACTTTCTAGTTAATATTGTTCCTTTACCCAAACATTATTTTTTGAAGGGATTCTCTCCATTCCTTTCTCAAAAAATTACTAGGATCATTGATCTGTCTTCCGTCATGAAGAACATTTATACAATATGAGAATCATTTGTAAATGGTGACGCTACATGCATATTCTGAATTGGCAGTTTAAAAATACATCATAAAATCATTGTATGTTACAATGAAGTCATATTATTCACCATACACAAGCTTGTGTTAAATATCCTCAAAATGAACACAGTGAATAAGTTGATGTTTGTTTCAGCAATTTCCCAAGGTTTAAGTATCAAGCATTTTTCTTCTGATATGAAAGAAAGCCTTTATAAATATAAAAACAATGATAAGGTGAGTTTGTACTGTGGCATGCCTGCTGTGAGTCAGAGAGAGACAATTTCTACAAAATCTGCTTTGCCGAGGAGATAGTAGCAAGGAAGTGAACCAACACAAATAACAAGATCCCTTTGATGATGTTAGGCTGTTACTATTTTTCCGAGTGTTGTTTGTGTGGCTTGTTGTTATGGAAACAGTTGAAAGTACAAAATAAAGCAGATTATCTTAATTTTCCCCTGGCTATGTCTTAAATAAATTTATAAATAAAATACCAAATAAATTTTTAAGTTAAATGTGTTTCTTTTCCAATTCATTGTGGTCTGTTAGCCTGTTGTTTCCTGACCTTTGCTGTGATAGACTAGAATTATAAAATGTCTGTAGTGTACTTTAACATATTCCATTAAATTGTGGGCAGTGGTGGCTTAATGGTTAGGGATGCGCACTTGTAACTGAAAGATTGCAGGTTCGAATCCTCGACCAGCAAGGCACCACTGAGGTACTCTAAGCAAGGTAACTCCCCCAAACACTGCTCCCTGGGCACTGAATTAGCTGCCCCCTGCTTCAATAATGTATTAGATTATGTAAGTGATAGAAAGCCTGTCTTCTCTGGAAAAAGTTCAGCAATCAAGCTGAGTTTCTGAAGAGCTGACGATGATTTATTCAGTGCCATTTCTCTCCTTAAAAGCTCATCTATGATATTATGAAATGTCATCAACAATGTAGATGTAGTGTTAAAAGCTTAGGTTTGGTTGCAGTGTGTATTTTCTTTTCAGGATCTTACATCAGTGATAATTAAAAAAAAAAAAAAGTATTTAAACATTTTATAAGAGCATCTGCCTCTGAATAGTATGAAAATCCCTTCTGACACAATATACTGCAAAAAAATGTCAAAAGAAATATAAATCCTCAATCAACCCATCCATTTTATCTTCCAACAAAACAACAACTGATATTTCATGAGGCTTCCAAAGAATTTTACTCAGATCTAAATGCTGACATATGAATTCAATTTGCGAGACTGATTCAAGTCTTAGTAAAGCCAATCTAGGTGATAGCCTGCCTGACTGCTTGACACTATTATGTAAGACTGATTGTAAAGTGGATTCAGAAACAATTCTCTATTAAGAATTATTCTGGAAAACTCCCAGTAGAGCAGTAATGAATTTTCAGTCAGTAATTTGTTGAAAGATTCATGATGCTTAGTACACTGTAACTAAATGCTGTAATTTCTATGTGGTTTAGTTGGTATAGAACTCATAGTCAAGGGAGTTTCACAGGAACTTACTAACCTAAATTATATATCACTTGTTAGGCTGTGCGTCTGTTATGTTCACTACCAGTTCAAAATCTTTAGCTGTTAACTAATGTTACTTTTGTAGATAGGCTAGGATTACTAAAATTTAACCTTAAAATAAAACAGTCGGTTTAGTTTGATATGATTGAGTTTGGGTTTTATCAGCTCATGAGTAGGGGTACCTGCTAAAATGTCGAGCTAGTTTTCTTTATCGGTCAAGCAGCTACCTAGAAGTAGCATCGAGATGTTCTTTAGCTAGCTAGTATTTCATTTTTTGGCTTCACTTTGCTTTAGGTGGTTTGGTTGACATTTGATATTCATGAAGAACGGCAAGTTATGCTTGAAAGTGAATCCTTATTAGGAATGACTGTTAAAATTTTGGGGATTAATCGAATTAGCCAAATTGCTTTTGAACTAACATTCAGTTTAAAGTTCGAATGCTATAAACTGTTGTAAAATTCACTATATTCACTATATGGACAAAAGTATTGGGTCACCTGCCCATCTATACAAGAACTTTTACGACATCCATTTTAAATCCACAGTCCCCCCCCCATAATAGCTGGCACTCTTTTGGACTGGCTTTTCACAAGAATTTGGAATGTGTATGTGGGATTTTTTTCTCATTCATCCAGAAGAGCATTTATGAGGTCAGGCACTGATGTTGGATATGAAAGCCTGTCTCTCAATCTCCATTCTAGTTCATCCTAAAGGTGTTTGATGGTGTTGAGGTCAGGACTCTGTGCAGGCCAGTCGAGCTCTTCCACAACAAACTCAATCCTTTATCGACCTTGCTTTGTGCACTGGGGCACAGTCATGCTGAAACAGAAAAGAGCCTTCCCCAACCTGTTAACATAAAGTTGGAAGCATAGAATTGTCCAGAATGTCTTGGCATGCTGAAGCATTAAGAGTTCCCTTCAATGGAACTAATGGGCCCAGCCCAACCCCTGAAAAACAACCCCATACCATTATCCCTCTTCCACCAAACTTTACAGTTGCACAATTCAGTCAGGCAGGTAAGATTCTCTTGGCATCTGGCAAAGCCAGACTCATCCATCAGACTGCCAGACAGAGAAGCGTGATTCGTCACTCCATGGAGCATGTTTACACTGCTCCAGAGTCGAGTGTTGGCGTGCTTTACACCACTCCATCTGACGCTTGGCATTGAGCTTGGTGATGTGAGGCTTTCGTGCAGCTGCTCGACCATGGAAGCCCATTCCATGAAGCTCCCGGTGCACAGTTTTTGTGCTGGAGTTAATGCCAAAGGAAGTTTGGAACTCTGCAATTATTGAGTCAACAGAGTACTGGCAACTTTTATGCACTACACGCCTCAGCATTCTGTGATCCCGCTGTGTTACTTTACACAGAGTTTCTGTTGTTCCAAAATGCTTCAACTTCACAATAATACCAATTATAGTTGACTGTGGAACATCTAGCAGGGAAGAAATTTCACGCACTGGGGTGAAGGTGGCATTACAAAGGTGGCATCCTAAGACAGTACCCGCATGAATTCACTGAGCTCTTCAGAACGACCCATTCTTTAACAAATATTTGTAAACTAGATTGATAGGTGCTTCATTTTATAAAGCTGTGGCTATGGGTCTGAATTAAACACCGGAATTCCATGATTAAGAGATGTGTCATAATACTTTTGTATATTTTGTAGTTAGTTTTATGAAATTAATTCCAAGTCAAACAAGAACAGTGTCTGCTGTTCATATGTGTCATTCTTTGTCTGGCTATAGTACATAACCAGCACTACAATGGTGTCTTTGGTGACCAAAGCTATTGATTTGATGATGCATATGGAGCTTAGAAATTGTGGCTATTGTTGGTTTCAGTTTTGAATCAATGATGTAGATCCAGAGTACTCAACTTCAGAGGACTAGAGGGCTACAGTTCAATCACAACAAATGCCCAGGGCTGGGAGTGGGGAGGTCCTTACAATTAAATTTTTCTGACGTGGGGGGTTGTCAGTTTGGCGTTTATTCCAGTTGTTTGTAGCTGTACATTGTCTTTGGACATTGAGCATTGGACCGTGAGTTATCTGCAACACGTACATTATGCAGGAAATATATTTAGTTGTGAGATAATTGGTCATATCGGAAGCTGTATAGAATATTAAGGTGTTCTGAACACATTTTATAAAACTTTTAAAATACATGAAACTATGCTAATGGGAGGTGGCATTCAATTACAATTACCTTCAAAGTAAATAAGTTACATGTAACTAACACCTAAATCTATATTTTCATAACATTCACATGTTTATTTACTTGATTTGTTTTCAGTAAAATTCAAGAAATGTTACGGCAGTCGTGGAACACCTTGGACTAAGGGAGCCCATATGCAGAGCAAGCAGGATGCCAATAGGGTAAACGGGGATGTAAGCAAAGGTAGATAAGTGGGTGACGTAACCTGGAAGTCAAGGGAAGGGCAGGCTTATGTGCAGATTTGGGGGTTCAGGACACACACTGATGGGATTGGGAATCAGGCGAAACACATGCATGAAACCACACAGGAGGGAGCTGGAGCAGTAGGGGAAAAGCAGGGCAGAGAACCGCTCGCTAACTGGACTCCTGTCAACAACAGGGAACCCTGGTTATACAACCGGAGCAGGCGCAAATCGCAATACGTTACAGCTGTCAGAACTTGGGCAAGAGTGAGTGGGTGAGGGGGCATGGCTGCAGAGAGTCACTAGCATCCATTCTCATAGCGTCCTGTTTTCTGTTGGAAATTGATTAGTTCTTCGATAGCTTTGTACTAAGAGACACGGATTGTGCAGACTGCATACTGTCAATAACTGTACTGTTGTCATGATGGTATTGGACGAGGCAAAGAATTAAAGGCACATTAACGGCCCCGTCTTCTTGTGGTTTTTTTTTTTTGATGGGCATGATCTATTAAATTGTGCACACGATTTAGTATAACATTCCCAAAAAATACTAAATCGATCTCACGCAGTCCCTAAAATGTGAATGCTACTTTGTTTGTGCTCTCAATTTGCTGTTTTGAGCTCTGAAATTAATATTTAATGTAATTAAATTTAACTTTCTGCTTATTTCTGTTCTTGCCTAAAGAAAGTCTGACCACAGAGTCAAAACCTGGAGTGAAGTGAGTGAATACTATGGGTTGTACAGTAGTAAATTTATTCGCTGGAATCTTTGTAATAATGCAGAACGTGTCTCCCAATCCAACTTGGTCTCATTCTGCTAGACCTAACATTTGTGCAAATAACAAATTATCTGCAGAAATGAGGCGTTATAGTCATCTAATTCTTAATAATGTGCATGGTAATAAACAATATTTGGGTCATCCTATGAAATCAGCACCTTTTCAGTTATTAAAATTTAAAATGTCTTTTTTCATAGCTTTGGAATAAAGGACTTGAGCTTGAAGTAACAGAAAATTGTACTGTGGCAACTCGGGCTGTATGATTTAATCTTTTCTGACAGATTTTTGCTAAACGTTTTTAGTTAGCCCAGTTACAGACTTCCATTAATACATACAGCATTTCTAAATACAAATATCTGGCAGATTTTTGGAAAGTACTTTGGTCCCTCTATTCACTGAGTCCCTTTTAAGATATACATTTTTCATGCAGATTACGCCAGAGTTCTCTATTTGTATATGATGATCACATGTCTGTAAGGAAAAACACTTGAAAAGAAAGCATGCAAAACATAATACTTAGAAAGTGTTGCACCTGAACAGTTGCGTGCTCCTGTTTGATGTAGTTCAGCACAGGTCTGAGATGTTCTGAAACTGCTGGTGGACCTTTTTGTTTTGAGGATGTCACTGTGCTGAAACAGAGAGGGGTGAGAACTGTTTCTGTGTGCATCACACCTTTATGGAGAGTGGCCTGCTGGTGTGACACACCAAAATGAACAGTCCGGACTTCTGCACTGTATTAGCAAATGTAATTTTCAGAAAAGTTCACATGGATTACTTAGCCATGACTTGAAGGCTCTTTCTTGAGTGCTCTAGTGAAGGAAAATTGCTGCCTAATGTTGGAAACATGCCTCTTGAATTTGGTCCGTTGCTGGTGGAACACCTCAGTGATGATCTTCTCTTTTTTGCTGGTCATTTTAAATGTTAGTGTGTTGTCACCCTCTGAGTATAAGAGAAAGGGGATTTGGAGTCATGGGACATGATTAATAGACTGGTGTTCAAGTTTACACCTTACACACTCACCACATGTACACTCCTTTTTCTTGGAGTCACACACAATGTGTTCCACCAATTCCACTAAATTGGAGTGTGAAACAGCTTCAGCTCAGAGGCAAGATTCTCATGCAGCTTTCATAAACATGTTCCTCTTTCTTAAAGGGTTGGATTCACCAACTAAAAAGGACACAGGCCGCAAAAAAGTGAATAAAAAATGGCTCCGTCTGGATAATCAGCCAGAAACTTTACATGAGTGTTTTGCAGACTATCCACATCTAATCCATTTTGCTTTTTGATTTTGTATTTGGTATTTGCCTGCTTTCTTCTGGTGGATATCTGGCTTGCATCATGACGCTCAATCTTAAAAATGCATTAGTCATTAGGGTGTTTCGTCACGTAAATTTCGGAAGGGTCTTGACCAGCTCTTTTCCTCCTTTTCTTTGGGAGCCCCCAGACTTTCTCTGCATGCTGTCTGAGCCTGTCCTTATGTACAACCCTACCTGCTACACATATTTTTGCTATCATTTGCCTTGGTTTTTTGCATACAGCCTGGTGGTGAATGTCGTGCAGGTCCTTGGTAAGGGCAGTATGGTGTAGGATTTGTCTTCTCACTGTTTTTGGACAGCTTTGCAGCTGACGGCTCACCTTAGACTGAGGGGAGAGTGTTTTCTCTTTTTGAATATCTCCTTTTCTTTTTGTTCTGTATTTGGGTTGCTTTCCAGATGCCCCAGTGCCTCATGCAACCTTTTTCTGTGCTTTTTTGAACAACTTCTTCCTTCCTTACATTGCCTGAAATACAAACACACACACAGAAAACCAAATGATTGGCAATGTTTACTTAATCATACACCACAAAGTATATTTTGACCTATTTAGCTTTTATACTATTCTAAAGCTACTTCTGTATGGAAAACAGAATGCAGAATATCATGTCAGAGTAGTAATTTCATATAGATGCATTTCAGGTAGTATTTCATTTCTCATATCTTTTCATAGCTTTAACCTTGAGGAGCCTGCTCTTTGAGGATAAGGGGAAACAGTCTTGGTAAAATCCAAGTGAAACCACTAGGTCAATCTTATCGAGAGAGGATAAATATGCAGGTTTTTGCTGCAACTCCCTAATTAGTTTACTAATTATAGGACTGATTGGCTGAAGATTCCTCACACCTGGATTTGAAAAGCTGACCTAAAGGTTACCCCAGAAACCTGTATATACACCGGCCCTTTGTGGATAAGATTGGCCAACCCTGTAGTAGGTCTCTTGACATATAATGAGTCTGTAGCCTGTGAGCCAGCTGAAGTGTGCCTGGCAAACATTCCCACCCCTGCCGAAATGGCCAATGCCCAGGACTTTGCCATGCTTGTACTCCTAAATGAAGGCAAGACAGACAAACTGTCAGCTCCCTCAACCCAGTGCTCTCAGATCCTGCATGCCAAAAGGCAGTTCGACAAGAGGTTAAGAATATATGGCAGCTAGGTGTTATTGAAGAGTCCAAAATCTGGTCTTGCCGCATCACGATGGTTCGGCAATGACTGGCCGCTTCAACTGCTACTCAATGCAACTGCTACTCGACCCTAGACCTTGCCAAGGGTTATTAGTGGGTAACTCCTCAGCCCACCTACAAAGGGTAAGATGGTTTTCAGTATGCCCAGTGGCCACTGGCAGTACTCTCCATTTGGGGTGCGTGGAGTGCCTTCCAGTGGCTCATGAATATTGTAGTTTGCCCTCTCACAGAGTATGCAGTGGCCTACCAAGCAGTGGTGGAGGAAGTACACAAACAATTTACTTTAGTAAAAGTACAAATAAACAGGCAAAAATGTTCTCAAGTAAAAGTTGAAGTAACCTCTTGGCCTTTCTACTACTAACCTACTTATTCTAAGTAAGTACTTGCTTGTAAATATATTTAAAGTATTGAAGTACTTGACGTAGTCCCTAGTGCAAAAGTATAATGTGGCATTAAGTCTACTGTACATACTACTGTACATATATTTTGGTAAATACAAAATTTCAGGCATGCAAATGTTTTGTTTTCCAATCTAAACATTTGAAACATGTAATGAAAGTTTATAATAAGTACCTCAGAAATATTATATTCCGTTGTGTTAACTGTGTCGTTGTGTATATTAAAGCTGTTAAAGTATGTCAGAATGTTAAAGTATGATTACATGCTGCTCATGAATGACCTATGAATGTATTATGAAGGTGCAGTAAATGTTCTATGAATGCATGATGAATGCAGTTAAGGTAAAGTGTTACTAATCTATGTTGGTAAATGCAGTGGCTGTTGGCAGAACTATAGGATGGTTTGTGGCGCTCTAGCTTAGGAGTTTTTTTCCATGAGGAGAATTTTGCGAATCGGATCCCGTGTCCGGCAGAATGACGGCACCATCGGGCCCTTGAGCAAGGCCCTTGACCCCAATCGCCTCAGGGACTGTGCTTGTGTGCCCTGAGCAATTACGGTTAGGCCAAAAATACACATTCCCCACAGAAATGAAAAATGTATTACTATGTTCTTCTTTGTCAGCTACTTCTTTATATTTACCCAGTAACTTGCAATAATGTATCTCCTCTACTTCGCTGGTTTCCAACTCACTGAAGCTAAAGCTGATAGTATCTGGTGTTTGATGCTGTTTGTCAGTATTCACAACCAGAGCATTGACAGGTTAACAATAAAATAGACAAAAATAGATATCCTTTTCTAGGGAAAAATGAAAAACATCCAATTTTTGTGATTATAATATGAATACTGGCAAGGGCTTTGCACAGATCTAAATGTGGGCTAAAGAATTTTCTGTTACAAAGATGCTGCAGTTCCTTATAGCACATGCGTTTCAATGCTTGTACAGATAGATAATGGAAGCCATTCATACTAACCCTCCATCATTTTCCTACATCAGTTTATCCACTGCAGGGCAGGCTCCCTGAAGAGTATGGGAAGGTGGTTTTGGAAATTGTCCCCTCAAACCATCGTCATACTATCAACTATTGCTACTTTTTTATATTTATTTTCTGTAATTCTTGCATTGCTTATTTTATCACAGGTGTTCCCAGTCCAGCTGTTGTTACAACCAATGTCTCATAAATGAATAAATCAATGTTCTTTGGCAGTCTTGAAAGCAATAAATCAATTATAACTAAAGCAGATGTGAAAGAGGGAGAAGCAAGTCGAATGTCTGGCTGTGTCATTTTTTAGGATTCAATTCTGTGAAAAAGTATTAGATATTATGTACATTACATACTGTTGCTCAGTAGGTAAATGAGGAGAGAGAAGCTCAAAATCCTCTGAAGTAACAGAATGAAAGTGAAGGAACAATATGAGGATTATGAATGTGATTTTTTTCCATAGTGTTGCTCTGGAGATGGATGAAGCAAAGGTCAAAAGAACAGATGTGTAGACTGTGAGATCATTCCATTCATATTATTGTACTGCATTTAGTTTGGTTCATTAACAGAACTTATGTAAGTAATTGGACAGAAGACAAAGGGTCAGCTGATCTGGTGGTTAAGGGCAGCATAAGGACTACCATCTCTAATATGTAACTTCTGATGAACATAATTCATGTTCCAGTTTTGCATGTTGGGGGTTTCAGAAAACCAAAATATCTGGATGGATGTTTAAATATCCATGAACTGTTAGCATATTTCATCCATAACACAAAGAGTTTTATAATAAACTCCTTAATCATGATTTCCATGGAATAAATCAAATGGTAATTTAAACTCAGAAAATGAAATATAACGGCCCTGTCATACACCTGGTGCAAAATGCTGCCAGGCGTGATGGAGTTGTCTTTGCTGGCATGCACCCTGTCATTTTCCCATCCAGAGCCCGCGGTGTTTTGTTACAGACACAGGGGCATAAAGCAGCACATAAACATGCAAGAGATTAAAAAGATTAAAATGTGAAAGATCATTAATCTGTACATACATTTTCAGAAATGTATGTCATAATGTCATAATATTTATAAGAATTTGTTAATGGCAGTAATCACAAATGAAATTAGCTAATTATTATAGTTGGACCCCTGTCTCCAATGTTGCAGTAACTGTGGTTTCAGTAACTCAGTTATCTGCGGTTTACTAAAAATTGAGAAATTACAGAAACAGTTCATATGTTTCAAACTGGGCCCTATTAGAACAATATGAAACACATGCTCCAAGTTCATTAGGGCATGGCCTTCTCCGACTCGTTTAGCAGCAAGAGAAAATAGTTGCGGCACCAGGCGTACGGTCCAAAAGGGTCGTATTTAGACTTGTAATTACTCGATGTGTTTGGGGCAGTCAGTGCAAAGAGCACTCGGTGGATCAGCAACATGGTTGTGGTGAGAACCAGCCGGAGGTATAAGAATTTGTTTTGACCCAATGACACTGAATAGGGCACCACAATGTCAGCATTTTCCAGTGCCCAAAAGGGACGATGTACTACCCGATTTGGCTAAAGCAAGGGTTTTCACAGTATGTGATGTTAAGAGCAGATACTGACATGTAAAGTTAACTGAAGAGTCCAGTTACCTGATAACCTTTCTAACAATGGGATTTGAAGGAAGCAGTGTGTCCTTGTAATCCTGAGCCGTATTGAAGGTATTTGCACTCCTGTGGGAGTGTAACAGACAAAGACACCCTCGTCTTGATGTACTACAACTGACCAAACATGGAACGCTTCATTATGAACCAATATGGAATGTGATCTGTCCCTTATTTTCGTACACACTTCATACATACACTAATACACTAGGTCGCCTGTCCCCAAGAGATCTTCCTGACCAGAATACTTGCATAACTGGTATCCATTCTACACTTAACCAGGTAAATTTGTGGGTTTTAGTGGCAGTGACTAGCAATTGTTTTGGAATAATACAACACAGCACCTGATATTATTCAATCAATAATCACGCCGTATCTATTGGTTTGGTACATTTGCTTGTTTACAGAATTGTTCTGAATGAAGAGGGGAAAAAGCCAGAGTATATGGATTTGCTCTTAAATATAATAGTTCTTAAACCCATTACCATAATATCAATTATCTCTAATTTAAAAAAATGAGTTTGACAATTTTACCTCTAGGGTAGTTAATCAGTTGCGGAGTAAAACAATTGACAACAATTGACAGCTGTCTCACCTAGGACAGAGATGAAGTTACGAATATTCACTTTGACTGCTGTGTTTGCCATGAAATGGCATCTTATCCATGATATATTATAATCTTGATGATTATTATTATTATTACTATATGCATTACACATTGTATTTATGAAGATGGAACAAGCAATATGTTGAAATGCACTATATCTCGGTTAACATATTTGTATTGGCTGGTATTCATTAAAAATCAAGACTGACACATCGGACAGGTGCCGCCATCTTGGTGACACACCAAACTTTGTCATCATCTCACATTTTACTCTTGCAAGAATTATTTTGCTTTGTTAATAAATCAGAAAGCTGACTACAGCCACATGACTCCCGTCAAATCTGGCTGAAGGACACTGGAAAACGTAACAGAAAAAGCATTTATAAAATGAAGAAGAAGACAGGAAGGTCTAACAGAATATTTACATGTATCCCTGTAAGGTTATTATGTCTTCAATTCATCCATCATCCATTCTCAGGCAAAGAAAAAGATATTTAGTACTAAAATCAACACAAGGGATGGATAGAATACAGCTGTATGACACGCATAATGTTTATTTTAATCTAACCAAGAAAAAAACATGCATTTTATAATTAAACAGCCTGTGTTGGGTTGGTGCCCCATGCCTAGCTATTCTCTGCCTTGTGCCTGTAGCTCCTGAGAATTTCTGAAGCACACAAACCTGCAATGGACAAGTGGGGATGAGAAAAGGATGGATGGACGGCAAAACATTGAATCACATGTATATGTCATAGACATCTATAAGTGTGTCCCAGTTATGACAATAAATGATTTTTATAGCTCTTTGACATATATATATATATTTTTTTTTTTGAAAATGTATTCAAATGTGCATTCATTCTTGCGAATGAATCGACTTAATTTAATTCATAAATTAATTCATATAATAAATATAATTAATAAATTCATATAGACTGTGCAAAAAACTGACTAATTGCAATGGGACTGTCTGCATGTAGTATTTTTACCACATGTGTATACACAATTTTAGGAGAACAAATTGTCTAAAAACGTAAAACTGTTTCTATGTGATGGCCAAGGGTCCTTGTTCACATATTATATGGAGTGTAAGTATTTAGGCACTAGATGTTTTTTTCTTTATTACTTGTGTTTTTTGTTATTGTGTTTAAAAGCATTTCAGGTGGGGTGGCATGGGGGCGCAGTGGTTAGCATTGTCACCACACACCTCTGGGACCCAGTTTCAAGTCTCAGCCAGGGTTCCTTGTGTGTGGAGTTTCCATGTTCTCCCCGTGTTGTCGTGGAGTTTCCTCTGGATACTCTGGTTTCCCCCTACAGTCCACAAACATGCTGAGGCTAATTGGAGTTGCCAAATTGCCCATATATATATATATGTGTGTGTGTGTGTGTGTGTGAGTGAGTGAACGGTGCGCGAGTGTGCCCTGCGATGGTTTGGCACCCCATCCTGGGTTCCCTGCCTTGCGCCCATAGGCTCTGGATCCCCACAACCCTGAACAGGACAAGCGGTTACAGAAAATGGATGGAAGTGTCTCAAGATGGGCAAAGTAAACACATGAGTCATCAGGTTCAATAGACATGCAAGAATGGTCAAGGAAAAATGCTGTAAGGAAGTACTGAAGAGACTTGTTATGGATGTTGTGCCAAATGTTGTGGGTGTTTGATTTACCAGCAGAACGTGGAATTTTCAAACAATGAAAAGCAATCCAACAGTACTCTTATGACCATTTAAAAATATATAAGCATGTCTGTAGGCACGATGAGCAATGCAGTCTTAAATTGATTTACATTTTTGCATTTAATTTGTATAGATCTTAATTATTGCTGTAAAATAAATAAGTTGCGGCACAGACTGTGCTGGCATTAGGGAATTATAATGAATTGTCACAGATTTCATGGCATGTTGACTGGGCAGAGGAAAGATTAAAACAATTAACGTATTTTAATGTACCAATCATAATCTACAAAAAGTGTGCTGCACAAAACTTGTGTGACCATGTGTAATTTTAATATTATAATTAAACATAATCAGAGCTCTTTTGAGAACCATAACGCAGACTACAAATGAAGCCAGTGCATCTAATTATACTCTGTGCTGGAAAACCTTCAGGAAAGCTGTCAATCCATTTAAATACTTATTATCCATAGGAACAAGGACATATAAAGCTTGATTCTCATTTTTGGGGAGTATTGTTAAAATATGCTGAACATATTTTAGGAGAGACAGGCCAGAATAAAAAATATATGCATAATGATGTACAAATTATAAAAACCACTGCCATTAAATTTAAATCTCTGACTCTGAGCTGCATAAGTGATAATGCGTGTTATTAAATATTTCCTTGTCAAACAACTGAGATGAGAAGCTAATGGAGAACTGTTATATTAGTGATCACCCTCTGAGTTAATCATTAGGTAAATTGAAACAAAAAAAATGGCAGCTTATAAAAGATTGAGATCGGACAGAAGTGAGGTATGACTGTAAAGCCCTGCAAAGCCCTTTTGAGGGGCAGTGAATCAAACATAGAAGAAGGGCACCCCCCCAAAGAAAAAAAAAACAGGCCCCACCACAGACAGCGATGGTAATTCTTGGCTAATACTTAGATAATTCTCAAACATTCTTCATTCATGGTTATTCGTTCTAATGACTTACTATGTCGAAATAACGAGATAATATCTCATTCTAACGACTTACTATGACGAAATAACATAATATCTTGTTCTAACGACTTATGTCGAAATAACGACTTACTATCTCATTATAACGACTGATTATGTTGAAATAACGAGATAATATCTCATTCTAACGACTTACTATCTCGTTATAACGACTTATGTCAAAATAACGAGAATATCTCATTCTAACAACTTACTATGTCGAAATAACAACTTACTATCTCGTTATAACGACTTATGTCAAAATAACGAGATAGTAAGTCGTCAGAACGAGATATTATGTCGAAATAACGAGATAATATCTCGTTCTAACGACATATGTCGAAATAACGACTGATTATCTCTGAAAAGGGCTTCAGTACTCAAACATTCTTAGCTCCTACTGAAGATTTTTTTAAAAGAAGTATGCGTTATGTAATTCGCACAATTTATTGGTTATGATGTTTTATCTTCCTACATTTCTGATGAAATTAATGATTTACATAACTTAATATGAGCATATTAAATAACTATTTACATATGAACGGTCATGTTTCGCTGAGCACACAACGGGGAGGGAAGCACCAGAGTCCAGAAGTTGGGTGAAACTCGGGATTTAGTAAGGGTAGAACATGATCAGGAGTGCGAGTCAAAGACATTAATGACAGGACTAGGGAAACATACTTGAATGCGGACTGAAATACACAAGACTAATTGAAAATAACAAGAAACAGCTGATGACATCGAGATTTCACACAAGGTTAACGAGGGGGGCGTGGCACACAGGAGGATCGGACAAGCAGGGCGTGACATCAACCATTAACTTAATGAACTTCAAGTTATCTCCATCTTTACTATTTTTCTCCATTTCTTCCCTTTCTGTTTGTCGTTCACCTTTTCAGCTCAGTATCTTCTCTGTCATCTTCTGAGTTTTAACATAACATTGCACCATATCCAGCAATATTACCTGTTTGCATTATAATGTTGAAAATTCACCTATTGTATGTGCATTAAAGCATGTTAGTGAATTATTCCCCACTAAAGTAATAGCTTTAGGGAACACTGCCAGGTAACAGATTAGGCTAGGATAATTAGTTTGTCAAGTAAATGAATATTATTTTTACAGTCCAAACATACACATTAAAAGAAAACGAAGACAGAGCTGTTTTTATAGCCAGAAGTCTGTTACATCGTAAAACTACTAAATAACTGAAGTATTTTAAACTTCATTAACTCATTGATACAAGCCAGTCTAGGGTCAGGCTGTAACCAGAACCTTGTTAAAAGACTCTGTTCACTTCAATGGAGCCTTTTTGCAGCAATGGCAGATCGTGGAGCCTCTCAATAGTTCCCAGGATATAGCAGCCAATACTAGCAGTGCTGTAGTTGCAGCACAACAAACCCATTTGTGAAGCACTTTTAAGGGGTAAAACATTTTTAAAAATCTGATTTTATATTATCAGCACATCAGTATCAAAACAACATGTGCATTAAAGCATGTTAGTAAATTATTCCCCACTAAAGTAATAGATTTAGGGAACACTGCCAACTAACAGATTAGGCTAGGACATAATGGATAAAGTTAGCAACGCATAACATTAACCACGAAGAGCCACTTAATTGTAAATTCTAATCTCTTAATGCCATTTTATCCAACATTCACCCTCACCCAGAGTCTCAGCTCCCTGGGTTTAGCAGGCCTTTCCCTCTTTAGGCCTATTTTTAATTAACCTTCCCAATGGTGTGCTCTTTGTGTTTGAATATGAATACCTCACATATTGTTTTGTTGTTGCAATCTTTAGTTATAGTGAGATTTTCCTGCTGACGTGAGCCAACCATCTTTTCCCTCTAAGTCACTATGGAAACCATACTGTCATGTCCTGCCTTCCTGCCCCTCTCCTTCCCTCTCTAGTGTGGCTCTAATGAGCCACACCTGTTGCTCATTTGTCTTGCCTCTCGTTTCAGCCCTCATGTGATTCACACCAGATGCCTCTCATTTGCTCATCAGTGGTGTACAAGAGCGCCTCCCAGTTCTGTGCTCCCTAGTCTGTTCATTGATGTCGCCTAATGTCTGCGCTCCAATGCCCCCCCATATCAGTTTTCCCTTCTTTATGACCCCATGTGGTCTACTTTTGTTTGTTCTCGTTCGTTTAACAAACCCCTCGTTGTTTTGCCCCTACGGCTGCTCCCACCTCCTTCGTTTCTGCATCGTGGCGCAAACATTTGTACATCTTTCTCCAAGCAACTAGAACATTCATCACAGCAAACCATGGTGGAGATTATATGCAAGGACAACATGGAGGAAAGGCCACAGACAAACTGCTTGACATGCTATTCATGTTTCTGAGTTTATTAGGCTATACGTGATTAAGTTTTTATGATGAAACCACGGGATTTCTGAAGCCACCACAAATTTAAGAAATGTTAGACCATTCATTTGATCTGAATTTTGAAACATATCAATAAAAATTAGGATATGATTGCTCAACTACCATACAAGTTTAAGTACATAATTTCTTTAAAAGTGATGTAATTGATGAATCGATGTAACTACATACATATTGGTATGCTATATAAATATTGTAAATAAATGCATTTATTGACAATTAATTGTTGTTTTGTCTCTCTATTTAGCACATTCAAATTGCCCACCAAGCACTCCCTGGAACTGTCTGAAGCATACATAAACCACATGACGATCAAGCATTTTGAACTTCCGTTGATGCGACTGACTTTCTACATGTCTCTGGCCATAACACAAAGACAAACAATTTATTGGTTGACTTATGAATCGTGGAGATAAGCACTTAACTGGTGTTAATATGACAGATAAAAAGAAAGAGGCTATGAAAAACGAACGACTAAGTAGACTGCGGCAGACCATGTATGTATGTGCAGACAGAGAATGAAAACAAAGTGACAAAAACTGCCTATGAAAGAGCGAATACCAGAACCACGCAAACAAAATTAATGGAATGGAAGAACAACAGAAGCCAGCAATTACAACAACTGGAAAAAAAACGGAAATGGAAATTAGCAAAATCAAAATTTGGAGCCCAGCTGTTGGACCTTGCTGGCTCAGTCTCCCTCTTTAAAAGAAATTTTCTTGCTGGTGCCCAGTCGTACTTGCTGACATGGCCTACCAGATGTGCCGTCATCGGGGGCCATGAGAGAAGACTTGAAATTAGAATTATAGTCATTACTATTGAACTTGATGGTATTTGTGTTTCTCTTTTACAAATTGTCATTTTCTCCTCAAACACATTACATTTTTATCATTTGTCACAATGCCTCCTCTGCGGCCGGCCTTCCGTTGCTGTTTTGGACGATTGACAGGTGGCTGCACTTCGGCTTAAGCATCCATGTTGTAGACCAACAATCAAGCAGCCCAGACCAAGACATACCCTTAATTCCGCACATTTGGAGAGCACTAATTACTCCAGCCGCCTCCACTTTCCTGGTGACTTAGGGAAGAAGAAAATGGCAGTTTTGGCAGAAAAAATGAGGGGAGCGAAAGACTACAGCCTAAACCCCGACTGTAGCCACCAAGCCCTGAAAAAGACGCCTGACTCTTTGTTGGTTCTCTTAATTCCACCTACTTGCTCCACATTTCCACCCTTTATATTTGTGTCATGAGACTGCTGTCTAATAAAGGTGACTTCTGCAGGGTGTTCACTCATGACACCCTCTTTTGCCTGCATGCTTTTGTACCTGGCCTGTGCAATAATATATATTGTTGTGAATACTGCTGAAGAGTATGTTTTTGTAGCTCTTCAAAGGGGAAAATATTAGTCTTAATAGCTGTTTTGTTTGGCTAAGTAATTATGAGCAATATGGTTAGTACAAGGTCCCATTATTAATGAGACACATGTTGTTGAATGTAGTTGTGGAAGTTTATAGTGACTGAATGTTGATTGTTAACATACTCACATTAATACCCAAAATAGAGCAGCTGTATTGATAAGATCAAGATTAGCTTTATTGATCCCAGGGGGAAATTCTGGTGCATACAACAGCAAGAACATTGCGAAAAAAGGTTACCTGGTACATTGGGCGGGGCTTAACAGCCCCCCCATGACGTCATCGTCAATGATTGACAGGGCCAGCTGCAGCCCCCCTTCCTTCCCAAACATTTCAAGCACAAAACGGCACAAGTCCCAAGTTTTTAAAACAGCAAAACACTATCAAAAGCCCAAACACTATTTTAAGCACAAACGGTACAAGGCGCAAGCTTTTCACAACCTAGCTAAAATTTAAATTAGTAAATTAAAGCTTGTATTAAAACAATGGTTACATCTATTAATTACGTTTTAAGTGATAATAAAGCGTATAGTAGTCTAAATGTAAAATAGCGCATACACGTGCCGTTAGGAG
>JAODKC010000002.1:7743097-7776359 GCA_026777985.1 Mormyrops attenuatus
GCACTGCTAGGACAGCTCGTATCAGGCTCCTAGAAGCAGGACTGAAGACCCATAAAGCAAGGAAGAAGCCCTTCATTAATCAGAAACAGAGAAGATGTGTGTGTGTGTGTATGTATATATATATATATATATATATAATAATTCACAGACGCACAGCCATATATGGAGAAATGAGTGAAACAATGCATATATAAACACACACACACACAGGTTTGTAATCATATCTTTGTGGGGACCATTTATTTCCATGGAGAAAACTCTAATCCCAACATATCGACCTTAAGCCCTACCCAGCCCTAACCTTAACCATATGTGGCCAATCAAAATACGAGACTTTTGGCATTTTTAGTTTTTTGATTATATTTACAAATCTTTGTGGGGACCTGCAAAATGGTCCCCACAACGTCAGAAATACAGGATTTTATTACATTGTGGGGGACATTTAGTCCACACAACGTAATATAAACCTAATCCACACACACACACACATATATATACATGTACATACATACATACATACATACACTCACACGCACGTATAATATATCTAGAAATAAGTGCTACAATCCAAAATGCATGTAAATAACTAGACAAGATGCTGTTGGAACGACAATATATTCCTCGGACAGGCCTGTCACTCCCTCTAATCTTTCCTCTTCCTAAACCCCCAAACTCCTATAATTTCAAGAATTACTACTGTAGGTGGATCAACTGGAAATGCACAAGCCTGTTTTTACATGAATGCTCCAAGGCCTGCTCGTGACTTAGCTCTGAAACTACATCACTTAATTTACTGCACAATCCAATTACATGCTAATTTGCACACTTTCCCCATCAATTAGGTGTTTATCTATTTCTTTGAGTAGGTCTTTATGTCCATGTTTTTAATGTCATTTATACTGTTTGTATTTTGTCTAAACATTTACGTTAATTTCTCTTGTACATTATCATTTCCATTCCTGATTTATACTCATATTTCCCAAATAGACTTAATTGCATGACTGCACTGACATGTGGCTAAAAGACTGGTCAATAATAAAAATGTATCATTGAATGTATTTGTATGACTTTATAAGTATCTTCAATTAGTAATGACAACATTTGTTTGTCTCCACACTAAATGCAATAGGCGAGAACTTTCTCTAATAATGTATTTAAATGCAATGACACCTGATCAGCCTTTCATGTAATTTCATACAATTGGTTGCACAATTGTCTCCAAATTCCATGAGGGTGCTGTAGATGTAGCAAGTAACATGACCATTTTTCAGCTGCACAGTGGCTGCCTTATGTTGAGCTTATATAAGGAACAATAGTGCAAATAAACAAACCATCCCTGTGGGATTTATTCCTTAAAACTTTTTGGAATGTTAAAAAGAATTGTTCTAGTTTTTCAGCTCAACATTAGTCATAAAGTAAAGTTTGTACTTTGTGTGTGTATGTGTGTGTGGGTGGATTACGTTTATATTACATTGTGAGGACGAAGTGTCCCCCACAATATAATAAAAACCTGTTATTTTGACATTGTGGGGCCATTTTCAGGTCCCCACAAAGATCTGTGAATGTAATCAAGAAACTAAAAATGCCAGAAGTCTCATATTTTGTTTGGTTACTTATGGTTATGGTTAGGGCTGGTGGGTTAAGATTGTCATGTTGGGGAGTTTTCCCCATAGAAATGAATGGAGAGTCCCCACAAAGATATAATTACAAACATATTTGAGTGTGTGTGTGTGGCATTTTCCAGTTAAGGACATACAGACTGTGTTTGGTATGTTATGCACTCACCGGCCACTGCATTAGTAACACCATTATAAAACTGGGTAGCCCCCCCCCATTCCTTAAAGATTCTGCCCTTTCCTTCCTTTGCAATTTGTCTGAAAATGAAACCTGCTGTAGTTCTTCATCCATATAATGTTTTTCTAAAACAGTAATAAAATCTGTCAAAAACTATTTGACTTATCACAACCACAAGGTCACTGTTGCCTCACATGTACTGTATATAGCTGGTGATTTTAATCCCAGTCTCACCCCATGTGACATGTTGGTATTTTTGCACCAGGTAGAGATGCTCTGAACGATTGGCAGCCAGTTTACTGTAAATTTTACTTGACTGGCAGCCTGTAACTTGACTGATGTCAAATACTGATTTTGCAGATGAAGTTCTTTGTGCACATGTGCAGTATGGAAAACAGCGTAGCCTGAATGCACTGCCAGCATCACGTGATGAGGTTTATGTGGTGCTGTGGACATCCGGGCTGTAGGATAGCAGAGTGGACCAGACAGCAGCGCTTTCTTCATACTTAAACGGAGCTGTGAGGGAAAGGTTCCTACTGTACAACCATCTCTCATCCCACCTTTTTTGGTTTAATGTTCTGCACTGCAGCATTTGTTTAGAAACTCCTCTGAATGCCAAATACTTTATCCTGAATATTGGCTTCTTAAAAAAGTCTGATACCTATTACTTTTTCTTGGACAATTGAAAAACTTTGTTTCCATTTCTATAATTGTACCATTCACTGTTAGATCTCAGTCCCTTGCCCACTTCTTAGCATTTTTCAAAATTACGCAGTGGGGGGGGGGGGGAATTATTCTGCGTTCCATTTACCTTGGAGGTCAGAATTCAGAACTGGGAATGACATCACACCTGAGTTATCTGCGTTCCAGTACAAGAAGTCTGAAAGCCATTTAGCAATATCAGGGACTCCTTTCGAAATGCAGGTTTTATTACTTAGCTGGATAACTTATCGGATTTAAGGTACCCCAGTTTAAATGGCCATTATCTTCGTTCACTTACATTTAACTCAAACTACCTTAAATCTGACAAGTTATTCGGCTAAGCAAGAAATCTGAATAGAACAAATACTCAAAATACTCATTGTAGACCACAGCTACAACAGTTGATGTACACATATATTGCCTGGGGACACAAAAGAGCGGAAAACAACAATATCTGTGGTTGCATTCAGTGACATTACAGTTATCTCCATTCGTTTTAATATTTCAGTACTTGTGAAACAGATGTTATCAGCCAGATACCATATGCTGCTGAATTTTTTTAATGTACATGGATGGAGCGCTAGGATGTCAGAACCTATTTGTGCCAGCCCTGGTTGCTAGGCACAAAGAACCCAGATATCAAAATCTAAAAAGCCTACGCAAAGTGGCCTAAAGGCAATACATGTTCCGAAGAAAAACAAAAACACACATCACTAAATACGAAATATTACAGGAGACTAAGCTAAGGCGAAATAGCAGTGGCATCTGAGTAAGGCTTCTGGTGGGAATCATAATACAAGATAGTCACTATGCTATGAAAATGGCTCTCTATTAAAACTGCATGCTTATTACGGCACCACGCGCAGACCAGCAAACCCTACGAAATGCGGGAAAGAGCGGCGTCTCACTCCAGGAGCACTGCAGTGATACCCACATGAACTATTTCACTGTTACAATCACCGCTCTTTAAGGACCAAACTTGTGGAGGATACAACAATCAGAGTCTAAGTGGGAACGGCATAGACGAGAAGTTAACTATGGCGACAACATTCAGATACCCCAGATACCCAAAAGTTGACGAAATGTCACCCAGCAAAACGCCTTAAACAAACAAATTCCCAGGCTGAACTTCTGAACACTCTGCTAAAAGAATCCTGAGCAACACTGAGCAAACCAAGGCCTACTGCATCTGAATGGATGGGTCTCAGGTGTAGCTAATATATGGGACTGATCCAATTAGCAGCTTATATCAGAGACTTGCAAGAGAAGGTATTCCCAAGGCCGTCCAACAACCTCCCGCGGTTACACACACAAAGTGTTATTGGTGCCACTTTACAATAAGGCTACCCATATAAAGAGTTTATGAGTGGTTTATAATCTGGTTATTAATTAGGTTGTAACACTGGATGGATGGATGGATGGAAAAGGGAACCTTATTGTAAAGTGATACACTGTAATTCATAGGAAGTGACACTATACAAACATTTCCAGGGTTACATTATAACCATTTACAATCCCAATTGAAACTTTCTGATCAAACCCAACAAACACATTCAAGATGATTATTTTGAGGTTTTAATTAGTCATTTTAGTGAGTTACTCCTTCTAAGCTTAGGCCAGTAATACAGAAAAGGAATTTTCTGGTGTGTTCAATTTATATGATCCTAATAAAGATGGAGAACACCATATGAAGCATGAAAGCCCTTATCTGTATAAAATCTAGAAAACTGAATCCAGGCATCTTCAAGGCTGGATTAAAGCATTTATCAACTTCCAGTGAATCACTGAAACTACACACTCATCTCACTCTCTTTAATCCAGCTTCTTTCATAATATCCTAAAGTGCATCTAAAGTGTAGCCTAAAGCTTGATTTGATGGACGTTTTAGAGAATTTCTCTGAGGTCTGCAAGGTATGTGAAATTCATGTCAATGTTTCATCAAAATCAAAAAATGTGAAAAAATGGAAATTTGTTGAAGGAAAATCGTATGACCCAATAGCTCTAAACCTTCATGGACTGGAATTCGTTGTTCCCTTAAATTAGAGTCCAATTCAATTCAATTCAATTCAAAGAACTTTATTTGTCCCACAGGGGCAATTTAAATAATAGAATTGAATTCTATACCCATTTATCCTATGGAGGGTCCAGAGCCTGTTCCAGAAGCTATGGACACAAGACAACTCTGGATGGGGTGTCAACACATTATGGGGCCCACTTACACAACTCGGTAACTCGACACAGGGAGAACATGCAAACTCCACACATGGAGCCATGGTTGGGGACTCGAACCCTGGTCCCAGAGGTATGAAGAAATAGTGCTAACCACTTTGCCACCTCTGGTCTGAGACATTGCATGCTAACCCAACATTTAGTACTCATAGTTGATGTGTTGAATTCAAAAGGCACGGGCAGGGGTGAAGACCTGCGTGACATTGATAAGGGAGAAATTGTTATGGCCAGATGTCTGTGTCAGAGCATCTCTGAAACTACAGGGCTCTGGGGCGCTCACAGTCAGCCATGGTAAATTACCTACTGAGAGTGGTCTGAGGGGGGAAAAACCACAAACTGCTCACAGGATGATGGGCGACCAAGGTACATCGAAACCAGATGCGACTGAAGGTCATTCTGTCTGGTATGAAGCAAGAGAATGGCTATTTTGGCACAAATCTCAGATAATTTTAATGATGGTCACAGGAGTAATGTAACATCACAGAGTGAATTGAGCTCTTCTGCGTAAGTGTCTGTGCAGCCACAGGCCAATCCGAGTGCCCAAGCTCAGCCCTGTACACAGTCAAGAGTGCCAGGGGACATGAGTGTCGGAAATGGACCTTAGGGAAATGGAAGAAGGTTGACTGGTCCAATGAATCCCATTTTCTATTGCATCCTGTGGACTGTCATGTAGGTGTCCAACATCTGTGGCGTGTGTTAGACCAATATGTCAAATACATGACTACAGAGCCTCACACACAACACACCACTTCCCATGACCATCATTAAAATTATCTACAAGGGCCACAGTAGCCCTTTTGTTGGTTTGCACCAGTTCTTTCACATGTTGTATTGACAAGTCTTTTCCTCCCAGCGCCATGTCAGTGGGTCGCGGTTCTTCCTTCCTTGGACACCTCTCAGCTGACAATGAACACCCCCCAACATATATTATTTTTGTGCCGTTGCTCTCTGTCATGCTAGTGTAATGTAATTAGAGGCTCGCTACCAAACCATGCACATTCTTTTTTCTTCGGTTTCCTGTTGCTGGCAGATACTGTCAGTTGTTCTATTATGGACACTGACAAACACGCATGTCTTCTTTAGAGAAGACAGCACTTCCAGGCTAACTATACAATTTGAAAGACTTGGAAGAAGAAGAAATGAACAGAAAATGGATGGGTGTTTGGGGTATGGAATGCATCCAGTCCCATGTAAGTAAAATAACATTAACAATAGAGTGTGAAACAAACTAAGCTCATTCTGCAAATGTAACATCTTTGTGCATATCTTGTTTTGAGAAAGGAATTTCTGTTTGTATTATCTAAGCATATGGCTGTTTTCCAAATTAACAATATTTTTCAAATATGTAGCGATTTTAATTCTCTTTCTACTTCAGCATTATTATGCTTTTTCTGATTCCACAATGCAGTTCATGTCAATTGCACTTGTGCTCAGAACAGCTGATCTCAACTCTGCAGAGAATATTAAACGGTATAAAATGTCTCCTCCTCTACAGGATACCACACATCGCCTACTTCATTCTCTCAACACGAAGGAAAGTTCAGGAAATTCTCTTCTTTGGATGAGAGACAGCTTTTCTTTTAATGTCCTCAGTTAAATGATGATGAAAGTCTGTGTCAGAATATAGCATTTTTAACAGATCTATTGTAATGAACTTTACCTGGTATTTCACTTCTCCATGAGACTTTTTTATATTATTTTTTAACATTTGATTTTACCAGCTTGGTACTAGAGTTTGAACAAAGCAATTTCAACATAGTCAATCACAGACATTTTCTATGATCATCCATTTGAAGGGCAAAAATTACAGTTTGTGAACTGGATAATAGCTCTTGTTTTGTGATAGACCTCTGATTGCTAAAGCAATGACTGCTTTCTGTCATTGCTACTCTTAACATGCAGTTTTCAGCATAGCGATACTTGCACTGAGCATGTAAGGCATTATACAACAGCAGATTCTGCCTTTGTCAATAACAGCATTTACTGGGCGTTCTGGTGCCCTAGGTGAGATTCTCCTGATCAGGCATCTTAGCCATTTAATGCGTAGTCAAATAATGAGCGAATCTTTTGCCCCGGCCTGCGTGCTATATGGAATCTGGTGGAGCTGCATGCCTTGCTGCTTGTAGCCAAACGCTATTTGCAGGTATCTCTTGCAGGTATCTCTTGCAGGTATAAAAACAAGCCGCTGTGTGTGAGCTGATACTTCGATTTGGGATGATAAATGTAAACAGCACCAAGGCACCGTATCGCCACAAAAATGCTTTACGGCCTGGAGAGATTAAATATATTTAACATCATCCAACAGTTAGTCCCGGCCAGGGAATCTGATTGGACAAGAAGCATTCTGTGAGTGCTCTCGGACATTTCACGTCAGGAACATTAACCTTTTTATTTTTTCAATTCTTTCAGTCACCCAACACATTTTTATGAACCGCTGAGATCTCACTTTCTCACGGTGTAGTAATGCCAAATGCAAGTTCGTATTTTATTCTATCACTCTATTTGTGAAGTTAAATTTCACAAGAAACATACATATGTAATTCAAGAAATGCACATCCTGAGGCTTGTGAGAATAAATACTTCTGAGAATGAAATCTATAACTAATGAGTATATGTACAAATAAACAGCCATTTTTAAATGTAATCCTGGTTTCAGTTTTTATTTTTATAATTTCTCTAAATTGCTTCTTGCTCATGAAGATAAGCCCTTAGTCACCTTTTTTATCCATTTAATTATTCTCTGTTATTTGGGGCTTTAATGAATAGACTGAAGCCTAATGCTTGTGACTCTGTGTCAGTAATGACTGCTTAACCTGCACCCAGAGTATTTTCAGTTTCTTATGTAACCGTGAATTTGAAGTATATAAATATCCGTTATAGAACAATGAGATTTCTTTAATCACTTCTAAAATGCATTTCCTCCTCAAATGGCTTTATTCCTACATTTCCCATGTTATTACTCATCATCCATTTACTTTTCTTTCTGAAAACACTGGTCCTGAGAAACATCTTTGCTATGTAATGTCTGGTTCACTCTATATGAATGGCAGATGGATAGCAAGTAATTAGTTTTGTTTTCCAAAATGAAATAATGAAAGGGTGATCATGACAAATTTAAAATTACAAACACTTCAGTATTTGTTGTGTATGCAAAACAATAAATTACTTACATACATCCTGAAGACTATTGTACCAAATGAAGAAAAGACAACAATTACAGCAGTCAACAAGTAATAACAGCACATAAATAACAATAAAAGAGGCCCATGGACAAACGTAGCGAATACATGTAAAAGAAATGAGAGGTAGAATTGGCGGTATTAGAGATAGAAACCAGGGAATAACGTGTCAGAGTGTCAGTTGCAGCAGGATTTGATGTGCAATTAACATTTCTTGAGGAGCCTAATTGCCTGCAGCTTAAAACCATCCTTGAGACGTCCATATATTACAGATTGATGAACCCTCAGGAGCGCTTTTAGAGCAGCTATGGGCAATATAAAATGAGTTTGTGCTCATCCAAATGCATTTAAAATATGGGGAAAATTCATTAATTTGGAAAAAATTTTATTTTACCAAAGGTCATTTAGTTCTGAAATACTGCAGATTTTTCAGCTAAAATTCAACAAGAGGTATTAAAAAGGAATGTAAATACTTCAGAGGAACAATTCTCATTTAAAAGAATTGACAACAATGAATGTGGGACGAGCAGGACTACCTGTACGTGCAGGAAGGAGGCCGTCTCCCAAAAGGAGTTTAACGATAGGAGGGGAAGCATGCATATTAAAAAGGCAAAAAGCGCACAGCTATAGGTTGAATGTGTTATATAAGCTGAACGTGTGCAGAATACATAACTAACAGTCAGTATATGCCTATGTGCTTGTACTATGGTGTTCTTACAGTAATTTTGGTGGGATCTTATTTCCAGAAACTGGGAAATATCTTTTTCTGGATTTCACCTACTATTCTGCATTGTATGTTGGTGCAGTAAAAAAATATTTATGTAGTGAAGGGGACCTTATTATTATTATTATTATTTTATTGTTAACAGTAACTACAGTAATAATAATAATAACAATACATTTGGCAATGCATGTTCAGTCTCAAGACATTGCTTTCATGTACCATTTTCATAGGGAATCACACAGTGTGTCAATTATACAATTACTAAAAACACCTTCTTTTATTAATTGTAAACTGTGTTTTTAGTAATGAATAATATCCTGTGATTGTGAGGAGAAGGAATATCATGATACAATTAGACCTCAGGCCATAATGAATCATTAATCTGTGACGCCAGCACACTGTAACAAGAGAAATAATAATAATTATAAATGAGAGGGGTTAACAGGAAAACACAATAAATACAGCAAATAAATGTCAGAAAAAATGTGTTCAAAATCCAGCTGATGAAAGTGCAGAATAAATTGCTGATCAACCAAAATATGAAAATCATGAAATTTTAACAACATGGACTGTGGAACAGCCCAAACCCACTGCAGTGTTGTTGGATTTCTCTGACAGCAGTTGTACAAAGCACGTATCTCTTAATGTATGGATATTTTAGCAGCAACCAAGA
The DNA here is from genome assembly GCA_026777985.1 of Mormyrops attenuatus. Taxonomy (NCBI): domain Eukaryota; kingdom Metazoa; phylum Chordata; class Actinopteri; order Osteoglossiformes; family Mormyridae; genus Mormyrops; species Mormyrops attenuatus. Next base: position 7,752,399 of record JAODKC010000002.1, read on the forward strand.
AAATTGTTTTCATCCAGTAATACATCATTAATTGGATAATTCAACCAGATATTAATACAATTGTTTGATCTACAGTAAAGTTTTATTTTATACATTCCCAAATATATTTAGTTGATACTGACAGTACAAAATTATCATGTATCATATTACATTATAGTATATTACAGAAGCTTAACTCCTTTAAGGAAGAACCCCTCTATCATACCTGTGTTCAAAGGATTCATTTTGGTTTCCCTCAAAATATTTTTCTCTAATTATTATTTTCAATTACCATTTTTTCCCGTCTCGGGTGTCTTGGAACAGTTTTTCATCTTAAGTCTCTTGGAGCATTTTATAAACAAGTAAGGAAATTCATGGATAAGCCCTCTGCCAAACAGATGGAAATGGAGCCATGGCTTCATCATCCTATAGGTGATGAGTCCGTGACAGGAGAACTTCTGGAGACAGTCATCGGGGTACCTGTACGCATGCAGCTCCCCGGTGTGAGACTTTGCGAAATGCCAAAAAGCTTAGGAGCCGACTGGGAACTGTCATCCTCATAGCCTACTGAAGGACAATGTTATGCCAAACCGCCGGTCAAATCTCAAGGCGGAGTCACATGCAGCTACGAATACAAAGCAGGCAATAAATAATTCATGTAAAGGATCTTGGGGGTGGGGGGGGTTCAATTTAAGTTGACTAGGAACATACATTTGCGCAGTACCTACTTCAGGAAGATGGCTGTTTGCACACGTATGGTGCAGCTGTTGTGTGTCACATCATAACATCCATTTTTCAAGCAGACACATCAACCTAAGGTTGTAAATGCTGCCATAAACTATATTCTACATTCTTCAGAAAATGTTATAAGTCTGACTAGTCATCATAAGGCAGGCAGTGAGGCTCACAATGTCATATTAAGTATCAGTGTAATCCCTGTTATTGAAGAATCCATTTACAACCTTTTTCAATTATTGGAATGCTTAGAATGTATACGTTTTTCAGTTCCCAAACTATTGATTCTCTCATGCACCAAAGTCAGAAAACTGCATAGCTCTGTGCTTTTTTTCCACTTAAGCGTATTTTCCTATAGTCTGGGGTTTATGTGCGTTTAGGTGCTTTGAGTGTAGAAACACCAAAATATCGACATGTTGCATATAAATGAACCTTATCTACATCCTGCCATTGACTTAAGTGCTATTATTTGTATTGTTTGCTACGCATCCTGGAGAGCTCTATTAAGTCTCTACGTGGCCAAACGCAACATTGAGTCAGGCTTTTCTCTTGTATTACCATAGTAGGTTTCTTAATAACCAATTATTCTGCCAGGGTTACCTTCATGTGCACCACCTGTGTCTTACCCTTTATATGTTAAGGCGTAGGCCTGGCTGCTAAGTCAAGCATTAGTTGTGTGTTGTAGTGGTCAGTGTTGCATTTGTTTGTGTAGGTGATGTTATGTGTGTATTTGTGAAGTTATGTCAGTGGTCATGTCCTCCTTTTGCATTACTCTACCTTGTGGGTTGCACAATAAATCCCATGGACTCTGCACATGCATCCTGGTCTCCCTACACCTGTGCCTGGTCACAATGTGACATATTGCAGTGTTAAGAAAGCTGAATATTTAACAAAACTTTGTACAATTATTATACATTTAGAAATAAATGCCACAATCCCAAACACATGTACTGGGTTACATGCAATAAAGTTGAAAGATTTAAAAACATTTTATCTAATTTTGTGTTATTTGTGGAAGTAGTCTACCACCAAGCTCAATGCAATTCTGCAGTACACCTGAGTAAAACTGTAAGCATTACCGTAAAATGCAAACAGTATTTTATAAAAGACATTCATATAAAGGACATTCACTCTCAGTACTTTATTGGCTCTATTATGCAACTCTGGACATGAGTTTTTAGCTTTCTGGCAACGTTATTAATTTAGAAAATATAATTGTCTCATAAGTCAATCACATTTTTCTTTAAAAAAAAAAATCTAGAAAAGTTTTCTGGAAATCATGTTGGCCAAAAAGGTATTAAATAAAACATACATCACAGCCACATTGTTCTCGATTTTACTGTTACGTCAAAAAAATAAATAAAAAGCAAGGGCAAAATTGACAGAGAGTTTAATTATACTGTAAATCAATTCTGTAAGACCACAAGCGACCTTGCTCCAATTGAATTTATTTAATAATCAAGCCAATGTCCATGCATTATACCCAGGCAGAAATATTTGTTATTCATTAGTTAGAGATTCAGTAGCCCCAAATATCCTTTGTATCTAATATCTTCTGATGATATCTGCAGTAATCTAGTTAGAACAGCCTCATTCTCATTTATCCATGTTAGCATGAGGTAGGTATTTCAAGCTAAGTAACCCATTAGTCTAACTTCCAACCGCATGTTGAAGTCAGGGTCACATGTGTCTGTGTCTTGGCTTTTCACTGTTACTTACTGCATACACACTTAGGAAGAGAAAACAGTTCAACCAAGGAGACCTCAATAGATAGTTTAGGCACTAGTGTTTATTTGTTGAAACAATTTAAATGAGTATGTGAACAGTGATTTGGCGAAGCCCGTCTCTTGGTCGTCGGTTCCATCGACTCTGAAGCTGACAGATCAGGCTGGGCGACCAGACAGGAGGCGAAGGAGCCGACCCTGGACCAGGACGGGGAGCCGAAGGTGCTGGAGGGGAGGAGGCGGGGAAACCGAATAGCTGTAACGACAAAGACGCGGGTTAGACTTACTCTCTATATATAAAATCTGGACCGATGTGATTGGACACGCTGGCCTTCATTAGGTCTCCTTGTTTGAACTTTCGCATTCACTTTCATTTAAATTCCCATTTTGTACATAAAGTCATATTATTGGTTGTTGATCTGATTTATTATATCATATCATATCCATCAGTAACTACTACTGTGAGTTACTCGCACCACTTTGTACTTGCCAATTTAATGTAGCTTTATGGATGTGAACAGATTTACACTGTTATACATGTAGTTAAACAGTCATAAGGATACGTAAGAATTATCTGTGGTATTTTGTGGCTAAAAGGTAAAATGAATAGAAAAAGCGAAAGTAACGTGGAACATAGAAAAGGGTATCCTTTCTGACAAATGAATATTGCAAAAAATATAATTATAATAACCATTTAGAGAGGAACATTTAATCTCAAATAAAAAAAATAAACAAAATAATGGGTTTCAAAAATTGCATGCCTTGGGATATCATTCCTTGTTTTGATTCACGTTAATTTATCGCTTTACCTTCGTACTTGCTTCAGGTCTAGAGTGAAATGTGGCACTGTCAAATGCCTGTTTCTATATGTATAAAATGTGTAAAAATTTGAACACTGCACTGCAGTAAAGAGAGATGTTATCCAAGCTTTTTGTGTGTGTATGTATGTTAAGCATACACATTTCCTACCAAAGCTACTGCGTATCAGCAGGATAATAATAGTTTTTAATTAGTCTTTTAACTCCACTGGTTTGGCCATATGTTCATAAGATAGAGGCTACAATTCTTTTGCATAGTGGTAATTTGAAAGATTACTTAGGCCACTTGCCAGTGGTAGAAGCTTCATATGTAAATGCTGTTTCTACCATGGTTTTCCCATTTAATATGCCCACTAGGAAGTTTAACCTGAATTCTGTTTAGCTCACTAGTATTCATTTAAGGAATATTTGACTAATCTTATGCTTAATCATTTGAATACCAGATATTGAATGTTTGAAATTAGATGAGCCAGATAATTAAATATGCAATGCGGTTGAGTTGTGGATGGGGTGGGGTGAAGGGCGGTGGGGGGGGTAGTATCTAACAGTTTCTACAAATTTAAACTTAGGAGCTGGAGGAAGTAGGTAATGAAGATGTAATCCTAGCTTAATAAATATTCGAGTATATGAGTGTGTTAGCTTGCTGACAGTTTCCCTAGAACTTTTATTGGTAATTATATGCACTTCCAGTCAAAAGTTTGGACATGCCAAGGTTTTCTTCATTTTCATGATTTTCTAACTTTTAAAGTAAGTCAAGACATCATAACTGCAAAAAAAAAAACATGCTGAATTATGCAGTGACCAAAAAAGTGCTGAACAAATCAAAACCATCTTATACTTTATATTTAAACTTCCTACATATGCTGAGCATTTGGTTTAAGTTAGGTGACTGAGACTGTGACTGTGAAGGCCAGGTCATCTGCTGCAGCACAGCCTCTCCCTCTTTAACTAATACCTGTTAGAAAGTCAGAAGCTGTGCTTCGGGTCATTGTCATGTGGAAAAACAAATGAATGCCCAATTAAGTGCAAACCAGTTGCTGCAGTCTGCTACAATAGTCATGCTGGGTGAGTCTGCCTTCAATTCTAAGTAAATTCTTGACAGTACCACTGGCTAGGAGCCTCCAACCCATCAGAACTCTGCCATGTTTCACAGCAGGCACAGAGATCATCCATTCAGCACCTCATTTGCATAAAAGGACATGAAGGTTGTACCAGAAATCTCAAATTGGGACTAAACTTGGACTATACCAAAGCTGCTGCTAAGTTCGCAACAAGCATATTACAAATTCAGAATTTTTATGACAAAAAATAACTGTCTAATATTCACTGTCAAATGTAACTACTGCAATATTTTCTACAATGAGACTGTCCAAAAATTTCAGTAGACTCAGCTGTAACTCTTGTGGTGGCACAAATAATATAATATTATGCTCTTTCTTACAGAATATATTAACTACAAACTAAGTTTTAGTTGCATAGTGATCTCATGTTCATTCATCATTAATGAATTGCGACATCTTTTATCTCAAGCAGTTACTATATTTGTTACCGTGTCTGTTAAAGGTGGGAATTGGACCACCCAAATCTAAATATGTTTGCTGATTCAATAAGTATCGCAATTTTAAAGCAGATTTTGCTGAAGAGCATTTCAGGTCTCCATTTAAAGCAAAGACGAGGGCTGTAATGTGTGCCTTGCAATTACAGTATTTAAAGATTATTATTATCTTCAGTTCGGAACACGCAATGAAACAAATTAATACATTTCTTGACACACGTGAAACCGGATTTCACAAGTAAATGTTCAACATGCAAGAGTGGCTTTGAGTTGGTTACACTTAGTGGTAGAAACCTCAATAACCCTCCCTCATCACTTAAATCAGTAGTTGAGGAACATATTGGCTTCCCAATAAATTATGTGAACACCATTTAGCTCTTATCCAGAGCAACTTACATTTTCCTAAGTTTAGGGACAGTCCCCTTGGACCCAGTTGGGATTAAGGGTCTTGCTTAAGGACCCAATGTTGGTAATGCTAGAGGGGGGGACTCAAACCTGCGATCGCATGGTCCAGAGGCAAGCATCCTAACCACTAGACTACCAACACACCCAAAAGAGAGATTAGTTGATAAGTCTAAGAATGTCCATTATACCGAACTCTGATATTTTTCTGGAAACACATCCAACATGCTAACTCATTTTAGATGAAATCATCCAAGTGTGTGCTTTTGCCAGGAAATTCAGAACAGGCTAAGAAAAGTAAATTTTAGCCCCGATTTTCTGCTTGCCAAAAGTTTGTGGTGATCTCCAACAAAAGCCTCAGATTGGAGGCATATCGGTGTTCGCTTGGCGCTTGTAAATCAATGCTCAATAGCCATTCAAAGAAGTGACCGGACAGAGTAGCTGATGCGTCACAGATGCCCATCATATATCTAGCTAAATATAGCTAAATATCAGGGGCCAGCTGCACGAAACACCTTAAATTTTCCCCTTTAGTGTGACACTTAAGGTTTGATTTCTTCTTAGCTGAGGGATTTATTTAAAGGCGTTGCACAGAATCTCTTCCAAGGTCTCCTTAGTTAAACAAGAACTCACATGTAGCACGAGTATTAACTGCCCACTCACAAGATGTTGACATAACTTAATGTTTTATATGTTGAAGGTGTTAAGCACTTGAAGGTTATTGTTTGAAGATTTACATAAATGTATCCAATGGCTTAATTTAGATGTACGTTGTTGGACGAAATCTGATAGAATTCAATATTAACTACAAATCCCATAATGCCATGGGATTTCACTGTTAATACCAGATGTATGTACAAGTGACATTTATGAAGGTAAAGACTGCATTGTTTTAGCTTGTGCCATTGTCCATTATTGCTGGTTAGATAGAAATAGAACATTAATCGTTCATGCACAAATTCAACATTTGAGAGTAGTACAGGCAGCTGCGAGTGAGAAATGTAGCTATGCAAGGTAAACTCTGCTCATGAAGCTGAATTCTGCTCATGCAAATCAACCTGACTTTTGACAGTTTAGGGGACAAAACCAAGGGAGACCCAGGCCCTCTTATGATTGGTCACTTTCAACTCGATTACACTCACAAGGAGGTCAATGTCCCTTGACTGACAGTTTCCCTTAACTGGACAAATGGCATACAGTTTAAACAGAGGTCATACAGATCTGCACTCCTATTTAGAAGGTGGTGATAGTGCACCAAGTATTGTTTTCCAACTGCCAAAAACAAAAGAAGAAAGGGTTTGACCAGAGGCTTGTTATTTTAAACATCTGAGCCCTGACTGGAAGTCTGCATTACTGCTGATGCTGCACCGATCCATCTCTCAATCTCCCGCTCCCTCCTTCCCTCACTCACCAAAGTACTTAAACTCCTCCGCTTGGGGCAGAAACTCATCTCCCAGCCGGAGCAGGCAATCCACCCTTTTCTGGTCGAGAACCATGGCTTCAGACTTGGAGGTGCTGATCCTCTTCCCGGCCATCTCACACTCAGCTGTATACTGCCCTAGTGCATGCTGCAGGTCACCAGTCAACGACGCCAACAGGATCACGTCATCCACAAAAAGCAAAGATGAAATCCTAAGACCCTTGAACTGGACCCCCTCCGCCCCTTAGCTATGCCTAGAAATTCTGTCCATAAAAATTATGAACAGAATCGGTGACAAAGGGCAGCCCCAATGGAGTCCACCATCCACTGGGAACGAGTCCGACTTACTGCTGGCAATGCAAACCAAACCGGGGGGCTATAAGCAGACCCACCCCTGCCCTGCACCTCTCCCTTTTGGCAACTCCAGAGTGGAAAAGAGTCCAGCCCATCTCCAGGAGTTTGGATCTAGAGCCACAGGTGTGCACTGAGGTAAGTTTGACAATATCTAGGTGGTATGTCTCTGCCTCCCACTGCAGCTCAGGCTCCTTTCGCACCAGAAAAGTTACGTTCCACTTACCTAGAGCCAGTTTTGGTTGCTGACGATTGATCCATCAAGGCCCCTGCCTTCAATTGACACCCGATCTACATTGCACCCGACCCCAACGGCTCCCCCTGCATGTGGTGGGTCCACAGGGGGATGAACCCATGTTACCTCTTTGGGCTATGCCTGGCCGGGCCACATGGGTGGAGACACGGCCACCAGGAGCTCACCTTCGAGATCCCGCTCCAGGCCTGTCTCCAGGGCAAGGCCCCGGTCTCTCCAATCCGGGCGAGGTGACACATTCCTTGATTTTAATTCTGATGAGGGTGGATATGAGCCGCATGTAGTCTGCCTGCTTACCTAGGACCAATTTGCCTTGGGAAAACATAGCTCCTAGGATCACAGAGGCACACAAACCCTTCCACCACATTAAGGTGGCGATTCATGGAGGAGTGTAAACAGCCATTGTAGAAATCATTGATGATCCAATTCTTAATCTGAATGGTCATATAACGGCCAAGAAATATGGGATTTTTTTGCACCCTAAAGTACAAACATGATGTTCCCTTCCGCAAATCTAAAGACTGAACATGGCCCCATATCTTATTATGTCTATGATATTAATATGTTTTATGTGATTTTATTTTGCCCAGCCCCTGTGTATGCATAATCATCTTATTCAGAAAATACAGGAATATCGAATACAGAGGTATACTGCAGCTACTTGTGCATTTTTTTGGATACTGTGCCTCCTATCACACATGGTTGGACACATCTGGTGGGATCTTACATGATTACGGACGGACAGCTTTCAGAAGTACAGAAGCATTTGTTCTTGTCATACAAGACAGGGGCAAATACATTATCATGTAATTGCAAGTTGTAGACAAAAGTACATTCCGCTTTACTGGGTATTTACAGGTTAATTCATGTCTTATTTTGAGATATGTATTCTCCCCAGGTTGTGTGGAATTCCTCTGGGTTTTCTGACTAACCCCTGCACTCTAAATACATGCAATTCAGCTAATTCTTATCTTTATTCTGTCAGTAGTGTGACAGAAGTAGTCCATATCTGATCTGAGAAAGACTGTCATGTCATCATATCCAACTATACCTCAGTAATCAGAATACAACAAAACCTACTAAACGGGTGAAATACACTACTGTAAAAGAAATATATAATCATATGTATTATATCCAATCATAATCTAGACTTGTTTTCATTCTCCGTCCACTGCACCTCCTCTGTTCACCCCTGTTCTTCAGTACAATTTCCACAAAAAGAAATAATAATAATAATAATAATGAGATGGAAAGAATGAATGTTAGATTTACAGAGATCTTTTCAAACAACCAAAGTGCTTTATAGAATCAATGGGTAGCCACTGTGTACGACCCACCTGGATGATACTACAGCAGCCATTTTGCCCCAGTACGCTCACCACCAGTAGCTAAGGTGGTGAAGGGGCAAGAGAGAATTCACTAGTCAGATATAGGGGAAGATTAGGAGGCCAGATTTGAAAGAGTCACAGTGGGCAATTTAGCCAGGACATCAGACCACCCGTACTCTTTCGAAAGAACCCCTGGGATCTTCATATGACCTCAGAGTCAGGACCTCAGGTTTATGTCTCATCCAAAGGACGGTGCCATTTTTACAGCAGTGTCCCCGTCACAGCACTGGGGCACTGGGATCCACACAGATCACAGGATGGGCTATCCTGTTGGCCATAGTGACCCTGTCACTGCACTAGGGCATTGGGATCCACACAGAACGGGCTATCCTGTTGGCCATAGCAACCCTGTCACTGCACTAGAGCACTGGGATCCACACAGATCACAGGATAGGCTAACCTGTTGGTCACACCAACACTTCTTTCAGCAACTACCCAGCTTTCCTACTTGGTCCCCCATCAAGGTATTGGCCCTTCCCCAAACCTGGTTAGCTCGGGTTACCTCATCTGAACTACAGGTGGTATGGCTGCTTTAAATTAAATTTGCAAAACCAGCTTGACAACATCTTTGGCAGTGCATCCTTAGCCAATGTGACATGCCCCTCAATGTCTCTAACTAGATCCCACAGAATTTCATCCTAAAGCTTTCTGTGACAGAAAGACTGCCTTGCAGGAACACTTTATCATGTGGTATCGCCTTATGCTGTCAAATTATGTAAAAGGGTAACGGCCACCATATGGCACATGTTATTGTTACAAGAACCAAATGTCAAAACAGTCAGCCTAAAGGTTTTAGAATGCATTCTTCCATCTGGTCTTTTCCCATGTGACTCAACTTCAAGTATAATAGCTCATGCTACATCACACAGTGATACATTTTAGCTGCAATTACAATATATTTAGACAGCAGGACCTTGTGTTTCCCAGTTCTGGTAGTTAGCCTGAATGATATGTTGAAGTACCTTTGCAGACAACTGTATGGAGAAAATATGTATATTATTTATTTTTTATTTATTACAAATATGTATGAAAGCAGGTGAAATGCACTACTGTAAAGAAATATAAAATCATGTATTATATCCAATCACAAAAATCAAATTTTCTCTCAAGTGCTTGTAAAAGCCTTTTGACATAGCGATACTGGTGACTCTATAGTGAAGGCTCTTATGGTGATGCAAGATTGTTTTTATTCTCAGTTGACCTTTTCAGGAAGCCATAGTGACTTTTAAGACAGTATTCAGCTGTATTGCCAGAAATCACCCGATATCTTTTCGCCTGTTTCTACGGGAACCTTTTCAAGGATTTGGCCATCAAATATACCGCATGGAACAAGACACAAAACTAAAATCTTACCGTTCAGAAAATGAAAAGTAAGACAGCTTACTCTCAAACAACAAGGCAATTACAAGAAAAAAAAAATGTAGATAACACGAAAACTTTTAACACATTGAATTCTCCAATTGATTCTAACATGGAAAAGTAAAGAAGTATAAAATGTATTAAATACTGCGTGCTTTTACACTTTGCGGGATTTAAACTGAAATGACTGGACAGGGAGAGGATCCAAGTGCAGGACGCAAAAGTTTATCCATAGTTCAGTCATAGTATTCAAACAGCTAAAGCCTCAAAAACAAGGCAAAGGCAAGCAGAAGTACAAGTCATAAGACAGAGAGAAAGAAAACTAAACACAGAAGCAGGAGTCAAACATTACAATCAGTTAAATACTCAGTTTGATGAGACGCTCAATACTCCACAAGGAATTAATAGAAAATTCAGGTACCATGCTGAGCTGTGCGTGTCCTTCAGCATTTGGACATGGAACAGGAAGTGACTGGGCAGAGCTGGATGGATGCGTGGATTGATGTGGGCGTGAAAATATGCAAATGCAAATATTTAATATATAAGCATATAACTTTTGTGTTCTCCCCTATGTCAATCAAACGGAACAGAGTATGACATTAAATATGCACATAATGTCTGTTCGAATCAGCAGGCCCTGACTTGGCTCACTGCTTGACATTTCAGTGCTCCACAGGAAGCCTGTTGGCTTATACATTGAATATATTATTTCAACCCCTATATGCATGTGTGGAAGAATTTGAGTAGTGCTATAATAGTTAATTTCATTATTCATTCTTTGAGAAGTTTTTAAAGGCATGATCACATCCATTTTGTCATCTATCTGGCATCTGGAATGATACAATTATTTCTCTATTGTTACAAAATGACTTATTGTTTGACTTTAAAGGGAATGGAGTCTAACAGATTTTCTGTTTCTGCCAATGAAAATGTCAGCATTTGTAAATGCATTGCATCCACAGTATACTCTAGAAATTCTTTGAAATATAACCCACGTACAAGGATATTCATTCTTTATACTCATTCTATTTTTCAATTGTATAATCAGTGTTATTTCTCTTGGTATCAACATGACTGATCTATACAGGCAAACAGAGGAAAGAAAGGAAGAGAAAGAATCAAAGCCAGACAAAACAATTATTTGTTTGTTATTCTGTAAGTTTAATAAATTAGCATTTGCTAAGGCAACTTGGCATTTAGTCATTAGCCTATCCACATTTTGGTGTAATTGGTAGCAACTGTCTTTCTGGGAGGGCTTGAAATTAATAAAAGTATGAATATTTTTAAACCGCTTAGCAGACACCTTTATTCAAAACAACAGCCTGCAGTTGTACACTTTACTAATTAATAACTTTAGTGTTCTGTTCTAGTAATTCAAGCCCTCGAACAAAACCAAAGCATTTAGGTCCCCATGTGAATTTTAAGCCAACAAAATACTTGTATCATTGACAAATTGTCACAATTGTGTGTACCACCTGAGGGATTAGCCATGCCTGGTAACCCCCAAGTCTACCTCAAAGTCCTGAAAATGCAGCAGTGGCTGGCAACTTACAGCCCCCAAGTTCCCTGCTGTGCCTTCCTCCTCAAGAGCGCCCCCACCCTTGGCTGCTTCAGGGTGATCAGGTTAGGTCAGGGGGTGTTATGGTACTAGACACTCCTAATACAGGACCATAGCTTTTTGTCACCAGGGCAGTTGCAGGTTGTAGATGACATCAGAGGGGAGCTTGAGGACCACCCCTGGTCCCCTCCAGTAGCTGTCCAGCTTGGGTGACACCCCCCCCCCTTCTTGTGGATGGGGCAGTGTACCCAAACTGGGTTCCTGATGCCTAAGTTCTGCCCACAGCTGTATGCATCATAAACACACTTCTGTCTGGAGGTTGCTGGACCTTGGTGTCACCGGACCATCTTGTGTGACTCCCTCAGATGCTCCAGGAGGCTCCATAGGTAAACACACCATTTTTGTTGTCGGGGGGGGTTGTTTAATGATAGCTTCCTAAGGGATAACGTCTTAAGTGCAACTTTACAAGGAGCTGTCCAAGTTCTTCCGTAACATGGAGTCACGTTATTGTCGAGCTTCAGTAGCATGGTGTCACGTTATTGTCGAGCTTCAGTAGCATGGTGTCACGTTATTGTCGAGCTTCAGTAGCATGGAGTCGCGTTATTGTCGAGCTTCAGTAGCATGGTGTCAATTTTGTCATTTTTCAATTTTTTTTTTTCCTTCTGAAATCGCTTTGCACTGAAAGGGACTGCACCCAATTTTGATGTATTTGTACAATGATAAAAAACATTCTGATGATTCAAACAAAAGTAAGAAAATCATATGGGAAGACATTGCTAGAAACATAGCAGCGTCCAGCCTCCAGCCACAGAGGGAGTGGGAAGTCATGCAAAAGAAGCGGCATGATTTTGCCAGTGCAGCCAAAGTCGATGGTGCAACAGTCCAGAAATATAGGGAGAGGATCGGTGGGGGTGGAGCACTTACCCCCAATGAGGAAAAGGCACTAGAAATAATAGGAGAGGCAGCCTCCCAGAGCATCTCGGGGGGGCACAGGTGTAGAATGGATGAGGGTGCAGACCAGCCATCCTTACCCCCCTACTTCTGCTACCTCCTCCACCGCCGGCAATGGTACGGTTTCTCTGGTACCCCTGGCACCACCGACAACGCACCATACTTGTCACCAGGCTCCACTACAGTCACAAAGTGCTGATGATCCAGCGCTCAAGGCAGTACTAGGTGATGGTCAATCCGGTATGGCTGGAGAGAAGCTGGTGGTGCTGCATGGGATCGAGAAAGATCTACAAGAGGCCAACAACTTCACAATAGCCATACTGGAGCTGAACAGGGTAAATCTGGATTTCATGCAGTGACTATATGCATTGGCTAAGGCTGAATTTCAGAGGCCAAGCATTTCAGTGCCCATACTGCCAGGTTAAGGTAACCCTATTCATGGTGGTAAACCCACCATAAAATGCTCATTATTGAACGTTCACTGTTTAGGGATGAAAACACTTCTTGTGAACGACATGGCGCTTGACACTGGTGCGGACCTGTGGTTTTTAACAGAATCCTGGCTCAGACCCACAGACACTATTCCTCTTGTTGAAGCCTCACTGTTAAAAGTTGATTCATAGAAGTTTTACAACATTTGAAGCAATGCTACTTCAAATGGCAGCTGGCGTGGAGAACTGACTCTGTGATGGACTTTGGCTTTGCCTTTTACCACAGATCACAGCTTGCTTTTAGCAAGCAAGCCCATTTGTTCTTTTTCTATAACGTTAGCATGCCAGGGGAAGTTGGGCGGCCAGTTGACCTTGGACCCCCCAGTGTGCACCAATACCTTTGTATGTCAATGAAATTATGGTGACCACTGGCATAAGAGGCAAATGTTAGCAATAAGATAAGATAAGATAAGATAAGATAAGATAAGAACTTTATTTATCCCGAGGGAAATTCTTTTGTCTTAAACATGCTCAGTGCAACAAGAGGAACAAAGATAAGACAGTAAAGAGCTTAAAAAAGAGCACTAATAATAGTGCAAAACAGAATAACAAAATAAATCAAAGTGTCTGTCTTAACATAAGAGAATGTCCAATGTGCTATATTGACTACTAAGGACCATTCCAGAAGGTATTGGAGCAATTAGTGGAGGAGAGAACAAAGGAAACATAGGGCAGGTCTGTGGCTCACAGAAAATTGGGGGCCTAGAAAAATACAACATACCTCCAGTATACTGTGCAATTTTATTCTTGGCATGAAACACTTCCATTAATGTTATTGCTGTTAACATTATTAATCAACTACAGCTATTGAATTATTACAGTACTTATTGCTTAACAGTTGATGTAACTAGGTGCAACTGTTGATTTCATTTGAGGTGGGCAGTGCATACAGTTGGGGCTTCTAGCAGTATGAGCTGTCAACATCGGTACGTGACAGCTAAGAGTGGTTCAAACCTACCTTATGAAAGTATCTGTTACAGAAGGTATACTTACCTAAAGACATTTTGGGGAACCCCTTGAAACATTAAGATACGGCTTAAGGTATAACTTACGAATAAGATAGCATTAAGGTGGCTTTGGGAAACCAAAATCAAAAGAAAACCGAACTGAAAAAAACTGGGTGAGGGCCAGCTGTGCCAGACTGAGCTGGATATCCAGCGAAAGACCCATCACCCCATTTTAAAGGGCATAGGACTCATCCTCAGAGCTACTGGCAGGATGCCACAGTGGTCCATTCATTTCAGGTAGCGGAAGGTCATCGCACATGCTTATGCTCTATGTGTTTCAAGTGTGGGATCACAGGGCTTTTTTGTGATGGGGCAGCTGTAAGGAATGTGCTCACACTTCTAGCAGTGCCCGAGCAATGACATGGGGACCCATGTAATGTGTTGGATGCGGACACAGAATCTGACCATTCACATGGAGAAGAGGTAAGGTTTATCATTATTATTACAAAATCACTTAAAACCCTGCTTAAAACATTCCTGTGCAGAAAGTGATGTTACTCTTGCAGGAACCAATTGCTAGCACATCCGGGCCTTCTGGGTCGTGGTCTGCACAGTCAGCATTTGCACAAAAGGGTGGCAGGGAGATGAGTACATATTTATTACAAAGGCAAAGTGCTACATAACTGCAGATACACAAATGCTAAGACAAGAATATTTTGCTTTTATTTACTGGAACACATGTGTGCTGTGTACAGAAAGTATCTGTTTCAGACGATCAAATATAGAAAACGGACAATGGAGAAATCAAGCACGAGAACTGAGGTGGTGGGTACAGATGCTGAATGAGGGAGTTTCAGGCAGAGTGTGTTTCTCAGAGACAGTGACTAGAAGAACTAAACAAAACTGCAGCTGCAGATACAACTACTTCAAAGACATGCATATATTGTATGACAAGTGTAGTGCAGGTCAAACTTATATACGTCTATATATATACATGTACATACAACTGCACAAACGTGTCACTAAGCAACATGTTCTTTCCATTGCAGGATGAACAACAGTGAGTGTCCATTGTCATGAAAATGAAATGATTGTGCAAATGATTGTGTGTTGTCATCAACGAAACTACTGGCCCAAAATTCAGTCTCTTGCAGCTCTGCCACTGGCTTGGTCAAGGTGCACTGGAACTAGGTCATCATCAGGCTGCATTACCATCTGAGGGGCCCTCTCCATCCTGATGGCAGCTATGTTATGTAAGAGAGACTACACAACAATTATGTCACACGCCCTGTCACAACAACACCTGCCAGTCGAACAGGGAAGCGACAAGGCAGGGACCGATCCTGACAGTACCCCCTCTGCATGTGCACACTCTGGGCTTGAGAGTCTCTGCCAGGACCACTACCAAGACAAGGTACATAGGACCAAGAACAAGTGAAAAAAACGGAAGTGGACAACTACTCAGAACTAACGACACCTAGGAACCAACAAGGAAGACTGGACTCAGGCATCAAACCAGAGGGGGACTAAGATGAAAAGGTGAAATACAAGGAGCCAGGACAGAACAGACATAATGGGGAACACCACAGGTAGGTGGACCTGGGTAGTAGGATATGGTACATGAGAATGACATAGAGGGACACAACTAGGGAAACCAAACTGAGGCCAAGACTGTTTTGAGGGACTGAAGGGTTGAGGAACTAACAGGACTGGACCAGGAGGCAAGGGAGCAATTGGAGGAGCAGAAAACTGCGTAAACATAGGGCAGAACTGTGGCTCACAGAACATTGGGGCCTAGAAAATGACTGATCGCAGTCAGATCCTCTCATAAAGGCACATGCATGGTTAGATGGGTTTCCTGAGTGGACAGAGCTCTGGATGTATTTGTGATCTAAACTTGTTTACATTTAATAAACCTGCTCTGAGTATTTTTGAGCTTAGAGATTAGTTGCTGTGATAACCAATCCAACAAGAGTTTCGAAAGAACAAAAAAATCTGGGATGTTGTCAAATTGTCAACAATTAAATCCAGATAAATCATTAATCCACATGCAAAGATCATCCCTCTGGGGGGAATTCCACAAAGCAGGATTTCTCTGTTTGCTGGGTTCAAAAGAATCGTGGAGTGATAAATTAGGACTAGCTGAAATGGCCAATTATGTTATCCTGATAAAAATGCTCATATCAGTCAATGCTGATAAATAGCACCATTTATGTCTTATTCCCAGTCCTTATATTTGGTAAATTGTTTTGGTCTGCACCTGTCCCTCATATAGCCCCCAATCTGTGTATTGAAGTGCTTGTTGTCATTCTGTTCCTTAGTTGGTCATGGTAGTTGTTCCTGTCTTTACCCCTGCGCTAATGTTTTTGTTCCTGTGTTTAGACCCTTTGTGGTTCCTTTTTATTTTAGTCAGCACTGACTTACATTCTTTTGTAGCATTTCTTAATTCTGTGTGAATTTCTCATGGATTTAGCTGGATTATCCTTATTGGACAGGATGCTTTGGACTAGCTATCCAAAAATATACAGGTACAAGAATCACTTCTACTCTTGCAGTTATGATCAAGCAGGTATGTTCCATTTCAGCATACAATAGGCCTATATCGATATACCATTAACATTAATTCTTTTTTTTTTCTTGGCAAATTAAGCACATGGGGATACCTGACACAGTAGCTGTGAACACACATAACCCTGTCCATTCATTTCTACATTTTCAATATTCATCTTTTACTCTTCTCGTTTTCAATATTTTTGAAAGTTCCTTCTTTTTAAGTTCCTTGTGACATTTTCTATTTAAATTTGTTTTGATAGGTTTACTGTTTATAGGTTACTTTTCAGAACATCTTGGCTAACTTAAAAATGAAAAGTGATATCGACTGGATCAATATGATCCAATCAAGTTAAGCAACCGAGGTGACCATCACAAGCTACCAATAATCAATATGTGATGTTTGCGAAAGCATCTTTTGGGGTACTGTGTAGGGGCCTGCAATGTTCTTACTATGCATAAGAATGTCTTCGAAACCGCATACTATAACGTACTTACTGAACTTAGCTGTAAGCGTACTACTATGCATGATGCCTTGGAGTGGCAAACAGGCAGCCAAAGAGCCAAATGTGGCTTATAAGCTGTGGGCTGCTGACCCCTAGTCTATGCCATTAGTGCTGCCATTAGTACTGGTTTATTGCATTAATGTTGAACTTAGTGCAAATGAAAAATAAATAGAATGTAAATATTCATACATATGAAAAATATGAATAATATAAATGATACTTTAAAACACTAAGAAGAAACACAGGTAGCCTAACTAGTGGGGAAAGATTATCAACAGTAAGTAGAATGTGCAATAAATTAATAGATGTAGCTTCAGAGTCACATGTCACAACGAGGACAGTATTCAAGTAAAAACACATTTATTGGCTTTTACATTTCCTGTTGATCCATCCAGTACTAGAAATTGTACAGGTTGGGTAGCGAGGGAGGAGTAGGGATTTCGTGAGCAAGTGACATGGCTGCCCAGGGAATAATACATTGCTGTCGTTCCAGCAGCCTAGTTTTCTAGTTTTTTTTCTTACTTATGTTCCTGTGATACAAGTCTTGCTTTGCTCCCTGCTTCTCATTCATAATGTATTTTAAAGGCGTTGTGTTCACCCTGTCCCTATCTGCTCCCCATTAACTCTAGGAAAGATAGATAGATAGATAGACAGATAGATAGATAGATAGATAGATACTGTAGATAGATAGATAGATAGATAGACTTTAATTGTCATTGTACAGTAGGTCCGTACAACGAAATTTGCTTATGCAACCTCTAAAACAATACTCTCATACACACTCACGCAATAACTATAAAAAACTATAAATAGACAACCTGTTACCTTATAAACCCACTATTTGCTTCCCAGTCCCTGTATCATTTGGTTGTTTGCCACTCTGTTCCATTATTCTCTCATAGGGACATACTCTCAGGACAATGATAAAGCTCTGTGTCTTTGCTATATGTTTTACACATTCAATCAAACTGAAGGATTTGACCCTGTTGAATTTTGGTAGATGTCGAGAAGGTCAACAACAATTTCTCTTATCCATCACAGCTATAACAATCAATAATGATTTTGTCAAAAACAGGAATATAAAATGAACAACACAGCACAATAATACATATTTTGTTTCACATTCATGCTTTTTACCATTTGGTAGCTCAAAACAAATCACTCATCATTTTCAAGGATGTAATATTTTTTCAAATAGCTATTGTAATTATTGTTTCAGGTGGAAAGTAGTGGGTTATTTTCCTGATGTTTAAATCAATAAAACTAACAAGCACATGCCCTACAAGAAGTAGACCCTCACTTTAAATACTAATTATACAAATGTTAATTACGTACTTCACAAAACAATAGCCTCAAAGACCATGAGGGAAGAGGGCACTCCAATGGTTTCAAAACAATATTTGTATATTTATAATAAACACTCTGATTCCTAAGAGTCTAAATAATTCATTTTTATTAAACACTTTAATAATCTCTCCCTACTTTGATACATGGCAATGAAAGGTAATATGCTTTGAGAAGCATGTAAAGGATACAAATGCTGATAGATATTTTCCTGTCAGGATCGGGATTTGGAGCACAATGCTAGTGTATCACTCACTGTTTACAGAGATCACTGAATAGCCCACTGTGGAAAACAGGTGACCAATGGGACTTGGCCCTGCAAACAGGATGTACAATGGGCAGACTCAAGTGCAGAGCACTGGAAAAAAAGGAACAGGAAACAGCAAGTGGGGCTGAAACAAAAGAATAGAATAACTGTAGCAAGACACCAGGTGCCTGGTGTAACAAACCAGGAATGCAAAAACAAAGGTGCTTTTCCACAGCACCAGGTACCATACTTCTGGTACTCCAAAAATACCAAAAGAGTGGTACTTCAAGGTGTTGGTTTTCCACTAGCATAAAAACTGGTACCGGTGCCACATGACATCACAACATGAGGTGGGGTTTTTTGTACTGAATATGAAAAAGGCTATAATATATTATAGGGGTGGGCGATGTGCGATATTAATATCAACATGACATGTTATGCATATGTAATTCTCACATCGCTAGGTTTGTAAGAAACCCATTTATTTTGCATTTCATGTTTATTTTATAAATATCCACATATTTATTACAACAAAATCAAATCACATATCTTTCTAATATCGTGCAACCCTAGGATATTCTGTTGCACTATAGATACCATCCTAATGCATTATAATGGTCAGTATAAGCCATTATAGTGCATTATGAAGGTATTTATAGCTCACTATACATGAGAGCTTCATAGAGCATAATATAATATAATAAATAATAATATAATGCATAATAAACATGGCTAGAATGTGTGTCTTTTTATAAATAGTATTAGCTGTGTCTATAATACCTTATGAATGCATTATAATGTATTATGACGGTATAATGCTTTATACATGAGTGCTTTAAGTGTCACCAAAAAGTCTTACGTTTATTATACATTTATATGTAAATGTTACAATCCAAAATGCATTTGAATGATTCATATAATTATATAATAGTTATATAATAATTATATAGGAATGATGTAATACAGTAGTAAATAGAAATACATAGTATATACAAGTAGGCCTGTATTAACATTAGGCAGGATTCAAGTGACAGCTGCTTTGTCAACACACCTAGTAAGCGAACCAATAAAAGACTGTTCAATTAGAAAAATATTCTTATATAATGAGTGAAATATTGGTTTGATGGAAGGAGTGTGTTCTTACAATCCTGAGCCACAGTGCATATACTTGCGCTCCTGCAAGAGTGGGACAGGTGGAGACGCCTTTTTCTTGAATGAATGACATGTTTCCAGGTGGATCATGAAATGCTTTTGAACAAATACAGGATGTGATTTTTCCCATATTTTCATATACATACATACACTTTATACATACACTACAAACACTAGGTTATGTGTCCCCAACGGTACTTCCTGACCAGGAATCCCACCTAATTGGTAATCATTCTACATTTACTGGGGAGATGTGCGAGTTTTTGTGGCAGTGACTAGGGGCATAACCCCCTTTTCTTACTTGATAAATTAATTATACTTCTTGCACGACTGCACCTTCTGAAGAAAGAATACACTTAACTCAGAAACGGGTAACTTTTTAACTAAGGGGCTTGATGAGAGAAAAGACCCCTTATTTGCAACTTCAAAGCACTTTATTTGGAACTTTAAAGCACACATACACATTCACACAATATGGGCAAATTAAAGGAACCAGTTTACCCGCATGTCTCTGGAAAGTCAGACCATCAGCAGGGATGGGATTTGAGTCCTTTTGAGTTCTTAAAGATCAGAGTTGAAAGTACTACCCAGTCATCCATTTCTTTACATATTAATTTTAAAGCTATCAGACCAGCTATAATCAGTGTCATTCAGTCTGTGTATATAAGTAATAAGCAGAGATATATGAGAAACAGTATACTAAGAAGCAGCTGAGCTTGGGAACCAAAGTAAAGCAGACTACGGCCTAACAAAGCACATCAAAGCGAGCCACTTATAAAGGTGCACAACAGCACGTTATCAAATAGAAACTATACGTAGTTTGGAGGAAAGAATCTTACAGTTTTATCTTTTCTAATACCCACAACTTGAAAGAAAATGTCAAATTGTTCTTAATGCATTAAAATGATTTATGCTCAAGTCAGCATGCACAAGGTCAGCTTAATTAATTCTGTCACCTTGATGGCCGCATTCCTTATTGGTTAGCTATCTGCATAGCAGCTTTTAAGTTAATTTGTCTGTTAAGACAAGTAGGGGAGTTAAAGAAAAAAGCATACATAGTAACACTGGAAAGATGTCATTGAGAATTAGTATTTGAAAGTAGTAGTTTGTGGATTTAATAGTTTCTTCAGTAAATTGTGAAGGGTTTCATTACTTTTTTTTAGTATGTGAGACTTGAGAGGGAGAACAAAGTAACCAGGTTTGGAGTGCTGATTAATTCCACCATTAAGTCCTTCATTCAGTGTAATTGTTATACAGTACCAGTCAAAAGTGTAGACACACCTCCCATATAAAGGTTTATTAGGTTAAGGTACTATTCTCCACATTTTCGAATAATTATAAAGACATTAAAACTATTAATAAACATATGGAATTATGCACTCACTAAAAAGTATTTAAAAAAATCATTTGTTGTGGGGTGGCTCTGTGGGTGGGGACTCAGAAGGTTGCTAGTTCAAAACCCTTGGTTGGCAGAGTGACTCCACCCTTTGGGCCCTTGAGCCCTGAACCCCAACTGTTCCAGGGACTTGCTGACTGTACTATTTCCTCTATGCCAGTTTAATGAGGTGACCTCCTGGGATGATTTTCCAACTCTCACACATGCTGAGCACTCATTGGCTGCCTTAACTCTCTGATCAAACTCTAAAATCATCCGTACTGTGTTTAAGTTAGGTGGCCAGGTCATGTGATGTGTGTAGGCGGCTTGGCGTATCCTAACTTTTGACTGGTACTCTGTGTGTGTGTGTGTGTGTGTGTGTGTGTGTGTGCGCGTGTGTGTGTGTGTGTGTGTGTGTGTATGTATATTTGCTCAATAGCACCCTGATTTTGTCCACACAATCCTGCAAGCCTGTGCTGTGGTCCTCAGCAACACTGAGCTTCCTGTCCACAATTTGTCCATTTTTGCAGGGGATGAAGGAAAACAAAAACATACAGTATATAAGACTGAATATATTCTTATGTATTTCATTAAAAAGCTATACTAAAATATATTCTTGTTTAACTGATATGTGGCTATTGCACTGAAAAGTGCTTCTATGGAAAAATAAGTGCTGCATCCTTCAAAAGTCATGTGTATTTCTAAATGTCAGTGAACGTTAATGCCACACTTCTGCTTCTCTTCATTCCCACTTTTAAGTTAATTTTAGAAAACAAACAGAAAGCCACTGCTGGAAACCAATCTTTGCATTTGCCTCCTGCTGGTGTGATTTAAAATGTTTTTATGGATCAGTTGCTGGTTACGCTGCAGTCAACAAGTACTCATGATAATAAACTGCATTTTGTCACGTCCTGCCCACCTGTCCCTCTTGTCTCCTTCCTGGCATGATCCTAACAAGCCACGCCTGTTACTCATTTGTTACACCTGCCGTGTTAACCAATCCTGGCTGCCTCTTGTCACCTCCCTCCTTTCTTCCATATATACGTGCTTCCCAGTCCTGTGTTCCCCAGTCCAGTCATTGACGTCGCACTTTTGTGTTGCCTGTGCCCTTTGTTCTTTCACCACTTGCATTTTGATCCCCTGCGATCTTGTTTATTTCCAGTTACTGTTCATTTGAATTCAATAAACCCCTTTTTGTTTCAACAAAACACCTGCCCTCAAGTCTTTCTATACATCAGTGAAAATGCATCATGATATTTCCTACAGACATAAAAAATATTAGCAATTACAGAATGACCCAGAAGTAAAAGCAAAATCGGTCATTATGGTAACTTACTCGGTAACACTAATCTGCGCTGGGGTAAGTAAATTGCATTTAATTGCCAGAAGAATCACAGAGACTACAGTTACTGATGAGTTGTCGAACATGAAGTGCCCTTCCCTTGAGGATCTGGTTGACATGGAACCTCAAATTATTCTCAGAGCTTTCTGATTGGAGAGGGTGATTAGATGCCAATTAGACATTCTGTCATGCCCTGATGAATCTTCATGAATGTTACTGATTTTCAGTGCAGTCAATAATTTATTTCAACAACATGCTTCTGTCTCACATTTCAAATATCACACATCATGGATTAGCTCTCAGTTAACCTCAGATTTTATGTATTGCCCTTAGGTTTGCCAAGGGAAACTTTTCTCGTGTTATTGGAGACACTGAATTTATCAGTAAAGCAAAAACTCTATTGCGATCCTGTATGGCTGGTGACCCCACAGGAATCTCTGATTCTGGACTCTTTGGGCCTGTGCTGTTCTGTATCCTGGGGGGAAACTGTCAACTTGGCTCTGACAGGACTGGGCTCACACACTCATTCTGCAGACCTGGTGGACCCACCTCGATTCCCACCGAGCCCATAAGAAAGCTTGAGCATTCCCTCTACTCATAAACCCATGCTTTCCTTTCCAGCATTCCTGTTGCCCATTTGTCCCTATGTGAGGAACTTTGTTTAATGTGAAGTGTCTGATCTGCTAATGGTCTATCTAATCTCAATAATCTCAGTGCAGCACGTATAATTCTCTTAAAAATTTTCCCCAGGAATCAATAGTTTTCTCTTATACTAACTTATTTTATCAGATTTTATCTTACAATAGTATATCATTTCATTCTACAGATTTGGAATTTTAAGTCAATATCCCCTCGTTTCAAGTCTCTTCCCCCTTAGTATGCAAAGAATCTTACATTTTTCCTTTCCCAATTGCTTTGGAGCGTTGTCAAATGACAATTTACATTCACAAAACAACAAGTGTAATCCCCACACCATAATGTCAATTCTGCATGGCAGTATTTCATTTCTCGTTGCTTCACACACATTTCCAAGTGTTTTAATACATATATGCAAATGCTTTTGTACAATTGTCACCATTTGGAAGTTTTCAATTGCTTTAGTCTTGTTGATCAAAGTAGATTTTGTAGTTTCCAATTGTAATAATTTCACACTCAAAACTATATTTGTGTGTGATCATGGCCACTGGTTTCATTTTGTTGTTCTCCTATTGCTGTCATGCTGTGTTTGTGTTATTCAGTTCTGTGTGACTGTTTCGTTTGCTATTGTACTGTGTCTTGAGATCCGAAGAAATTACATGTGCATGCGAGTGCCTTCTCTTTCCAGTGACCTTTACTTACCTAAAGTAGAGCCTTGCAATTTTGAAATTGGTGCCTTTGACATAAATAAGTTTACAAATGATAAATGATTGGTCAGTGACAATTGTGGAGTTTAAGTCAAGGGAGGTGATGCTACGATTATATAACTCCTTGGTAAGACCCTACCTAGAATATTGTGTGCAGGTTTGGTCACCATA
>JAODKC010000002.1:7776459-7791109 GCA_026777985.1 Mormyrops attenuatus
GAGCTATTAGTTAGGTTCTCCCCAAACGAGCTTGATGGGCCGAATGGCCTCCTCTCGTTTGTAAATTTCTTATGTTCCCAAGTTCTAATGAGACGACCGACTATCATTCAGAATTGTGGAGCTCAACAGAATGCTTACACTGACATACTTACACTGACATGCTTACACTGACATTTTGACAATATATCTAAGCATTTTGATTCTCAGGGTTAAAACAATGCTGATTGTACTTTTTGGTGGCACTAACTAATTCATTGGTGGAATTATTTGCTTTTGAGACATGAGTTAATTGTTTTGGGTAAGTTACAGGCTTTTGCAGCTGAACCATAGAGTTGTGCTTTATGCATGGACAGTCTTGTGAAATGCTCTTATAGTCTTGAGAATGTGAAGTATGTTTCATGAAATGTACCAAAGCAAATAAGAAAAACTGTAACACTCCCCTCATTACAATTCCAGCTGACTATTCTGGAATCTGGCTCTCAGTGTCCCACTGCCATATCCTGAGGAAAATGAGCTGCAACATAAAGTCAATAATTGTTTTTTCTCAAATAGAATACTTATGACTCGGTCTGGGATTTAAGGAAGGGTCCACTCTGAAATGGTTTGTGCGATTAGTTCACTTACCATGTGTTTCATTTGCTGAAGAGTTACTCTGTAACCAGAGCTTCCACGTGGTATTGCTTAATTAGCACCTGTAGCCACATCTCTCTCACACTCACTAGATATGCATTAGTTTGTATAACTCTTTGTGTTGTTGTGTACCTGTGACATGTTGTTGCTTCTTGTAAGTAGCTACCTAGGTTGATCTGCTGTGTATAGCTTCTGTTGTGAATTTGAGTTTTGCAGTGCATTATGGGAAATCGAGTCAAAAGATATTAAATGTACACATATCCGTTATGTTATGTAAATAGCTCAAATAAACCGTGGTAGACAAACCCCCCTCTGACTATTTATCTATGTTATCAACAAAGATATAACATTTTCTACCCAGAGAATAAATTCTTTTGATTGCTCAGTTTTCTAGGTAGTGGAGTTACACTACTTGACCAGGATCAACATACACTAGAGCATTAACGTAGGTACATTGTGCATTACAATATAGTAATTATAGCTTTCTAGATAACCACTTGGTTGAGTTAAACTGGAGGTGAGCTGCTGTGCTTTACAGTGATGAACTGCCATACAGCCTGAGTCTGTCAAACCTTATTAAATTGAATCAGTTCCTGAGCTAAATTAATCAAACTGGTTAACTATTGCCTTGCAGCCTTTTAGCTGAGTTAGTCAGACTTACTGAAACTGCTTTAACCCCTGAACTGGACTGATCAAACGGGCTCTCTATGGGTCTGCAGCCTCTGAGTTGAATTTGCTAGACATAATGAAACTGTATGAGTCTCTGATCTCAGCTGATCAAACATGCTGGATAACCATTCAGCCTCTGAGTCAAATCAACCAGACATACCGCAATTGCCTGAGCTTGATTAGCCAAAAATGCAGATAGTATGAAAGTTTGTAGTGCACTAAAGTCTCTGAACTTGGATCAGACTGGTTTCACATTGTCCGTGGATAACATTTAATCGACAGAAAGCAGGTCCTCTGCCTCATCAGGGCCCGGAATGAATGAGTTTATTTAAAAGCAAGAGGAGCCTAGAAGTAATCTGGTTAATCCATGGAATTGCAGGTGGGAAAAACAATGTGAGGCCTTTGGCAATGAGCGACTTAACCATGAATAATAATGTCCTATTTTAGGATTTCTAAATATCACTGGTTGCTGAACCCACATTCCTATCACTGCTATTTCTGTAAATAAGGGAGATTATGTGGACAGGAATGCTGCACCCTGGCCCACTGCAGGATTAATCCAGGCTGGAGATAACCATAGGCATCCCCATGGCCAGGTTCCAGCATCGGCATGGACTCAGGGTCACCCCATGTGGGCATGTGCCATACTACACAACACCACCACTATCTGAAAATATATCCAGCTATGCCACCAAATGACCAATGATAACTTCTTCTGCACCTGGCTGATCACAGAGTTCTCAGATATACAATCTGCAATAACCTCTTCTATAAAGAATTGTCGAAAATCCACATCACCTAGCCATTATGTCTGCAATAAAGACCATTATGTTAATAAAAGTACCAAAGATATGCTTTACATTTCTTTTTGATCATTTCAATACAATTAAGTGTAGCCATCCACATTTAGGTATCAATAGCATAAATGGCATCATTACCTACAGAGATGCCATTAGTCATTAGCCCTCCCACTTTTGTATGAGAACGTCAGGTCCTTTATTTGCTCGAGAGGTGATGGTATGGGGTAAGGTCAAATAGGACGTGTGTGTAGAAGTAAACACGCGTACATATTAGTCTGTATTGTGCACAAATTAAACATTTGGAAATTCTTGTATAAGTCAAATCATATACAAAATATGTAGTGTGAGTTTTGTTTGTCAGAATACGATTGAAAAGGTTGCAACTCTAAAAAAATACGAAGTGCAATTTTATGGTTGTAGTTTCTTTGACATTACTGTCAAAAAACATCACGCAGTGACAGCATTATGTATTGAGCAGGATACATCAATTCCACAAGTATGTTCAACTTCATGGAGCTGCCATGACAGGACCCCGGTTTCAGTTCACCCCGTATGTTTCAGGTTCACCCCTGCAGCAAGAGTTCACATAAATAAAATACATTTACAAATGTTTTTTAAAAGTGCATTTTTATTCATTATTTTACTTTATTTATTATTTAATTACATTTCTTATTTAATTCATTATTATTAACAAATTTTTACATTCAGCTGCTAGTACAACTGACATGTTTTATTAGAATATTAATGTATATTTAGCTGGATAGCGATATGTTTCATAAATATGTTTGTAACTGCATACAGTGGAAACCACTTTGAGTTGTTGTGATCAACCACTTATATGGATCAAAAAACTTGGGACAGAATAATTTCTGTACAAATACTACGGCTTCAGTCGGTGCTTGAAGATCTGGGTTATGTGTAATATGATCAGACCAAGAATTTAATACATTTTGGTAAAGTAAAATCCCGAATAATGTCGATTACGAAAGTCATGCCAGGTCAGGAAACATGTTATTATGGAGCTAAATATACAATGATCATCAATAAAACATAATTGGTATTGAGCTAAATATGTTGGTTTATCAAGGTAATAAAATCATGCCGGTTTACAAAACATATCACTATCGGGCTGATTATACATTGATATTGTGATAAAACATGTTGGTTTAACCACAATGAAAAAAAAATGTCGGTTGTACTGTCAAGTTAAATGTAAATGATTTGTTATTATAATCAATAAAAACACACCTTTTTAAAACATTTGTAAACATATTTTATATATGTAACAACCAATAAACCATGTCGCTATGGAGCTAAATATATGGTTGTAATCCATAGGTGATATAGAGCTAAATATCAGACGTTACGCATTAATCTAATAAAACATATCAGTGAGACAATTGAGACAATGAAGTTGAAACGTACATTGAACGGATGCGCAGTTTGTGGAATCGATGCTCAATACAAAACACCTTTGACCCCATGACGTATTTTTAACAGTAATGTCACGGTCGTCAATTCGTAGCTATTCAAAATGAAGAAACCACCACCATAAAATTGCACTTCTTATTTGTACTGTTTTAAGGTTGTGACTTTTTGAATCGTATTCTGACAGACAAAATGCGCTCTTTGACTTATATAAGAGTTTGCAAAATATTCATTCATGCACAACTATAGATGAATATGCACGCATATTTACTTGTACACACACGTCGTACTTGACAGCTCCCTTACCCCATATGGTGTCTGCGATGGGTTGGTGCCCTTTCCTGGGTAATTCCCTGCCTTCAAGATAGGCACCTGACCCCTCGTGACCCTGCATAGGACAAGGGGTTATGGAAAATGGATGGATGGATGGAGGTGATGGTGTTGGCTTCCCATCCATTATATGCGTCCCGCCTTCTTTCTGTTGACTACAGAATGAAACTCATAAACCTCTGCCCAAATTTCAGCTGGAATCGAGGAAATCCAGCTGCTATGAACATATCTATTAATAATATTCATCCATTTTCTGTAACTGCTTGTCCTATTCAGAGTCACAGCGGGTATGGAGCCTATCGGCACAAGGCAGAGAACAGTCCATGATGGCATGCCAACCCATCACAGGGCACGTATACCTTTCACTTACACATGCACACCTAGAGGCAATTTGGTAACTCCAATTAATCTCAGCATATTTTTGGACTGTGGGGGGGGAGCCCCACAAAGACATGGGGAGAACATGCAAACTTCATAGAGCCATGGCAAAGCCTCAATGTCAAGGTCAACACCCTTTGCCTGCCCATTTGGCCTCCTCACTGTCGCTTTCTTCAACCCTCGTGTTTTCCTCACTCCCTGAACCACCGCATAGCTTAGTGGGCTGAGTATGTGGCCCAGAGACTGAACCTGCTGGTCATGGATTAGACACTGTCTTAAAAGTACCCTCATTTGTTTTTTTTTGCTTGAGTTTTTGTTTTCTAGTGTATATAGTATTCTTCTGTTCCCAAGTTGTGGTTCCTTCCTGTGGTTTGCCCTCCCTGTGTTGTTTTGGTTTGTGTTTTGTGCCTTTGTGTTGTATTCTGCCTGTTTGCCTAGTCCTTTTTCCTGTGGTTGCCCTGTTCCTTTGGCTGGTGTATGTACAGTATGGTTCTGTTCTTTCCCCTGTTTAGTTCTGACCACTCGTGGTCCTTTTGTTTTGTAGTCTACCCCAGTGTGTTACTTCTTTAAAACCCCCTTTTTGTCTTGGAGTCACTAGTGGATTGTCAACTTCTTTTCCTTGGCTGCGCCATGCCACGCTGTAACACCTTGCTGAAAAACCCTGGTCCCAGAGGCATGAGCAACAGTACTAACTACTGCAGCACTGTGCCACCCATTTTCAGACTGTCAAATGATTAAAATTTCTTATCAGCTTAATCACAAGGTGGGCTGTGATTAATCATGCAAAATCATGCAAATATGCTTGAAATATGCTGAAATACGCTTGGGAGTGGGGCATCTCTAGAAGAAACAGTAGAATGTACTCATATTGTTGTGGTAACAAAAACATAAAGTATATTAATTGTAATATTTGTTTATTATGAGCACGTGCTTTAATTCAGTGGTTATCAACCAGAGGGCCATGGCACACTATGGGGCCTCAGCAAGAACTGGGGGGGGGGGGCACGCAATTTATTTGAAAAGCATAGAAAAAAATATGACATTGCTAAAATGAGTTATAGGATGACACAATACTGCTTATATTGATATACTGTGAAGGTGCAGCACGGAGAGGAGGACACTTGTGCGGAATCAGGATTGCAGCGTTGCTTTATCGGCCTCAAGGAAAGTCAACAGTCCAGATCAGAGCCGGAGTATTCAGATAGGATCCAAATCAGAAGGCAGAGGAAGTAGTTGGCAGGTGAAGGTCAGGCAATGAACACAGGCACTCAGAGGGACAGGAAGAATCTTGTGGTCTTAGGGCAGAAAAGGGGTCAGAATGTCGACAGGCAGACAGGACAGAACACGAGGAAAACGCTCAAACTCAAGGACAAACCAGGAAGATCTCATGTCTGCCTCAATGACCAACAAGAAATGAAGCCAATTAGCATTCCTTGATCACAGCAGGGAAGGGGCATGGCCCTAAACAAGAAATACCAGTGAGAAAAGCCAATGAAAGGTCAGGCTTCCAAGACTGGGTGGTTCTTAGCAGACCGCAATTCGCTGGGAGGCATGGGCAAAGTAACGGGGATGATCTGTGTGACGTCATTGGGTTCCCCCAGGCTTGTCTGTGACATATACAGTAACAGTCAAAAGTTCAGTCAATGCATAATTCCACATATCTTATTTTATAGTTTTGATGTCTTTCTAATTATTCTAGAATGAAAAGAATAGTGCAAATAAACCTTTCAATGGGTTGGTGGGTCCAAACTTTTGACTCGCACTGTGCTTTAATTGTGCATTAAAATTACAGCTTTATTGAAAATTGTAAATTGAAACCAAGAGTATTCCATCCAAGTTGTAAACAGCATAACGGCTTCGGTCGTAACTTTACACAGAATCCATGTTCAAAAGAAATTATAATGTTTGGTCGGGTAATCAACTTAAATTATGTTTATATTAATAAATATTGATAGTTTTTGTCATCATTGCAGAATGCATACAGGAGAAATAATACCATAAACTGCATGGGGTCCATGGATAAAAAATGTTCAGAACCACCGTTGTTAAATGGCATCAGTACATTAAGTTGCATTGAAATACACATTTAAACAGTAGATTTACATCCGGGCTAATTACAGTTAAGCCTACATCGATATCTAATGTATTTGATAAGCAGCTTACCTGCAGGCTTCTAGAAGTGTCTCTGCACTATGTGGAGAATTATTAGGCAAATGTGTATTTTGCTTCTCTTCTTTCCCAACCAATAGTTTCAGTCCAGATTAATCTAAGAATGGATTGTTTAATCTCCTCTGGAGTCTGCGACCCCACCCGCAGGAACAGACAGAAATCTTGTCAAACCGTTTAAAATACTCCGTGACTTTTTGTCATAGAAACATTAAAAAAGACATCCCAAGAAACCATGAATGGTCTATTTTTCATGTCTGTATATATATATACAGTATGTATAGCAAACAGCACCATTCACATAAGATAAGAATCCGACAGTTGTTATTGGGTCAAGAAAACGCCCAATTTAACTCACAAGAGCACATGTCTGGGTTCTGTTTACACTGACTGAAGGGCTTTGATGACTTAATTTGTGATGTGAGTTTTCACTGAGGAAATATGATAAAAATACATCTCTTCAGTTCATGGATAACTGCAAATTGGATAAGAAGTAACTTTGTAAATTACAAATCTAATTCTAATTTTGATCACTACTGTTAAAACTTGTTTTTATAAATATATGCAAACTGTTGGTAACTAGGTTGGTCTTTTAGCATTTTTCACTACCTTTATGAGACTTTTTGCAAGTATCGGACTACAAAGCAATCGTTTTATTTAAGTTTCTCAAAATACATGTCATAAAACAGCTTAAAATAGTATGGATGGTATTTGCTGAAAATGAGATATATTATGTAAAATATTAACTTTTGCACTAAAAACACATATAATTCTGTATGAAAGGCTAACAGATTTTGTTCCAGCACAGTTTTTGTTTGCCGTGCGTGACAAGGAAGTTCGAATGGTTTGCGTTGGTAAACAGTGAGCTTATGTTTAGTATCGGTATTAGTGACGCCCTTTTTATCATTTAAGATTTTCCATTTATTATTAACGTAGTCCTTTATGGGCCTTTCCTTGCAAGATTGTAATTGTAGTATTATTTCCTTTCTTTCAGACCACACACCTAAACACACATAAATACACATGTCCACACTCACCCATACCCATGTCTTAGTACCTTAATGAGACTTTTTTGCAAGTATAAGACTTTTCAATAATAAGTGCATGTAAGGATTGTATGGGTCTGATGGAACTAGTCTGATTGTATGGATCTGTTGGGAATTAGTTTGTGTCCACCTTGGGACGCTGGTCAGAGAAAGCGTACTTTTCAGAAACACTTTAGAATCAAATGCCACGATTTTTCAAAACTGCAATCTTAACGGAATCTCTGGAAGTACTAAGTGCGGTGTGTAACATGACATTACTAAGGTCACAAAGGCTGAAACACAACCTCAACTCAATAAGGCAGCTAAAACTTTAAGAATGGGCACAGACATGTCTCAAGACTAATTTTGCAAATGTTTTGTAGACAGATGAGATGTGAATGACTCTTGTTGGAGCAGAATGGGCCTGTGGATGGACACCTTCTTAAAGACCCTCCAAAGGAGAGATGATGTGGGCTGCAGTTATCAGTGATGAACCTGTTGGACCTTTTCGACTTGCAAATGATGTAAAAATTAACTGCAAGATCTTCTTCCCGTTTCTAGAAGATACCTTCTTCAAACACTGGTACAAAAATAGTCAGCTACTTCCAAATGGGTTATGATATTCATGCAGCACAATGCCTTTTCCCATGCATCAAAGAATTCCATTGATTGGCTAAGAAAGGCTTGAAAGGTGATTGAATTTTGACCTGGCTCCCTTCATCGCCTGAGTCAGCGCCCATTGAGAACTACTGGGCCTTACTATAGTATGAGATTTTCTAAGGTAGCAAGCATCTGGACGGTGATCTTAGCTGCCTCAGCTAATACAGGATGTGCTAAAATCAAAAATTTGATTGGTTCAATGGACAACAGGCCATTGACGGTCATTGAGAAAAAAGGTGGGTATACAGGGCATTAAACTTGGTAAGTGTACTGATAGTTTATTCATAATATAGACTGAATAACTAGGACTCTTTTTTATTATTCCTGTTCATGAAGAGAGAAAAATCCTCTTAGTTTCTGACTGTCTAATAATTATGCAGACTGATAATCAAGTTTTTTTTTACTTTTGTTTTTCACAGACTAAAGTAACATTTTCTCTCTAAATAAATTTACTTAGAACAAAAGAAAACTTTTGAATTCACATTTATAAGTCTGCCCAACTTTTGCTAAAAAATATCTCCAGGAATAGCACTTGCCTAATTATTCTGCACACAGTGTAAGATTACCAATTTGTGGCTCTGCTGGCCCAGACTTCTTTTCACTGCTGCTTGGTTATGTTGCATGTGCGTAACCATTTGAGTGTGTTAAATTCCAATGAATTGGAACATCCTGAATCAATGGCTCCTGCGTCTCTCCAAGGGTCGCTTGCTGTGCTTGAAGTTCTGTAGCATTTCCTGTATTATGTTTGAAATGAACTACAATATTGTGACACTTTGCCAATGCATTTACAAATTTGCTATCAGCAAGGAAAACAGTGATGCTTTTCTGGAAGATGTGAGCTATGCTGGCCATGTGTTGGAATGGAAAAAGTCTCACTGCAGTGGTCATGTCACATGCACTGCCTATCCCCATCGTCATATTTTTTTCTTCAGTTGCCTACTTCCGTGCTACAGTTAGGAACTATTCGACAGCCTTCGACAAAGGGCCTCTCTTCTCTTTTCATGCCTGTTAAAACCAATGACTTCAGCTTCCTTTTCTTAGTGATTAGATGTGTGGTTACACCCAAGTAGTTACTGATATTCACTGAGGTCCAATGGTCTCCTGTCAGGGCAATGTATTCAGCTTGAGCTGAAACATGACCTTTATTTGTGGATTTTTGTAATTACCACGCCTGAAGAATGGCTTGTATAATGCATCTGACGGCGCAATTTTCAAACCTTCCACAAAGCATGTATCTTCCATGATGTTAATGGGCATACAGTTCTTTACAATCCATTTAGCAATATTATTAGTTAGCCTTTGTGAGGTTGAATTATCCATAGACCATCCTTCAGTAAGCGTGCTTTGATGCAAACCAAGCATTCCGCTAACCTTAGCACTACAGGCTCCATTCAATGTGTGCTTTGCATTGAGATAGTACTTCAAACTGGTTGTGCTTTTGTAAAAGGAAAATTCCTTACTACAGTATTGGCAAATCACTGCATTTTATCTATTGTCTCTCTATCTATCTTTCCAGCTTTTGAATTCAAACCACCCCTCCAGAGGGCCAAGGTCTGTGTCATTCCTTATTTTCTTTCCATTTTGTAGACAGCAGCATAGCTGGTTGTCGTGCAGGTGACTTGTGAGATGTATGAGGGACATGTGGCGTCAAATTGTGCAAGACTTTTACTGATGTAGGCAATTAGAATTTTATTTGAAAAATACTTTTATTGTGTGTACAGGCAGACATACTTTGAATTTCCAATTTGTTTGAAAAAAATTGTGCTCTACACTTTTTGTTGCTAGCATCCATGATGAATGCTAGTGTGTTATAGGTTTTTGAAGTTCACCCAGAATATGCAAACATTTAGATCACCCCATTTAAAGTTTAATGATTATCAAGATACTAAAAAATTATCCTGGACTGAATAACTCAGGTTATGCCACTATAAGGTCAATCAACTCATAGTTCAAGGGTTAAGCTAATGGTTTATTGAACCTGCTTTCTGTAATATGCCTCAGGCCTCTAAAACCTTATGCTAATTACTATGTACTCATTTTACAAACTAAGATTTAATTTTAGTGACATTCTGTGTAACAGGTTTTGAAATTCTCAATCTGAAGTGTTACAGCTCTTCTCTAAGTCATTTCCTATGACTGTTCCCTCCCATAGTATAATCCATTGCTTTCCCAGCTTTCTTCTCCAAAGCTAGCCAATCAGTCTGAACACATCTGTTTCCTGTTGATTCTTTTCAAACAAAGCCCATTCTGGGAGTGGAATGAAAAACAAAGAAATTGATATTTTAATATGGAAGCGATGAACTAAAAACAAAGAAAGCATTGTTGACATTGAGAATTGTGATAATCTAAACAGAGAAGGTGTTTCCTCTTGTGTACACAAGGAAAGGACAAAAAAGACACTTTCTCGTTCAATATAAGATGTGTGAATACATCGGATAATTGGAAAATAAAAAATGTCATTGCTATTGTTGCTATTATTGTTTTGCTGTTGTTGCAAATTAACTTCATTTTGTATAGTATCTCTTTTATAACGGTGAATAAAACCACTGATTTTTCTTTTTCACTGTATTAGTGGTTCTACATGTATTCCTCAAGTAATATAACCTTATATTGTATTTTAAATTGCACAACCACAACCAATACAGCAAATTCAAATAAAAGAAAATGACTCTTATGTTAATTAGCCTCTCCTGGAGCCGACACCTTATCGTGGTGGAGGGGTTTGCGTGTTCCAGGGGACGACGGAGTGAGGAAGGCACCACTCCATCCATCTCGAAAGCTCGGACCCGTGCAGCACTCCCGGAAGCTGCCCCTGCCAGCCCATCAGACCCCTGTGCTACCACAGCATGCCCCAAAGTCACTCCTTCTGTCCCATCGACTTCTGTCCCATCAACTGGAGAAGGTAGGAGCTTCTGGAGGCTTCGTCTGTTCATCAGGTAGCCATGGTTTGCTGCTTGCCCGCCGTGAGGGGCAGCACAACTCCAGCTGCAAGCGTGCCAATGGAGGCAGTGAGCTGAGGCTGCTCTCCTCAGTCGGCAGGAGACGTGTCACAGCTTGGGTGCCAAGCTGGCCCAGAGGTGCCGGCAACTGGAGGAGGCCAAGGGGTGCCCGTAAGAGTACATAGAAAAGGGGTGTTGCATCCTGGAAGAGACCAAGCAGGAGTGCCTGGAGGAGCTGGCAAGGCGGGAAATAGGAGATGGAGGCCACGCTGCATGTATGCAAGGAGGCCTGCTGTGCACTGGAGTTCTAGCTGGCAAGGGAATGTGACAAGCTGGAGGAGCAGCACACCCTATACCAGTGGTGCCTTGGGCAACTTCACGAGGCCTTCCTAACCATGTTATGGGGGGGGGGGGGCAACAGGTCCCTTCTAAGGTGCACAAGGGGAAGGGTCGGCAACCAGGTGGACCCTGAAATGCCAGTGCCTACCAGCAGCCCAGTGTCCGCTAGCTCCACCAGTGCTCACGAGCCCTTGGGACTTGTTCCAAGGCTAAGGCGGGGACTGGAGTGGTGGTCATCAAGATGGCTGGCTCTTGAGGGGGGTGCAGCATAGCTTCAGCGGGCCTTGAATATCTCGATATGTCTGTGTGTACTTTTAAATAGCCCCAATGTGTAATTGTTGTTACTGTATGTACTTGTTGTCTTGTCTATCCGTCCGTAGCGTGTGCCCATACCTGTGTTTGTATTCGGTCCTCACCTTATCCTTGCGTGTTTAGCCATTGTGTATCCTACCGTGTGTGAGCCTTCGTGTTTATTGTGCAACCTCCCCGTGTTTGCCGACCATGTTTGTCTCCATGTGATTGTTGCTATATGTGTAGTCATTTTAAGGACTGGTTAAAAACAGCAACTTCAGGTTAAACCGTCTCCTGTCATCTTCATTCACCGCTGCCATAATGCCATTTTCTGCCCAGCACTTCAATATGATCATTTTTGCATATAAAACAAAGGGCTAACATGCAACCAAACCGATCAGCTGGACCCAGTTGCAGTCATAAGTCGACGCTGACTTGTATGAGGTATGGGGCCTGTTCCTGCAAGCCATCAGGTCGCTATATATATGGAGTAAGGGTTTGGTTCTCATCATCAGGAGTAAGTCAGATTTGTTCCTGGTGGGTGTTGGACTGTGCCAGGGCTGCTCAAACCACTTGTCTTTGGTTCGAGAGAGGGGTGAGGGAAGCTCTGGATGTGCAAATCCACAACCCCTCACTCAACAGAGGTGGAGGCCTTAGGCACAACCTGTCTCCAATTAATCTTGCTGCCCTTTCATCCTTTCCCAGGAAAATCATTCCCAAGAAAATCAGACCCCACTCACACCTCCACCAGGTGGACCACTTTTAACAACCCACTCTATGGGATTAGGAGGAACTGCTAAAGGTGTGACAGTTACATCTACCCACAACTCCCCCCCCCCCTTTGTTTCACTCAACGAGCCTACTCAGGGCACATTCATTACTACCTAAAATGTCTAGAATTGGATTCAGGTGCACCATATCAGGTGCAAATGATTAGAACATCATTGCAGAGCATTTTGGTGGAGGCTGACTTATTTAAACCCCAGACATTTAGTTTGGTTTGCTCTTGGTTGTTGAAGTGAGTGCTGTCACCATGGTGAGGTCCAAAGAGCTTAATGAGGCCTTCAGAAAGAAGATTGTAGATGCGTATGAGTCTGGCCAGGGATATAAAATGATTTCGAAAGAATTTGAAATCAGCCATTACACTGTCCAGAAAATAGTTTGCACGTGGAAACATTTAAAACAACTGCCAAGACAGCCAGGTCAGGTTGTCCTAGCAAGTTCGGCCTGAAAGTAGACCACAAGGTGCTTAAACATGTCTCCAACAATCCTTGAATGCCCTCATGGGACCTACAGGAAGCTCTTGCCACAGTTGATGTCAAAGTGTCAGAAAGAGACTTCAAGTTTGAATTTCACGGGAAGTATGCAAGGAGGAAACCCTTAAAAAAAACATCAGGGCAAGACTGAGGTTTGCCAGAGAACACCAGGACTTTTGGAACAATGCACTTTGGAGAGATGAATCAAAAATGAATTATTTGGGCACAGTAACAGAGGACATGTTTGGTGCAAACCAAAGGCAGCATTTGAACAAAAGACCTCGTAGCATCAGTGAAGCATGGAGGTGGAAATGTGATAGTTTGGGGCTGCTTTGCTGCACTAAGAGTTCTTCATTGCATCAGAGGGTGCTTGAGGACAATGTGAGAACATCTGTCCAAAAACTGAAGCGAAGGTAGACCATGCAATAAAAAATAACCCCAAATATTTCAGTAAATCCACCAACGAATGGCTCAAAAGAAAGAAATGGCAGAGTCCTGGAATGGCTAAATCAAAGCCTGGATCTTAATCCTATTCAGATGTTATGGGGTGATTTGCAAGAACCTCCTCAAACATCACTTAGATGAATGCATTCTGCATTCAGGAGTGGGGAAAACTTTCTGCCAGCTGAGGTCAGATACTGGCAGATGCTTATAGGAAATGTGTCATTGAGGTTATTTCAGCCAAAGTGGAAATAGTACTGCTATCAGGTCACAGGGTGTCCTAACTTTTTTCCTCCGTAGGATTTGGAATATTTGTTAATTTCTTTTGTTAAGTCAATTTGGTACTGTTTTTGCATAGGTGATGCAGTAACATCACATTTATCTGTAAATAAATATTGAAAGATCAAATATGTTGATCTCTTAATAAAGCACTAAATATTAAATGGAGTATCTTCATTTTTTTCACATAGCTGTAAGTTCGTAATGTTACCAGCATAAAGGTAAAATAGACAAAGTCTGATCTTTACATAACAAACACAACTGAAGCCATTTTCATGGTGGTGCAAGGGGTATTACATTTTGCCTGAATGACTTCAGGGTTGTTCTGTGTGCATGGAGTTTGTATTTTCTATCCTTTGCACTTTGTTCGCCTGGTATTTTGGTTTCCTTTCATTAAAACTTGTGGTTTTAATTGGTGTTTTTTCAATTGTCCTTGTTAAGTTGATTGTATGGGCTGCTCATTAGGCTGGTATCCCATACAGGCTGCATCCCTGCCTGTTTCCCTATTCTGCCTGAGATCCAGGCCCCTCTGCGGAATAAGTGATAAGTGGCAGAAGAGTGTTTCCTAGGTTTTGTTTTTTCTAAATTAGCTACATCTGGAGTAAAAATGTAACTTGAGAGGATTTTAATCATTATAGCGTTTAATATGTAAAACCTTTAAAATGATGAGTGTAAATATCTTGTTAAAATGCAGGCTGCTGTTTTCTTGATTAGCTGCTGATCAATGTCTTTTCCCACATGCAGCAGGGCTAATCACCTTGTCACAACGACACGCTTTAACCTTTCTGCAGTGATCTGGAACAGAAGTCCGAATTTTAGAAATCCTCCTTTTGATTTGATAGAAAAGAGAATTTACCTGTGCTTTATGTATGGCACTATATATCGACGTCTAGATCTATACACATTCTTAATTTTTATGTTTGATGTTGAAAGAAAATGGCCCCAGCACTGGAGTGTGTTTGTGTTATTCTAATCCACACCAGCACTGGAGTGTGTTTTTGTTATTCTAATCCACACCA
>JAODKC010000002.1:7791209-7825236 GCA_026777985.1 Mormyrops attenuatus
CAGCACTGGAGTGTGTTTGTGTTATTCTAATCCACACCAGCACTGGAGTGTGTTTTTGTTATTCTAATCCACACCAGCACTGGAGTGTGTTTGTGTTATTCTAATCCACACCAGCACTGGAGTGTGTTTTTGTTATTGTAATCCACACCAGCACTGGAGTGTGTTAAGTATAATAAAACTAATGAATAATACTCTGAGTAATGAGGGGTGTAGTTTTTTCCCCTCAAATGTTCAGAAATGTATACCTTCTGCCTACATGCCCTGCATTTATATAGTAATGGCACGGAGTCATGCACAGGCTCTACTCACAGCCAAGAGTGGCTTCTTCTTACCAGCATATAAATCTATTGCTACCCAATATTACAAAAGTGACAGGTCTACCACAAATTGGCCTGAATCCCATTTTACCACAATTGTGTTTAGTTGCCGAAGGAACAGTTGGCCTCAGGAGGATTTAGAGACATTAAGCCTGTCATTAATTCTTCACGACAGAGAGATAGTGCTGAAGACGGTTTTTCATTTTATCAGATTTTTGTGAAATCTATAGGCTGCTGTCATTCCACCATTCCAAAGAAATGCATTCTCTTTACAACTGACAGCATGTAAGGTGATAATATAGAAGGTGCAGTAAAAAGTACAATAGGGGTGACTGTCTGCTTTTTATAAAAGAACTCTGACTGAATTAATCTGATGAAGCACTATACAAGCTGAATGATTAAATACAGTACCTTGGAGTGTGTTTTAGTAATGATGTTTCCATTTGCATATTAAATATCATACCCAGCAAAACTGACAGTGCTAATTAAGCATTCTGTTCTGCTCTGATCCCAATGAAACCAGACCTTGACGTTCATCATGAACGGTTCCCAGATGTTTGTTCCCTGACCTATATGCTGAAATATACTTTTCAGTTAACATTCTTATCAATATAGCTCTGCGATGAGATGGCGCCCCGTCCTGGATTATTACCTGCCTTGCGCCCATAGTTTCTGGGATTCTGGGATATTCTCCAAATGCCAATGAAGCCTCATAGGACAAACGGGGATGGATGGATGGTGTCTTGCCACGAAGCAGGGAATCAGAAGAAGATGAGAGGGCTTGGCACATAAGAGGATCGGCACGATCGGGGCATGACAGGATGTATGGATGGTTCAAAATAGTTATTTTTTGCATTTCCTTGTATTGTAATTGTACATGTAAACCGACAAAGGGAAACATCATCTCTTTGACAGGTTGTACTGTTCAACAACTCAGCTGGGAAGATTTACAGTAAAACTGACAATGTCTTTTGGAATCTCTGAGGCAGCATCAAGCACAAGGCAGAAGTTCAGGTCCCAGTCCAGGTCCCAGTCTGTCCTGGGGCACACATACAATGGGCAATTTGTAAATGAACCTGACCAGGATACCCAGTGAGAACGCACATGACATATGGAGAACATGCAAACTCCACAACCACAGAGCAGAGGTGAGACTTTAATTCCCAGTCCTGGAGGTGTGAGGCGGCAGTGCTAACCACTGACTTACTGTGCCACCCTTAGGAGTTTTTTTTTTGCCACAAAATATTTTAAATCTTTCATTATTATGCAGCATTTCTAGCAACCTTCTGCCATTCTTATTTAACAAAAGTTTGTTTTTGACTGTTTTACTACATTCCAACATTTTCTGCATTCCTTTCTGCAGGTAAGACAAAGGTGTCCAGAGCCCGATAATCAAAGACTACTCAGAACAGTTCAAGATGACCAGGCTCAGAACAAAACAGGCTCAGAACAAAAGGGCTGCACTCTTTAGATAGTGTCTTGTAGTAATAATTCTGATGGAGGTTGATATTTGTTGATATTTAGATATTGGTTTGTATTTACATTTTTACCTATAGTGAGTTGGTAACAGTTGTAAAATCGAGTGAGGAATTAAGAAGTTTTGTTTTGTTCATTCATAAACTTGTTGGTATGCCATATTTTTTATTTTTGTACAACATTGTAACTTATAACAACCAGGTAGCAGGTATCATGATGGGGGCCATCTATGGTAAAGAACTGATTTTATATATATTTTTTTAAATTGTTTCAAAACATGGTGGTTCTCATCACATGAAGTGCAACTCCAATGTGTTTGGGTGGAGTATGAGTGTGCTATATATAGAGGACTGATTTTATTTTGTTTCAAATGCCTTTGTTCTACATACAACTAATGTGTTTATTATGTTCATTTTGATTTTTTTTCATGCGGTTCATATATCCAAGAGACACATAACAAATTCAGTTAACAAAGATACTTTAGAGAGATTAGAATAAGACATCCATTGTTTTACTAGAGAAATTTTAATTAGCTTTAAATAGAAAATTTTAAAACAAGCTTAAAACAAGTACTTAATTTTTACTTCTGAATTCAAAATTCTTTGTTTTTTCACTTGATTCACTTGATTAACATTTTTTATCATAATTGTAACTATGTATTACATAATTGTTTCAACAGTGGTGTAAAGAAAAGTGCGTAAAACATAGCTTTCCACATGATGTCAGTTGTAATCACTTGGTCTCCATGTGACAGGCAAGCAACTATTGAGATTTTGCAAAGCCACTGAACTAGAAATGGTTCTTTTGAGATATGAGTCAGGACAACAGTTGAGGTCCTTTTCAAAAGAATTGTAAGAAAGGATGCTTCTTGGCCAGAATTGCCCTATATTACGTTAGATACAGAAGAATTACCCACATAATAATACAGAGACTTTTGATACCAATGTACATCCAATCATTCACAGGCTCCCCGTGGTGTTAGAATGGCAATTCTATTAATATCGCCTTGTCAAATAGAGACAAATGTTGAAAGTCATTATCAGCTAAAAGGAAAATCATGGAACTTAAATGTTCTGAATTCCTGTGGAGAACTAAGAAGATTATGTGTCTTGCACTGATATATTAAAGCCCATTACTGTGTTTTTTGCTTATCCATCTATGCAGTAAGTACTGCAGCCCAATTTTAATTATCTGTATTAAATTATGCTTTTGCTTTATATTCATTGTTGGCTAGTAATCTCTTAAACCTCAGAACACTAAAGTACCAAAAATAGGGAAAAATTCACACAGAGAAATTATAAAATAGGAAAAATATTAAAAATGTAATTATTGAAATTGTTTATTATAAATTGAACACTGAATATTGCAACTATTAAACAGTATCATATTATGCATAGTCATTTCTTATAATGTTTTTTTAATGGATTCATTTTATACGCTTGTACTCAGGTTATTGTAGCATATTTATACATGCAAAAGTAACACTAACATGAAAAATCTTTTTTTTCCACAAAAGATCAGTATCTGGAATTTCCAGTCAAAACAAAATAACTACAGTAGATAAAGCAAAACTGCAATGTATTTTGTGTTTTTCGTATTGCTGACCTGAAGTTAGATTTCACTGACAGGATCAATAGCTGCAGTTTGCCAGTGTACCCCTTGGGTACAGACATAACAGTCTGATTAGAAAGTCAAAGTATCCTGAATCAACACAGGAAATTCCCGAGACGGTGATCAGAAATTCCTTCATGTACTTTAAGCTTAAGTGGCCGAATTACCGTACAAATTCCCAGGCTAATTATTTGCATGCACTAGATTTTCTGCAATCATAAATAAGTGAAATACACAGCAAGGGTATGAAATACTGTGTGTTAATAGGATGATGTAAAATAATCATTTAATACTGCCCGAAACATTGCCAATAGCCCATGTAAAACAATGTTCTGAGGGCAGAATGAATAATAATAGGTTCAGAGAGATAACCAATCAGATTGTAGAGGAGGTGGTCCAAGCAACTTGAGGAGGCGGGACTAAGCCCATAAAAATGAATAAAATGAATAAAACTCTTATAAGAACCTAACAAAAATCACTGAAATATACTCAGTCTAACTTTGTTATAAAACGTTAAGGTAAAAACTGTGGTCTCCTTGATTTAATCATAATATTTAAAAACACTCTTATAATAATGTTTAAGTATATAATTAAGACTTCATCTTTCATAGTTACTATTGTAATACTGTCACGGTACAATCACCTGCACCAGTAATTGTGATGTATACCCTAACAATACCACATATTACAAATTAGGTAACATGGTGTAGATAACCTTATGTGTAATTTGCAGCTTAACAGGAAATGGTATATAAAAGGTTTATAATACCAAATGTTACTTTAATTTGTTAATTTATATTATTAACTATAAACATAATTCTGCACTCCATGTTTTCAAGGAGGAATAAGCTGTTCTTGTGACTTGAGTCTATATGGGCTACTTCAATAACAATCTCTAGAGCTACTTTACATCTGTAGATAGTTCACCTCTTGTTGCCCTTACACTATTTATCACATAGATACTTTGGCAACACTGAATATTACAAACTCTACGTTCTCTCTGAAATTATATTTGCTCTTTCCTTGCTTGCTATTCAAATAGCCGAATGCCAAATTTCATAAGGGGGCACTTTAACACCCATTTTCTTCCCTCTTGATCTGTATTCTTTATACTCCAATACTTTAAAGGATTTTCAATTTTTTTCCCATTAATATTTCACCCAAGTAACACAAATCCAACATAAATCCATAATCACACTTGATTTGATTTAGAGAGGTATCTCTTATGATAAGGCAGCTTTTGTGTGAGCTGTCAAGTTAGGGCAAAAGAAATGTAATAACATCAGTATAAAGGTCTCTGCAAAGAGCAAATAAAGAAGAAGAATAAAAATATTTTGGATTCATATCTGCTGCCAGGAATGTCCACCAAGTTAAAACACTCCATAAAGACAAAAAGAAGTGTGTGTGTGTGTGTGTGAGAGAGAGAGAGAGAGAGAGAGAGACCTTCCAATATTTAGATGAGGGAATATTTTTGTAAAGCAAGAAATGAATCTATCTGTACAATAACATGTATGGACCGGAAATGAAAGTGAATAGTTACGCAAAGTAATTTGCTCAAACAACTCAATGCTCAATACTCTAATCTCTGAATCTCACCAAAGAACAACTGCAACAATTCTACAAAGAACAGAAATGAAAAGTAGCAATTACATCAATGGAAATGGAGCTCAGATGTTGTTCTCTGCCATCACGTCTATCTTCAACTTAGAAAGATACTTTGTCAGGACACAGTCAGGCTTTCTTCCTCAGGTGACGTCGACTTCTGGAAACATGATCAGCATAAGCCATATAGATTAAATATGGATTAGATGTGCACAACTAATACAACTCACGATCATAACACAAACATTGTTTCTCAATTCAGTTAAACTTAGCTTAGCGTGCCTATATTTAATGTGAATTAACATTCCAGTGAGTGATAGCTTTAACATACATTCTTTACATTTCAGCAGAGCTTCAGTTTCCTTCTCTCTTAAACCATCATGGTATAAATTAAATATCTGAACAGCAAAGTTGATACACAGTGCTCCCAGAGTCTTGGGACGCTTGGTTAATTCAATAAAACCATTGCAATTTTTTTGGTTTTTATAACAAAAATAATTACTTCATTCAGTTGTTTACACAAATATATATCACATTTGAAACGACCAATAGTTATAAGTAGACATTCATTTCAAGTTGTAATGAATTGAATTGAAATTGAATGATTATAGTTCGATAGTTTCAAATTAAAAAGTTCAGTGACAAGCAGTCTCACTGGGCACCTTTTTAATTAGTAACAACTTTGCAATAACATAAAATACCAGACATTTGTGTTTAATATCCCTTTGGGAACCAGTGACTACAACTGCAATTAATAGCAAAATGGCAAGAACAGAACTGAATGAGTCAGTCAAAAAAATTATGACACTTAAGAAAACTGGGTGTAAGATATGTGCAGATATGCTAAATATTGTTTGTCAATGGACTTTTGTTATGAAACCAATAAATTTGCAGCATTTTTACAGAATTTTGCGAGTGTCCCATTTTTGCCATTTTCCAGTAAGGGTACTCTTACCTGATGCGTTTTTATGTATCAGTAATCCATCTTTTGATATGATATTGCAATCATCCATTCTT
Organism: Mormyrops attenuatus; assembly: GCA_026777985.1. Classification (NCBI taxonomy): domain Eukaryota; kingdom Metazoa; phylum Chordata; class Actinopteri; order Osteoglossiformes; family Mormyridae; genus Mormyrops; species Mormyrops attenuatus. The sequence goes on from JAODKC010000002.1 coordinate 7,797,233, forward strand.
TTCAGGTAAAATAATTTCAGTTTAAACTGACATTCTAATTCTAATTATTTGTATTTTTTCCCCTTCACACCAATCCTTATTAACCATTATGATCATATCTCAAAAATAATAACTGAGAGCATCAGTGCCCCACCTGAGGGGTAAGGTTCACCCCAGTGGGGGAGGTCAGTCCACTCTCCTGCTGTCAGCTTGGTTCTGCCAGCAGTGTGTCTCAGGAGAGGTGCCAGTCCACAAGGGCCCTGATTGTGAGCCTCTTTCTTAATCAGATTCAGGCTTGTAAGCTGCAGTCTGGATGATGATTTTACACCTCTTTGTTAATGGCCTTCTGTTCAACACTCCCCGCAACACTGTCTCTCTTCAAACAAAGAACCTGTGACTCAGTTCTCAGTTATGTCTTTAAGCTTCCATTACTTAACACATCATTTAAGAAAATTCTTTGATGTGTGGATATGAGGCCATACCTTTAAAGATGCCAAATATAAAAACATCAATGATAACAAATGTGGAATACTGTGAAACCAGAGAGCAGAGATGTTCGAGGGAAAGTAGACAGGAAACAAGCCTCTCTCGGCAGCCCTAATCGATCACTACTTGATATAAAAGCAGCCCCTTTTTCTTCAGATAGGGATGAGAGAGACTGGAACATTCTGGATCTAGCCAATTGTCTGTCAGTTTGTCTGTCTTAAACTGAAACAGCTACCTTAGATGTTTGCTTTGCTAGTCCAGTCGGTTGCATTTCAAGATTACGAAAAAACTTATCATTGTCATGTCACATGGATTTTTTTCATTGTTCCAAAAAAAAACTATGAAAAAAAAACAGTTTGTGCATATTTTACATAATGCAAAAATAATCAACCATAATTAAAAAAAGTTAATTGTTCTTGTGTTCTACATCCCATTTTAACTGTTTATGGGTATCCATATGTCTATATGTAAAAATATGATTAAGTTCTCGTAGTGGCCACTTACTGTAGATTGAGGTCAGATTAAGGAAATCCTGGTCTCTCATGCCTTGCCACAGTATCAACAATCCATGGCTTGTTGGCAAGACTTAACAAACTGCTACAGGGTCCCTTCAATACACAGACAACTGGACTTTCACTGTTTTTTTTTGTGACCAACGACACACCTAGGACAACTGACCTTATCTAGCTTCTTGTTCCACTTCAGACACCAGACAAGCAACTGCACTGGTGACATCTCATAAAAGGATTCGAACCTATCTCACCCTGAGCAACAACTGTAACTGATCAAACATTAAGCCTAAGTGATTATGTTTGTGTGATTTGTAAGGTATAAGTGTGAAGACTTGTTTGTTACTAATATTTTTTTTACACAGTTTATATATTTACACATACAAAAACCGTCTTTAATCAGAAGTTGGAAATAATATGTGTTATAGCACCCGCATCACACTCTAAGCTGGGCAGTAGCCAGAGTGGAAATTCTATTGTGGCTAACATTTGCCGACAGTAATTCACTACATTTGAGAAAACAAAGAAAGGGGCCAGGGAGACAAGAAATGTGTTAGATTTGTGATAACACTTACTGTGAAAGAGCACCAGTCAGTTCAAAACAAACTAATCCTGGCCTAAATGTATAAAAATTCTGGCCTGTCTATACTAAAAACTAATCACTGCTTCAGGCACTTGATAAAAAAAAATAGAGAGTTTTAGTCAGTGTGAGGAGATTGAGTAGTTTACACAGCAAGTTTTGGGATCAGAGCCCTGTGTCAGGCAACATCTAGCACCCCTGGAGTAGTTGGGCTTAAGGGCCATACTTAAATGCCCCACTATGAGAGGATTATGAACCCATGACCTTCTGGAAAGGGGCACAGATCACTGACCCGCTGCCCAACTCACTACTCTAGTCACTAATGGAAAGATAAAATTATCCTGGAACTAGCAAAAAAGAAAAGGCATCCAAATAAATGGGAAGCAGGCACAAAAAAGACATAATTAACTTAGAAGAACATCTTACAGCAGAAGAACAGAGGAAAAACTAATACAAGCAGTTAAGAATGTCCGGCGTACTAACAACTAGTACTTAGGCTTTATGGCAGTCCGTTTCTATTACATAAAAACAACTCATTAAATACAATGGCTCGTAAAATGCACTCACTAATATGTGATGCAGGTGAAGACATCACACAGCTTCAGCTCAGAATGATGTTCAGAATCATTGGCCCGAGGTACAGTGCAGTGCCGTATGTATTTAATTATTCAAATTATTTGGTGCTTCATTATTATTTTTCAACTTAACTATAAATTCAACTTAAAGACCGACATTGGGAACGGATCTTGTTCGTAACCTGGCTACTGCCTGTATATGGATGAGCATAGGGAAGAAAAAGGACCACACAAGCCTTTTGTTGAAGCTTTATAAATGGGGAAGGAGAATACACAACACTGTATATGCAAACATTGCATGATAAAGTAATTCTGGTGTAACCCGAAGGCCTGGAGGGGGTTCTGGTCTGAGAATGCTGTAAATCATAAATGCACATCAGGAATGAAGGACGGCGGAAAAGAATCTCCATGTCACTAGACTCTCCCTCCGTAGACGGATACCGTCCTGCTTCCTCTCACACTATTTTAGCATTTGCAAACTGTCACTTATGTATGATTAACTGTTTTTTCTTTTTTTAACTGTACCTAATGGTTAACCCTTTAATGAAGAAATCCTTCAGCCTTTAACCTTTGCATAATTACAATGATAAACAATGATGAAGTGACTTGGTATTTCAAAAGGTTAGTAACCGGGCTTTGCTAAGCTTCTTGGGTTTGTAGGTGATTATTAGTGGATCCTCTGATTAATGAATAATTATGCTGAGGGTCTTCTCAGACATTTTTGCATAGAGCTCTGAAACACAAATAGACTTCTGATTCATTCGAAATTTAGAAACGGACTGGTCAGAAAAAACATCGCCATGCTACATTTCAGCGAGGTGTGAAGAGAGGAGACGCAGCCTCTAAGCATTTCAGGGAGAGAGGCAGATGTCCACGCTTATGTGTTAAATAATTACACCTTTATCCCTAGCCCTCTATCTCCATAAAATGCAGGTTTTACATGGAATTCATACAGATCATTTCTTGGCTACTAAGTCCTAGCATTGTATATGCTCCCACATGGAAAAATAGTATTAAAATATAGTGTTAACTCCCACACCTTTTGAGATATATATATATCCCCTTGTCTGTTTCAGGCTATATAATATATTAAGGCAGTGTTTCCCAACCCATTCTGCAGGGACCCCTAGACAGTCCATATTTTAGTTCTCTCCCAGATCCCAACACGACCATGGCATTCAAAGTTCTTGATTGCCTGGAAGATGGGAGGGAGAAAAATGTCAGCTTTCTGGTGGTCCCCAGGATTCGGTTTGGAAACACTGATGTATGGGACAAATATTTGTCACACATAAAATATACAGATGGTAGATATTCTTTTCTTTTTGCTGGTGATGTTGTAAAACGCAAGTAAGGCAAATAGGGAGTCAAATAATAGTAAATAATTACACATGCATAGGCACGCGTTGATATATTGCAGTGAGCAATTTTGTTCATGAGGACATGGTTGGAGAAAGTCAAGTGGCTGTAGGGGTCCGTGGGGGTCAGGTTGAATGCCACGACGTTGCGGACATGTGTAACTAGCAGTCAGTGCTTCCAGGGCAGCTAGCTGACAAGCCTCCAGAAAAGTGTGTAATGAACCATTAGGCACAGCTGGGACCTGGCAGGGCATGCCTGAGGTTGCTCTAATGAAAGGAAGGTCAGAATAGCAAAATATTTTTGGGGGAAAGTCAGCATTTGGAAGTAAGTACTGAAACAAAAGAGTCCACCGTTGCATAGTGTGTCACAAGTGGTATCACTGGTTAACCTTGGCATTCACTATACAAGGTAAGGGCAGACACAAATAAAACTGACAGATGATGGTGAAACTCTGTGCCAATGTCATTTTGGCACTCGGGAAATTTCCCCCAATAAAATCCATTACCGTAATCATTTTACAGCAGCTTAGCAAACAACAGCGGTGATGGGAAGGAAGTAGCAAGTTACATCAAGGCAGCTGCACAATGAACAGCCAAACATAGCTCTAGGGTAATCGATTACCTGAGCCACCAATGTGATCTGGCTGCTTTATGATGTGACTCCTGTAATTATTGTCTGATTGATGGATGATTCGTCCAGCAAAGGGATGACTGGATTGCTCTGTAATTGATTTCCTGCTGTACAGCAATGGAGGGAAAAGGACGTTTAACACCTCTTTCTCTCTGTCCTTCTGTCTTTTCTCCCCCACACAGCAACAGAATACTGCATCAGCATGTTTATTTAAAGATTAAAAACAGTGCATTCATTGGCATCAGAATTACTGAAAGAGGATTAGGGGAAGCCAGAAGGTGTATGGGAAAGCCAGATATGGAAGTCTGAAAATATTGGATTAAATCTTATTTGTTTTTAAGCCTGGTGGTGTGTTTAGGATCATTTATTTTTACCAGTATTTTCCAATCTTAGGTTCCTGCTATTGATTTTAAAGGCTGAATGTTTGAGCTCATGACCTTGAAAAGAAAAGGATCCAACAATTAATTTAAATTGCTTTTTGGGAGGTATTCTTTAATACCAATGAAAAATATTAGATACTTCACACTGATAATGTCATTGTGGCCAATATTTAGAGAGAAATCATGTCAGTGACAGGTGACATCCCTTTAGAAGAGACGTAATTCGGGGAAAAGTGCCGCGAGAATGTCTGTTGGACCATATTTATAGTGGTGGTGGTTTTTCACTGCCAGAGGCCTGCCTCATAGGACTGTGTAGCCACAGAGATAATTTTCTCTCTGTGTTTGTATAGGTGTTTTACTGCATGCTGTAGATTCTGAGACACTGTAATAATAGAGAACAAAACACAATAGACAAGATAGTAATACAGTATATAGGAGTTCTATGATGCAGCCATGTACTATTCAAGATTCAGATTCAAGATTCAAAGCGTTTATTGTCATATGTACAGTAGAAAAGTGCATTTCTCTGTGAAATTAAATTCTTTCTTTGCTGTCCAAAAGAAAAATGCCGAGGTACAATATAATAGAAAAAATAGTAAATAAATACTTTGAAGTGTAATGTGCAGATGTCGAGAAATATTAACTGTGCATTTGTGCAAATGAAGGAGATGTGCAAAAATGACAGTATGAGGTAGGTGATGATGTCCATTAATCATACTCCTGTCGGCTGTTAAGGAGTCTGATGGCAGTGGGGAAGAAGGAGTTGTTAAGTTCGGAGGTTCTAGATTTCACACTTTTGTACCTCCGTCCTGAGGGCAGAAGTGTGAACAGTCCATGTTGGGGGTGTGTGGGGTCTCTGAGGATGGAGGCAGCTCTCCTCTGGTTGGGGGTGTGTGGGGTCATTGAGGGTAGAGGCAGCTCTCCTCTGGTTGGGGGTGTGTGGGGTCTTTGAGGATGGAGGCAGCTCTCCTCTGGTTTAGGGTGTGTGGGGTCTTTGAGGATGGAGGCAGCTCTCCTCTGGTTGGGGGTGTGTGGGGTCATTGAGGATGGAGGCAGCTCTCCTCTGGTTGGAGGTGTGTGGGGTCTTTGAGGATGGAGGCTGCTCTCCTCTGGTTGGGGGTGTGTGGGGTCTTTGAGGATGGAGGCAGCTCTCCTCTGGTTGGGGGTGTGTGGGGTCATTGCGGATGGAGGCAGCTCTCCTCTGGTTGGGGGTGTGTGGGGCCTTTGAGGATGGAGGCCGCTCCCCTGTGGTTGGGGGTGTGTGGGGTCTTTGAGGATGGAGGCAGCTCTGGATTCTGGACTCTGTGGTGGTCTGCTCTGCAAAGAGAGCAGCGGAGTCCTGACGATCTTCTCCGCAGTCTTCACCACTCTCTGCAGGCATTTGCAGTCCATAGCTGTAGTGCTACCTTACCACGTGGTGATGCAGCTGGTCAGTGTGCTCTCCACGATGCAGTTGTAGAAGTTTCTGAGGATCTTGGTTGACATACCGAACTCCTCAAAACCCCCTTTGAATCTACAGCCGCTGTTGAGCCCTATTGACCAACTGTGTGGTGTTCAGTGACCTGGTGAGGTCCTCACTGATGTGGACGCCCAGGTACCTAAAGCTGCTCACCCTCTCCACTTCAAGCTCCCGAATAAACAGTGGCTGATGAGGCCTCCTCTTCTTCCTCATGTCCACTATCTTCTCCTTTGTCTTTTCCGTGTTAATAATAATGTTGATAAATACCTCCTCAGGACGGAGGTACAGAAGTGTGAAATCTAGAACCTCCCGACTCAACAACTCCTTCCCCACTGCCATCAGAGTCCTTAACAGCCGACAGAAGTATGATTAATGGACATCATCACCTACCTCATACTGTCATTTTTGCACATTAAGCTCTTTTGTACATCTCCTTCATTTGCACAAATGCACACTTAATATTTCTCGACATCTGCACATTACATTTCAAAGTATTTATTTACTATTGTTTATATTATTATGTCCAGTAAAAGAAAATTATAACTATTTTAGTGTTTTGATTAAGACATTCCACAGCTTTAAAGTTTGTGGATAATTACTGTGTTCGCACGGAAATCAAGGAACCGGAAATGTTCCGATGCTGCCCCCACATTATGAATCAGATGCTGCCCCCACACCTATTATGAATTCTCCTTTCAAGACATCACTGTAGAGCTGTGATTATAACCTTGCCTACAAGGTATAAAGGTGACAGAAGACTTTATTCAAAAAAATGCCATAAAATGACAGCAGACATTCAGCATATTTGGATCAATCGTGCATCGTTATACTTTAAAAAACTGTTTTAATGAATGATTTATGTGGTTGATGAATTATTTGCAGCGATATATCTTTTTACATCTTATTATTCCAGTGGAAATGTAATCCTTCACCACTGCATAAGAACTGAATAAATATATCATTCTGGCTTTTAATGGTGGAAATGTTTTTGCATCTGAAGGAATAAAATAAAAAACAGATGGCAGCTGAACATGAAATGTGAGAAAATGACGGATTGCCAAGCACAAAATCTTACTTACCAGGAGGTAAGAAAATGGCAGAGTGACTTTTGGCTTGCAGTCATTTCCTAATGCTACTCAATTTACGTTTTCACGGTTAAAGTGAGAAACTGTACCACCCAGGCAATAGAAACAGCCTTGGCTTTGCCTATTGCCAGATTGAAAAAGATGATCAATTTCTTTTAAGTAACGAATATTGGTTTATAACTGATTTGCACCTGGAGTAAAAAAAACTCTGGCAATTTGTGTTTTGGAGCCTTGAATACTACACATACCTTTAGCTTATCAACCTTGTTACTTATGCCTGTATATTAAGTGATTTATGAATTACTTCCTTGTGAATTTTTGAGTGTCCCACAATATTAAACATTTGTTTTCATGATCTAGTTTTTGTGAATAAATCCATGCATTACATTTGGTTATTTGGCCTGAATCACCCTTATGGACTCTCTACCTTTTACCTGTGCTTGTACTATAGATTTGGATTATGATTTCGATCTGCCTGCCTTGGTAAGTCACTGGTTTTTGCAGGTTTCATTGTGTATGATTCTGGAAATAAATGCGGAGTTCTTGCATTGGTATCCTATCCTTGGCCAATCATAACACATACAGGAGAATTTCTACAAAAAACAGAAGATACCACATACTGCAGCAGTGTTGGATTTGCAAAAGTGATTGGTTAGAAGGGTATTCTGTCACTGCACATACACAAGTGAATCACAGTAGTAAATCAATGCCCTATTATAATCTTTAATTTGAATAAATGTTACTTAAAATTCCATACACAGAGCACTATTTAAAATGAATGGAAACTAAACAGATATATCATTGGTGGAAGAAAGTAGTTCTACTAACAAATGTGTGCTCAGCTTGTAATCATGTAAACAATGTCTTTAAGTACAAACGTGTAAGTTAAATGTGTAGTAACCGTGGTCTAAGCGGGTTAATGCATTCCAAGCTGTGCATTATATATTTTTAAGTGCACTCTGTGCACGTCAGGTACTTTTCCTCTGCAGTCATGCATTCCAAAACATATAATGCAGGGCTTGTTTTACATTAACCCTTGTTTTGTTTAAGCATTGACAAAGAGGAAGTGATATGACATGTAACTGTATGAATGAAAATACTTCGGAATTCTTGTTGAAGACATTTTACTTTATTAAAAATCTTTGAAAAAATGTCATTAGTTACACACTTTAATTCAACAAAATATGTACAACTCTGGAATCTGTTTACATATGTCAACGCAAGAGAGGAAGGACTCAAGAGCAGGCATAGCGACCAAACAAATGGGGCCGTATTAAACAAAGGAACAAGGGCTTGAAATAAACAGGATCTCGGGGGATCAGAACAGGGGAACTGGAACCAGGAAGGACACCGGCAACATCCAGGTGCAACATCAATGGCAAGACTGGGGAGCACAGGACTGGGAAGCACTTAAATATTACAAAACGAAGGAGCAAACAAGAGGCAGCTGGGGAAGATTAACACAAGGGCAGGAACGAGAGGCTCATTAGGGCCATGACAAAAAAAAACAGGAGGGTCGAATGGGCAGGGCATGACAACATGAATGAGTCTAACACATACTGGATATTGTAAAACTTGTGAATCTCAGTCCCTTTATAATATAGACACTATCAAGTATTTCACTCATTGGGAATTCATGAACAGTTTTGAGAGTTTAAAGAAAACATATTGAGCTAGTGATCCGCTATTTTGTCCACGCAGACAAGAAAAACACTATTTGTGTGTGATATATATAATATGTATATATTACTGAAAACAGAGCTCATTGCTACTGCTCTCCTGGTTATCCACAGAGACACTGCACTGGGATACAAAATAATGTTGACTTCTCCTGTGGGAAGTCAACTCATTAGCTAATTCTATTTGTTTTCATTTAGAACTGAGAACTGATCACTTTGCAGAAGTGTAACCAAACCTGTCTCTTCCCCAAAATATGGTCAAATTAATTTATGACTGTGGCTGAAGAGGTTTCCTTGTCCAGTTTGCTCTTGCTGTAGAGGAAGTTTACCACTGGCCACCATATTTACAACACGTAGGAAATTGCGAATTCTGCATGTATGGTTTCCTTTTTATACTGCTTTGTTGAATAATGACTGGCTTTTGAGGCCCATAATTCTGGAGGAGTTCCGAGTAAACTAATGTGTTGATCTGTCCATCCATTCATCCATGCCTGGGTGAATCTATGTGGTTAATTGTCAGGAAGATGCAAACTGATTACAGACGCTCCTCTACTTACAGACTTACGAACTTTCAGATGTACGAGTGAAGAGGACTGTAAGTCCAAATTGTGTTCATTGGCCTCCCGTTTCCTGTCTGCAACATAATTTTTTTTTCTCCACGCCAATTCCGCCTAGCCAACGATTTCTGGCTGCTACTCCCGCCGCGCAGCAGGGTAGCGTGCGTACTCCCAGCATCCTAGTTCTTTGTACTTGCGTATACCCTTAAAACGATGTTGAATAACGACTTACGAACATGTCAAGTTATGAACGGCCGTAGAGGAGCATCTGTATTAAGAACAGTTGTTACTTAAAATTGTTACACCATACAAAGGAGACGAACTCTGAGGTCACCTAATTGCTGCTGTAGATGAACGAGAGAAAATTATCTACAAGTACCTAAAGTGCCTGCTAGTGATTTGTTCCTAGTTTCACAAAGACCAAGGATGTACAGTATCTCTCCGCATGGCTTTGCGATACATGTAGACTGCCTGAAATAAAGGTTTTCTCCTGCCTGCTACCTAAGAATATTATTGTATTTGGCACATTTTGGACATTAAAATTTTAGTAAATAACTGGTGTTGAATATGCGTGTGTTCTGAATCTAGTTATGTACTGTATTTGTAACTAACAGTCCAGCTATATAGCAGTTAAATTTCAAAAGTGTTGTATATAAAATGCATCTGAAAACAAGCCCTTCTTTCTCATTATTATTGCAGAGGTGAGGTAGATGACGCTATGAGAAATAATTGACATTTTGTCATTATGCTAACTGAATTTAGTTGGGTTGCTTTAATGGTACTCCTTTATTAATCAGACAAAAGGGTAAGGTTATCGATCAAAATCCAGTAGATGCCGGAAAAAGGACACTTCAGTTCAACAAAGCTTTAATTAATTCATACAGTAAGAGCAGCTCGCCTTATCCTGTTGCTGTTGAATGCCACATATTGCACTGAAGGATAAACACATCAGTCTGTTTTTCAGATGCACAGTGTCAGTTCATACACTGGTTTAGCGATGTGTGTTTTAATATCATTCTTGATGTGTGTTTGAAGATCATTTTTATGGTCTGAAACCGAAAACAATATTATCCCCTTTCTTTTAATGATTTAAAAAGCAATAGCAATTTCATTTTGAACAAAGATGTCGGTTAAATGAAAAAAAATATATGTGTAAAATAAATACTAATTTGCCTGAAATCATGAACACTGACAATGCCGCTGTCAAGATCAGTATTGGGAACAGAATGGAGTGACGCAACTTGAAAATTCTCATTTTTACAGAGCTGGAAGAAACATTAGTAATGCTGACCAAAATACCCTGCAGTTTGACATTCTTATAACATCCCTGAGCTATTTCATAAATTCATATATTTTTTTCTTTTTTTCCCTACAGTGAGAGACAAGATGAGCAGTATTGCTTAATACCAGATCATAATAGATTATTATTAAACATAGGTAGTGCACACATTGTAACCGATAACTGCCTTTAAACAGTCAGGGGCTGATAACGCTTTTAAATATTGACCATCTCTTTCATTTATGCGTGACCTGCCCATGTTAATGTTGTGGCAGCCCACTCGAAATCCAGTTGTGTAGCTTGCTGTGGCATCCCTCAGGACCGAGGGCTGTTTCTCTCTCAGCCTGAAGCACTTTTTATTGGGGTTTTTGTGATATTTAGCAGCTTATGCTCAGAATCTTCATACATCATCCTCTAGTATTTCAGCTAGCCAGTCGACTTGCCGGTGGGTAAGCAACTTCAGCCCTTGGTTAAAAATGGATTTCCTCCTGTGACTGACTTTTTGTGTCAGAATAAAGCAGTATTAAACTTTAAAAACTTTTTTTGCATTAGAGGAATGCATTACATTTTAATGAATAAGCAGCTGACAACCTATTGATTTATGCACTTATGTCTTACAGTACTTGTATAATTATTTTACAGTTTGATTTTTTATTTTTCCTTTCTATTGTAGAAGTGTCTTTTCAGCTACCTATTGTCTTCAATGAACCAAAGATGTTATATTTTGTGCACTGGTAACTATGAGTATTATGTTATCTAATAACCTTTTTCATGTATGTTATATTTTGTGCACTAGTAACTATGAGTATTATGTTATCTAATAACTTTTTTCATGTATTGGCAAAAGCACAGTTGATGTGAACCATAGTTGCAGCATTCTCATCCTTTGAATTTATAATTTTAAATCAGTTGCTTTAATTTCTGAATCTGCAGAATAAGACAAAGTGTCCAGCCAAATCTATACCTTAGACGATTAATCATTGGCTTTATTAAGTAGCCAACCCTCCATCACAAAGAAAACTATTAAGGTTTAGCTTGTTGATTTTTTATGGAAGGCCATAAATCACCTTGAAAAGTAAACTCCTTAGAAATATCCATTTCTGCTGCCTTCTCCCTTCTCGGGGATGCGAAAATGCTTCATTGTTCCACCATATAATTACTTAGCTGCGTATTTATGATGTGTTATTTTAAATATTATTGCCAAAATGCATAGACTGTATTTATTTAATTAATGCTTTATTTAATAACTGCTCATTTTGGGTTGATTCATATATTTATGTACTGCAAAAAGTAAGTGTGTACTGTGCATTTAATTATCTGTAATATTTATTAATCATGGTCATGGGGGAGCCTGTAGCCTATTGCAGGCCGGACAGGGCACAAGGCAGGGTGACACCCTGGACATAATGCCAGGGCACCACAGGACACACAATTCACAGCTTCGCACAGACTGTCACCATGAGCAGTTTAGAGATGCCAGCGTGGCACATGCAGAGTAGGGGCAGGATTCATGCCCCCAACCGTGGAGGTGTTAGGCGAAAATAAGAAAATGTACAGTCGAGTAAAAATATCTAAATATAATTTGCACAGTAAAGTATCATATAATTGTATGTCAATTTATCCTTTTTAATTGCAAATTACACTATCATCTTATTAATCAGATGAAGGACGATTTGACATCTGAAGCCTTTTTACAACGCATTATGTAATAACTCCACAAAATGTAACAAATTATCACTTCAAAATGTAATAGCACCCACATTTTGTAATAATCTGCCGCATTGTGTAATAGACTATTGTAATTGCAGTTGTAGTTGCACTTTTTTGTGATGAAAATGTAATGCTGTGCATTATGTAATAAACAACCAAGATGGATGTCTTCATTGACACTTTGATACAATGCAGCATTATCTTGTAAACAAGCTTCCTCTCAAAAATGGATGTAAGTTTGTGAAGAGAGTGGCTGAGACGTGACTGAAGTGTTCCCAGAGAGCTTTGCTATCCAGCTCACATCCGGCTGCAGCCCTTCATTACATGAATGAAGTTGATCTGAGCTCTTTCATAATGTGATCCATATCCACAATTTTTGGCCTAATTACTTGCAGTAATGAGCAGGTTGGAAGGCTGAACCAGGTCTGCTTCTGATTGTCACTGCTGGATTGTTGGTCTCATTTTGAGGGAATTGAACAGCTTAATTCCCTTCACCTCCTCAACAGCATAAAAAACCCACTTCTTCCTGCACGATGAGAGTGCTAATCTGCAGAGCCACACACACCGATTTATTTTGGCATATTTCAAAATAATACAAATAACAACTGTAGCTTCATTATAACGTTCCAGCTATAGTAAAGTTCATCACTTCCAGCTGGGTGAAACAGTAATGAGAATATAACATTTCTGACTTTTTAAAGAAATTTGTCCTTGTATGTTAATTTGATAGATTGTGCCAGGAAAACACTAAATCATGGTTATACGTTTTCTGTGCTATTTATTGACAAATGCCAGTTTTATTACCGGTTTGTCCTTTGTACGCCCTTGATTTTACATTATGTAATATTTCAATAGCAATAGATTGTCTGTAATTTTTGCATTAACTTATCTGCTTACCACCACATCCCTTGATGCATTATTACATTATTTTCAATGGAACACTGGGTCTAATTAGAGAAGCACCATATGTCTGGCTCTTTTGATTGCTTTGTGTTTGAGAAGTATGCTCATATCTTGTGAGGTCTCTGAAGAACTTTAAAATACACCATGCTATAATAGTGCAAGTGAAATTGCTGTGCAAAGAACTCGTATTTTTAAATTTGCTTCACTAAAAAAAAAGGAAATATTTATATTTATATTTTTTTATGCTTTGATTTTGCTTTTGGGGACTAAATGAGTGGAAACAGCAAGGAGTCTTGTGTCACTGCATCTGTGTTAAGGGGAAAGAAATTGGCTACAAGACGTCTGAGTGCAGATTAAGATTAAATCCCCAGGTGCCCATGGTTCTTAAATCAAGTTTCATAGCCTGGCATTTGTGCCTGTTTGTAAATCAGACTCCCGCAGTTGGCTCAGTGCTTGTTGTAATCTCTTCAGCTTCTGCTGGCTTCTGTGTGGCCAACATATATATTGATTCCTTGCTATAATCATTAGGTCTTAAGGTGGCAGCGAAACCTGTAAGTGTTGAGGTTTTAGCTACCACCTCATAGTGGTTTCCTGTTATGAATTATGAAAACAACAAGAATCAGACAATTGACTTTGTACTCTTCAAGAAACATAATATCACAATGAGTGCTGACAAAGAATGTAATTCAGAGGTTGAGCTTCAACTAGAAAGATTTCTGTTAGGGGGGCATCCAGACAGGCACCCCATCCTGGATTGTTCCCTGTCTTAAGCCCTTAGATTCTAGGATAGCCTCCAGACCCCCGCAACCCTGAATAAGACAAGCGGGAAAAGAAAATGGATGGATGGAAGGATATCCAGACATGTGGCCAAAACAAGCTGGCTAGAAAAATAGATTTAAATTGAGACACTTTATTGCATGAAAAAGTTTTTAAAAAGTCAAATGTTCTTTGACTTGTACTTTATCCAGTATTTGCAAGCATTGGTGTATTCTATCATCTGAGGATTTGTTGGAACAAAAATACCAATACCCTCCACTTTTCACTTACAGAAGAGCTTGCAACCTGGCCAATATGCTGGCAAGGTCCAATGCTGTTTATGAAAACAAACAAGCTTACATAAAAGGCTGTTTCCCATGTAGAACGTTCATGCCTTGCAGGAATATAATATGATGTGAGGTTCTAATGTCCTCAGACTAAAAAAACTGAAAATCAAATCATGAATAACTTAGACAACAGAAAAAATGTGATCACTATATTACGATGTCCCTGCCAAAAAAAATTACAGTACTGTGCAAAAGTCTTCGGCAGTCAAAGAAACTGATGTTTACATGATCTCCATGTTGGTGTAAAACTATGATGTTATTCCTGTCAGTGTGCCAGCTTAGTCATTTCAAACTTTTCCTAAAAAGGACACTTCATTAATGGCTCCTCCAAAAAAGTACATCAGGATCACACACTAAGGAAGCAAGTGTGACATGTTGAATCAGCTGTGTATTACGTGGTCACTGTGTCCTTGTGTTTAAATTAAGTAACCTCAAAAGCACTTTGCTTCAGCTTTAAAAACAATAGAGGGAAAACTAAAAAAATGTGACTAAGTATAATAAACATTCTATTCAGTTATTTCTTAAAATCAGCCCACACACTGAGGAAGATGGCTTAGCGCTGAAATGCCACAACTTATGGTGGATCATTAATATATTAATAAAATACAATGAGAAAGCCATCTAGGTGTATTGTTTGTGCAGTTGAACTGATGGTGTATATTCATCAGAGACGGCAGAACACAGTGTTTTCAAAGACTTTTCTCTTCACTTTCTTAAAAGCTTAGTCATATATCCTTCACCTGCTCATCTGAAAGAGAGCTTTTTGGGGCACAGAAGAAAGTTGGATGACTCTCACATATCATCACTGTAAAAACACTGTTTATATCAGAAATGCATAGCTCACTGTTTATACTGCATAGCTCACTGGATTATACATGTTGTGAAAACTCTTTATACATGTTGTAAAAATAACATACAGTACATTTCTTTTTCAGTATAAATGAAATGCTTTTCTGATTAAGAATGTAAGCAATGTGCAGCTATATGCAGAATGTGAAAATCTGACTCCAGCTGAGAGATTTAAATCAAAAGATCCTCACTGAAACCGGGGACCCAAACGCGGAACAACCAGTAAGCGAAAACAGACCCATAATACCGCTGAGTGTAGCCAGGTGGGTGCCGGAACTGGAGGAGTAACTCCTGTAGTGGGAACTGTTGATGGAGGGACTGCTGGAGATGGTGAACAGACAAAGAAGAAGTCCTCCAAATACCGCTCTAGATGTGCCAAGGTGCTGTGAAGCGCCGCTGGATCAGTGTGGTGATATAAGCCAAAACGTTACAGAGGAATCATGGTCGGGAACAGGAGCAGAGGTCGAATAGGCAGAAGGTCAGGCCTGGGGGTGCAGGAGAAGGCAGGCACTCCTGCTGACAAGGGGAAAGCAAGACGCACCCTGGTTCCAAGGGAAGGAGAAAAACACACACTTATGAGAAAGGGGAAATGGGAAGATCACAAGAGGAGACTCGGACAATCAGGAGAAAGCAGTGATACTGAGTCTCAGAAATTGGCGCATAGCAGAAACAATACCTTGCACAGAGGAAACTGGCTAGGCCAGTTGTATAGGTTAGTCAATTATGGAAATCAGAAAGAGGAGTGAATACAGGGGGGTCCAACGATACAATAAATTTTAGTACTGCATGGATGGGAGTACCCCTGGGATGATGTTTGTAAAGGGGCTGGCCAGGGCTGAAGAAATTTGGAGTAAATTTCCAACATTAATTAGGTGATTGACATGTTTTTTTGCTTCAATTACATGTGGATAGTAGGCACTTTTCCACGGCAGGAACCTTACTCAGGAACCAAGAACTTGTATTGCATTCCCACTGCAGGAACTCAACCTGATTTTAGTTCATCAGAGCTAGTTCCTAAACTTTTAGTACTGAGAAGGTACTTTTCACTAAACCAAGAACTAAAACGTGGCTTATAGTGGACATCTTTGTTAATTGATTGACGGCAAGCACCAGCAATAATTTGGGAGCTACATACAAGTGTTAGAAAAGAGATAGCAGTAGTGGATCAAAAACTGAATGGATGCATCAGAAAAATTGATTGATAACTGATATAATTCTGTGTAATATTGCCAGTGTCAGCAGTAACATTACAAAATGACAAATTGATCTGTTGGTAAAATTTTATAATGAAAAATATGATCATGTTATGGGCCATATAAATAAAATATAAATAGAATGTGATTTGTCCTGTATTTTTTGTAACCAGTATTCTTGGTCATACACCAAACAAAGAAAAGTTTTTGAAACCTCATTATGATTTGAAATGACATTGTTAAAAAAATATAGAGATTTTCATATTACTTTTAACATTATGTTTCACATTTTCTTAATTAATTTACTTTAAGAAGTATCCTACAAAACAAATATTAAGTATTACTGGATGAAATAGCTTTGCCGTAGTTGACTACATTTTCTCTGTAGCTTGTAGTGTAGCTAACTACTATATTAGAACAGTAGCTTGGGTGTAGTTTAGCTACTTTTAATTATAAGTAGCTTGTAGCTTCAAAAGCTACCGTTTAAAAACTAGCTTCCCCAACCAGAGAGAACACCCTCTTGGACCATTGTTATTACATTTAGAAAGACACTTACAAATCGCTACCCGACCCAACTCTTGAGATGTCAAATCACAGCATCATTCTGATATCAGCCTCTATTAAAGAAACAGGCCCTTAGTACAAGAGGTGTCCAGTGCTGGTCAGAGGATGCAGAGGACAGGCTTAGGGACTGCCGGGAGAATACACACTGAGATATGTCCAAGCATGCAGCAAACAACAATATGGATAAACTCATAACTGCAGCACTGGGTTATATAGAGAGAATGCACATGATGTCATAGTAGATGGAAGTCACTGCAGTTACATCCACTGAGTGGCAAAAAGACTTAGTGGTAGCATTAGCAATAAGAACACATCTAAAATGGGAAAGAGCTGTTGTGTGTGTATAAAGTGAGTGTATAAATTGATTAAAGAAGAAATCTGAGCTATTTTTTCACGGACTGCCAAAAATGAAAGGAAGCAGAAGCAAATCAATCACTGTAATATGCAAAAACTGAAATCCAAGCCTTGAAATGTGGATTTGTGGTTGTCACTTTGTGACAGTTATGTGGGATTTCGGTAAAATAAATATACTGTATTGACTTCACATCAGTTAAACATATAGCATCATTCATTTATATTCCGTGTAACTGTAAAGCTTGACACAACCCGGCGTAGGGCATTCCGATCAGCGGCTGTGCAGCTGAGATACCACACAAAGATGCAGCAGCTTTCTGTGGTGCAGCGGTAGCGGGTCGGCGCTACTTGTTGAGGGAGGCCAGCTTTTATCGGCATTTTTAGAAAGAACAGCCGTCCCTGTGCCGCCTTTAGCCGTGCCGTGGTGTTAGCTGTCCATGAAAATGTAATAGCTACCATTAATGTTGTAACTGCCAATAACATAATAATGTCTCAATTCGTAATGTAAAAAGTTGATAATGCAATAACTTGCCAATAATGTAATAAACTTTTTTTCTTCAAAGAGTGTTGTCAGGAAACCCGATTGCTGGCCGCATATCAATGTTCATGGTCTACTGGTCCTTCGGTAAGTTGTACGGATCCCTGTGGAGTCCAACTGCCTTTCATTTAAGCAGATAATTGCCTGTTTCGCAGTTTCTTTGACTAAACTAAGCCATGTCGCAGTGTGTTTTGCCACTCAGTCCATCTGAGGGGGGCATGTTCCAGGGGAAGTAACATCAATACATACCCTCTATTGGTATCAGTTCTGTGTAAAAAAAAAATAAAAACAAAAATTTTTGTTTTTGTGGAGTCTTACCTATGCAATCACCCCTAGGTAATGAATGCCGTTGTCAACTTGGCAATAAAGGACAGACACCCAATAATGTAATGACCCCTATGAAATCAATCAGCCTAAATATGCAAGCCATTAAACCATTAAAGCCATTATGCAAGACGAAGTACAGGGACAGGACAGAAACCTATTTCTGGGCTCCCAAACCTAGAAGCCTATGGCAGGAAATAGGTACCTTCTGGACCACGGAGCTCATTTATAAAGGCTTCGTACAAATGAAAAAGACCAGAAAGATTCATACACACGTTTATAAAAGGGATTTTGGGATTTTAAAAAGAACAATTCTTGTACATTTATGAATGGTGCAACGCGATGGCACGGATGTTTTGGAGGAAATAGAAAAAGAGTCATCGATAGTTCAGGTAGAAATGTGTCAAAGTAAGTATAGGCACCAACAAGTGTGCAACCACATGTAACAGGTATATAAAGGCACATGAATAAGTTTATCACATGAAGCATCATCATGGCCTGTTCAGCTTGTTAGAGGACATTGTGCACAGCCAAATACGAAGGAAGCAATTTAGAGATCACAATAATTATTTTTCCAGTGACGATTTGTGGCTTATTGGCTATTTTAGGCTGCCGAGAGCGATTATGGTGTAATTGTGTGATGAACTGGCACAGACTTGAACGAACAACATCATACTGTTCCTGTCCATAAGTACTTACAACAGTTGGATTTACAGTAGGAGCATACGAACAGGAACTAGCTGACAGTTCAGTGATGCACCAGCCCACACTGACTTCCATTATTCCTCGAGTTGTGGCTGGTATGAAGCGACTGTACGACTTATTGGAGACAGCAGGGTTACCCATTTAAACAGTGCCTGTTCGCCCCATGTCCCCAAGCACATACTGAAGAGAAATGCCACCTCCATGCTCTTTTTTAAAAATATCTGTCATTGTTGAGCTGACTACATTAACACAGGCAGTCACATGCTACCATTTGATATTAATTTATTTAAATTTTTTGTCATACCAGAAGATGAACTGCCAAATAAAACGGGTTGGCATTCCTCTACCTTAGACACTCAAGTCTGCAGTTCACATCCTGAAAATTCCTTTATGGTTTGTTTGTGGTTCCATTGTCTCAGAAATGACGTTACAAGTATATGCGCATTTATATGTAAACATGGCTAATTTGCGTTGCCAATTCAGTGCAATTCCTGGGCACAGAGGGGGCGGTTTTTATGACACGCACACACCTGCGAATGTTTCTACGATAAGTGAAATTTATAAGTCTGTAAGATGTGTGCCTCAGTTTATGCAAGGTTTTATAAAAGAGTTTTATTGTGCATAAGAACATTAAAATTTTCGTACATATGTAAGCAACGATATACGAACATTTCTATAAATGATCTCCCAGCTGTATTTTTTTTGACAGCACTAAGACAGTTTCGTCACCTGCTTCTCCACCAACCATCCAAATCCAAAACTACCAGCGCCCACCACAAGTGCTTATACTGACCATGGGTGTGGTGCCAAAGGTCAAAGGTTAACATTCCAAGTCAGTTGGCTCAGATGGAACAGCAGGTTAAGCTCTTCAGCCATGAGCACTTCAGTTGACATCACTTGTGACTCACATGTTCATTCTCTTGCTTGCACAATTGTTCCAGCGTCTCTAAAGGCATTTTACTATCAACCCCATGCCTAAGAAAATTCCAGAATCACTTGCCTCTATGGCTACAGGGTCATTTTGCTTACCCCATCATTATAAAGTGGCTTCTGAGGGTAATCAAGGGCTCCATCTGTGCCATTCTACAAATCACCCTGGACACTTTGCCACCAGCACGTTTACGGACAGATATAAGGTACGGTCTCACCTAGAGGTAATGGAGGGCAACTATGTAAGAATGCTGTTCACTGATTACAACTGGACATTCAATACTACTGAACCCTCCATTCCTGTTTCCAATCATTAAGGTAATAGATACAAACGGCTCCCTATGCAACTGAAACTGACCCAGGCCAGTACCCCATCGCTAAAAAAAGAAGCGAACTGGCTACATCAGCACTGCGGCTAAAACCAAGTACCGCAGGGGAAACTGCTATCCAGAAGTTATTGAGCTGAAATATGTCCCCCTCCCTCACGCTACCCACTTATGTGCATCCAACACATCTTGCTTGCTGTGTTAGTCACTTTTATAAAACATAGCAACGTGTAATATTGCATGTAGCTCTTAGCTAATTAGTATTATATGCTGTGCCTTTCTTCTAATTGTTGTGCCTTACTTGTGTTTTTGCTATAATTTATAAATTTTTGTTCATTTGATTGTAGTAGGGTGGCGTGTCACTGTCATGCCCTGATCGTTCCAATCCTCCCGTGTGCCACGCCCCCTCATTTACCTCGTGTGGAATCCTGTTATCAGCTGTTTGTAGTTGTGTTTAATTGATTCGGTGTATTTAAGTGCGCTTCTGTGATATTGTCATTTGAAGTCGTTCCATCCTGTTGTTCCATGCTCCTAAGTGTGTCTTACCTGAATAAACCTCGTGTTCACCCGATTCCCTGGACTCCTGTGCCTGCTTCCCCGCTCCAAAAACCGGAGACGTGACAGTCACCTCACACCTCTTGGGCCAGGGTTCAAGTCTCTCCCATGGTTCCACATGTGTGGAGTTTATATGTTCTCCCCGTGTCATCGTGGGGTTTCCTCCAGGTACTCCAGCTTCCCCCCACAGTCCAAAAACATGTTGAGGTTAACTGGAGTTACCAAATTGTCCAAAGGTGTGAAGGGTGTGTGTGACTAGTGTGTAAGTGTGCCCTGCGATGGGTTGGGACTCCATCCTGGGTAATTCCCTGCCTCACGCCAGTAGCCTCCAGGATAGGCTACGGACACCCTGTGACCCTGAATAGGACAAGTAGGTTTAGAAAATGGATGGATGATCTAAAGCAAGCTAGGCAATGTAGGGAACAACAACAACAACAAGGTTAGTTTAGGAAGTGCCCCAGATGCTTGCTTTATAAATCTGGGTGTAGCTAAGAGCAGAGCCACTGCATTCCTCCCCCATATATTTGGAGGGCGTTCTCCCAGTTGGGACTGTAACTAATAGATTTCATGCCCAGCACCCGGTGTGACTTCAAAGAATTCTTACCTCTTAACAAATAATTTAGGTATAGATATATAGAGTAAAGGAAGCACTCTATCTCCCAGTGTTAAGACATGTAATATATCTCTTTCTTATATACTTTTTATTTCAGGATGTTAGGCCTTATTCTTAGTCTGAATTCTCCCAGTGGCATTAATAAAGTCCAAGGCACTCAGAGTCCACAGTAATTTAAAGAGGGAAACCCCATAGGTGTGGGGAACTTATTGTTTTTTATACCTGTACAAACAACCCTGAAAACAACAGAGTTTAGGATTTTCGCTCCTGGATGTGCAGTACCTTATTCTTAGTTTGAATTCATCCAGTGTTCTTAATAAGGACCAAAACACGCTAACTCCAGCTCAGGTCAGGTCAGATTGGGAAGCATGCACTGGTACAGTGCATTGCCGTCCCAAATGCGCGACAAAACACATCAGGGTCTCGGTCGGCGACCTCTCAAACCAACACGCGGTTCAGTCCCGCCCTCCGGAAATGGCCCTCTATCTGCCGCAGCCAGATGTTATGTGGGCGTCCCCTTGGCCTGGTCCAGCCACTCCAGTTCTCAGCAATAAGAGTCCTGTGAGCTGGATCACACTGCAGGTAATGTGCCTCATTCAGGACTCCCTGAGCAACTGCTTGTCCTACACAGTCAAACTGGCGGTGCCCAAGGAATCACTGAAAACCCACTGAAACTCCATAGCAATTTAAAAAAAGAAAAGCCCAGAGGCATGAGCAACTTATTATTAATGTAACCCATTTTTAAATACCTGTACAAACAACTCTATAAATAATTGATTTTATTAAGGCATTTGAAATTTCCAAAAAGTACAGCCAAGGATTTGGTGGATTCTTCTCCAGCCAAACCATCTTTTTGATATGACTAGGGAAGGGAAAGCATCAAATAACCATGGCCATATGCTTAATAGGAGAATTCTGGTTTATACAGAAAGGGAAGGGGAAGAGGCTTCTGGTGTGATTAAGATAAAGGAATGAAATGGCAAGGAAAATTGGCGCCTTAACTCAGACCTGGGAAGCTTCCTTACGACAGGGCAAACCGCCATGTAGTTTTCATCTGGCAGTTAGAGTGAGAGATGATTAGACTTGAAACCAACCGATTGTTCCAGCACCACCTTCTATGGGGGGGCAGCAGGCACCCAAGTCAAAAACGCAATTAATATCATTTTAAGTGTTTGAGTGTTTTACCTGGCAAGCTAACAGAAGGCATTAGGCATGGATTTAGCAGTTGTTTGTTTTGGTTAGTTGCTTGAATGCAGTTGTTTACCTCAAAAAAATCGATGGTGTTCTAAGGTTATTATTGTGCTCTAAAGTGGCACTTTGCACCCTTGCATAAGCAGTTTTCTTGCAGCCTATAGGCACACAAAATAATAGGTTGCGTGTGCATCAGATCTATGCAATAACACATTGAGTAAGCAAGACGCATTTTTTGCCTATGCCATCTTCCCCACAGTGACTTATAAAGCTCAGTTACAGTCACTGCATTCAGGAGTCTCAGAGATGCAGTGCAAAAAATGTTTAAGGTGGTGTAGACAAGTTCCCCCAGTCCCTTTGGTATCGCTTCAGTTAAGTCTGCTATTTATGAAACTGTACTCCTCAGGATGTCATAATGAGCCTGTCTGTGAGCTCGCTGGTGGTTCCTACCTAGACGTCACAAGCCAGAAGGAGCAGCCAGAGAGCCCAATCAAACCTTGACACAGTGCAGCTGCGCACTCAAACATGTCTGTGATCATTTTTGCCACACTGCCATGAGGAGATATTTTTATTTCTAAATGTTGGCTGTATCTTCCTCCATCTAGACTCCCCATATTGTGGTTGAATATTCAAACAAAAGTCAACCTTTCAATGGCCTATGCATCATGTACTGTTACCTATTTTCAGTTAGTCTTTTGTCAGGAAAGAAAATAAAATTTCTTTTATTCCATTCCTTTTCCAGATATATATGATATGAGGTGAGGGGATCAACACAAACTTAAACCTCGCAGAAATTTTTAAGAGAAGATGGAAATAAAATTAATTCTCCTGAACTTGACTCATGTAAGGCAGAAACGGATCACGGAAATTGCTTTCATCAACTGTAATGTTTGTGTTACTGAGATGCCTTAACCTATCGTAACCTATCAACTTGCTGATGCCCAGAAAAACTAATGGGAAAACTTAGAGGAAGTTTTTTTCTTTTAAGTAAAGGGACTGTTTTTTTTGTGGAATACTAATGCCATTGGGGAGAACTGAAACAAATTCATTTCAATTTTTGTTTCAATGCCAACAGTATTAAAGCAAAAAATTATAAAAATAATGGGGCACACAATACCTTTAAAGGGGGGTTCTGTAAACGCTTTGGATAAAGGGGATTGTGCATGTGACTGTGGAAGTACAGGGTAATAATATTGCACTTTTAATAATAAGTACAGAACTACTAATCCCAAATATGATGACTTCGTGTAATGTATTTTGAGATAGTATAAACTGGATAAAACTTCAAGAGATTAAGAAATGACACTTTATTCCTCATGATAAAGAACAAAATAAAGTAGCACACAAACACCATATACTCAATGGCTGAGTGCTGTCATTTAAAAATAAATATCCAGGTCAGGATCATGATCTATAGATCAGATGCCAGGTGTCAAGCTGTCGTTTTCTTCTGAAGACCTTCACTTTCTTCCTGAGACAGCCAGAAACCTTGCCATCATTTCTGTTTGCCAGCTGGCATTCATCTTTTTGTCTGAGAACGTGAGGGTGGACCATGGGTTATAAACTGTTAATTAAACAATTAATTACGCCACAGCTCTGCTTTCTCCCATTGGTCATTGTGTTGTCTAGAACTACATCAAAACAAATATGAGTGTCTCTTCTTAATTTCTAGAAAGAGTGCCAAGGAGCTCAGCATTTTATTTGTGATTTGCAGCAATATTGCAGGCAGAAATTACACTGTATTATTTATCATTATTACCGAAGCAAATATGTCACCTGCTGTATTCATACATGTAAATGCGGATAGGGGAGCATGGAAAGACGCTTCTGAAATGAAGTCGTGGCGCCTGCGTAAAAATAAAGGAGCCAGTCTGCAGTCTTATGAGAGAAGGTAGCATTTCAGCACTCTTATCAAGGTGGGAGAATGGATTAAATCCCACCCACTCATGCGCATGCAATACCACCCTCGCATGCTCCTAACCATGGCCAAGAGTTCTTGTCAGCCTGGAGATGAAAGGTTTGTAATAAGCACTATTATGATGAAAAATTACGTATTTACCGAAAGAATTATGGTATCGGGCTTTATCTGGAGAAGACTTCCGGGGGGACTAAGACAGCAAGAGGTTCTTCCCACGCTGTGCCACAAAGGAATTTATTAAATGTGACATTGATTAAAATAGACTTAAATGTTTCTAGTAATGTGATTACTTGTTTTAGTAATGTTCTTCTTTTACAGTATACTTATTTGCTATATATTTTTATTTCTCAACAGCACCTTTTGTTTCACAAAACACAAAAAAAATGAGATTCCTAGTTAGTTTCCTGTGTCGTGGGAGGATGTGGCTGGCAGTGCAGTCTGCCAAGTAACAGACAGCAAGTAAGTGAAAGTACATCTGCAGGGCTTGTCGATCACGAAATACAATCGAATAATTCCCTCCGAAGTGACACAATATTTCACATAATAATATATGCAAAAGAACAGCAACACTTTTAAAATAAAAAGCTTCGGTTCCCAAACCTCTCCACAGGTGCAAATAAGCCATTCCACGTACGTATTTATTAAATTTCACCACCAACTCGCTTACTTAACTTAATTAGTTATAGTAATAATTTGAGGTATTGATTAGCCCAACATAGTATTCTAGTGGTTGAGGCAACAGATACATGGGTATACTGGATGGTTACCGCAGGTACTGGGGTAACTTGAGGAGAGGTTCTGAAATGACTAAGCTAACATACTTAAAAGTAGTGCCTGCAGGAAATTTTCATTGAAGTGGCCATCAGGGGGCAGTAATATTTAAAGGGGAGGCCACAGCACTCTGTATCTCCCATGGTTCCCCTTAGAAAATAATACATATAGATACAATGTATAGGATCCATATATTTTTTTTTTTATTTCAATGTGGCCATAGCTTTATTAGGAGTGGCTACATTGCATCTGGCCACCCCTTAAATCCGCCCCTGATACATGATGATTATTTCTTGTTTATAATAAATAAGTGCTTATTCACTAACATGTTAAAGTATGAATCATATAATATAGAATACATGTTGCTTGTACGACTACAAACACATTAGCGTATGGTAATCCAAGTAATGTTACATGCAGGGGTTCTCACATTTGTTCTTTCAGGGTGGATAAATGCACATTTCAGCGTCAGAAAGAAGATGCACATTTCAGCATTACATTTACATTTGCAAAATCATATTGAATCAATAACAACATAGATGGCAGCTGGTGGGCGGCATGATGGTGCAGTAGTTAACAGTGTTGCTTCACATCTCTAGAACCAAACAGTGCCATGGCTGCATGTGTGTGCGGTACTCTGTTTTCCCCACACAGTCCAAAAACAGGTAAAGGTGAATCGGAGTTATCAAATTGCCTGTAGGTGTGAATGGTGTGAGTGAGCCCGGTGATAGTTTGGTGCCCCATCCTGGGTTGTTCCCTGCCTTGTGCCCATTGCTTCTGGGATAGACTCCAGACCCCCATGACCCTGAATAGGACAAGCTGGTGCAGAAAATGGATGGCAGATGTACATCTTGTTTCACTGTTACCTGCATATAGCTAGCTGTGCTATTCTGCATGTGGCTTCTAGCACTGAAACAAAGCCACTTCTGTTTTATTATCCTGTTTTATGGTCACATCAATAAACATAATCAATTACATGCTGTCTTGTTAAAGACAGGTTTCTGTACAAGAAATGCTAGAGGTGAATTAATGGCCACAGAGCCATGCAGCGAATTTGCCAGGCTAACCAGTGCATTACAAAATCATTTGCATCATTTGCAATAAGCATTTGCTCATATGATGGCATCACTCATGGCCGTGCTGAAGATTGCTGGCCCCTACAGTCATGGTCAGCTTTTCACTTCCACAGAGGGTAATTCTATCTAATACTTAGTGAGGGACAATTTTCCAACTCTTTGTCACAGATTCCCTTTTTTCATTCTAGCCTGTTCTTTCTTTATCAACCACAGTTTTCCTGTCCCTGCCTTTGCTCCACGTGTCACCTGTTGCTGTGAGGATAACAGAGTATTAACAGAGTTTAAAATTGCAGGATATCGGCGTAGCGAAGCCATCATTGCCCTTAATCTGAATGACATTCTGTGGCTGACAGAACAGTCAATGAGATGTTATGACTGTTTTTTTTTTATATATATATATGCTTCTGTAAATACTTGCCTTTGTTGACTGATGACTAAATTTGTACCCAAAAAACATTGCGGAAGAAATCAGGAAGCATGTAATAGTATCAGCTTATATGTGACGGACTTTTCCAGGGGCAGCCGCTCAAACGGGGGTCCGGCACCATATGCCAAATGTGTAGTGTTAGCTGTGGGACAACTATTTCCTGTTGGCATGAAATAAATGCTGAAATTTATTACATTATTACTAACCTCCAACTATGACCCTTCTAGTATTTTTTTTTCCTCTGGTGAGTAAAGCAACAATACTAACAAGAACGACAACAATTAATGTAAAGGTGTAATAAATTCCCCAAATCCAAGGATCATTTTAGACCTTGAATTCTGAACAACAGTTTAGTACATATCCTTGTATTTTTCTCTTTTGCTAACACTCGATCATGATTGAACCAATATAGTCACGTGACTCATGCAGTTGGAAGACAACGAAACAGGAGTACCGCGTACATTTTACAAAATACACAGCTTACACTAACTTTAAATAGAATAATTATCTCGTGATTTAAATGTGTTATAATGTTAATTCTGAAGTTTTATAAAGTTTGTAACGTAATTAAAATCACAGGCGGCAGTCGATTGAGGTTTGGGGGCGGGGGGGTGTGGATATCACAGTTCCATCTTTCAGAACTGCAACACGTGATCATGAACGTTTGTGTCACGGTTTCAGAACCATAACACCACTAATAATAATAAGTATTAGTAGTAGTAGTAGTAGTTGTAGTAGTAGTATCCGGCCATTTTACTGGTCCCTGACATTTTTATACTGTAAACGGTTCCGTAAACATCAAAAGGTTGGGAACCCCTACAGCCCTTTGTCTTGATTCCCCATTTCATGAGTTCTGATTGTCCTGAATACTCTGCACCTGTTACTGTTTTGCCTGACCCTCAATTCTGACTTCAGCTTTGGTAAACTAAACTACGCCACTGGATGCCTACTTGTGAGTTCCTTGTTTCTTTCACACAAAGTTATTATCTACACTGGCAATAAGAACAGGAGAACAAGAATTCCTCACCAACTTTTATGATTCATTTTTTATTTTATCTTCATCCTGTTCATTCATTCTAAATATCAGATTTTATAGTCGTGGTACATTACTGGAGAATATGCCTTTAGATTAGTACTCCCTTTTTTATTACCCAGCAATAATCTGACTGGCAGTTGGAAATCTACTTCAACTCATTAAGGGAGGAAATCAATAGTAAGCTCGTTTGTCTCTTAAAATATCAATTTCAAGCCCCTAACCAATTTACAACACAGTGCCAGATGTGAGGCAGGGACACCATTAAATTCACAGAATCCTCAGTCTTCCACCCTGTGTTTATCTGACGGACCCGCTTCAGGACGCCGGGATCGGCGCTGCGGGGATCACCGTCCCCCATCCGCTG
>JAODKC010000002.1:7834780-7870224 GCA_026777985.1 Mormyrops attenuatus
GCAACTTTGTAATGCCAGAGATGGCCGTCAACTTATCCAACAGTGCCTCATTAATCGGAGGATGACATCATGTGACCACAGCTGTATATTTAGTTTCTTTTGTTTTCGAGGAGACATTCTATTTTTTTCTCTTACTAATACAATTTTAAAAGTGTTTTCTTGATTCCCTCACCTTCCTCGGACTGGATTGAAGGTGCCGTCAGCTTTTTGTGACTTTTATATTTTTTATTAAACATGTATGCTACAAAGAAGTATACAATCTGTGAGATGAATGTTCATTCACAGAGAAGCCAAGTTTGATCTCTGAGGAATATATTTTTATTATTATAAAAGGACATGTGAACCTTCAATGAAACTCTTTTGGTAGTTCACAAAGGACAAAGGGTGGCAGGTTTATAGACTGCTTCTTTTTACATGTTGGTGGCCATTGCAGTCATGTGCTTTCAGGACCTATTACCACTAGATATATACAAGGAATTTGCCGGAAAACAATCATGTTGCCTCATACAATCTTCAGGCGTTTCCCTCGTTTAACAACCAATACCCTCAATCTGTGTAAAGTGTCGTACAATTGGAATTTGAAAAGAGACTAAATTGATTTTTATTGTGAAATTCACAAACTTCTCACGGCTTCATCTCCAGACAAGTAAAGACAAATGGAAACCAACTAGCATTGATCACCACAGACATCATTAGCCTGCTGGATCAGTTGTCCTGAACACAGCCCAGATGTTTGCACAGATGCTGTCATTTGTCCACCTCTCATAATGGGTGTTGGAGGTTTATTGCATTTATATACTACAACTACAAATCACTGATCCCGCTAGTCTCTAGGGCCACATTAGGAGTTTATTCCTATTTATTATACACTCCATGGTTTCTGAGGTTCAAGAGCCATGGTAATTTTATCTATGCCAATCCTGCTGCTTAAGACAAAAAAGTATATTACCATCTCTGCATATGCCTGGAATTAAATTTCCTGTATTTACTGCATTATGCTCTATCATTGCCATATTACCATATAATCAATGTAATCTAAGTCAGTAGAATATTTTGCACTGATTTTCACTTAGCATTCCCCAAACGTGCTTGATGGGCCGAATGGCCTCCTCTCGTTTGTAAATTTCTTATGTTCTATGTTCTTAAAAGCTTCAGCTGATTGGATTATTATTCTACGTGCTTAAGTGATTAAAGTAAAATATATGGGTTTGGTATTTTAAAATGAATTCTCTATTTTACTGATTTATCCTATTGGCACATTATTGACTCAGTCACTTAAATATATAGCCGTGGAAAAAACTAAGAGACCACAGCACATTTTTTTGTTTCACTCATTTCTCAGTTTACAGGTGTCTATCTGCTTTATGGGACTTCTGTCCTGCTTCTAGGAGCCTGATATGAACTGTCCTAGCAGTGCACCTCACACCTGCACTTAATGTTTCCCATTCCTTTTGAAGGTCACTTCATGTCATCCTACATTCATGACAAACTGTCAGATAACTTAACAGTCGTCTCTGGTCATTCCCATTGTCTCCTGCTTACTGTATTCTTGTGTACTGCTGTCTTAGAAATTTTTAACCTAGAAGCAACTTGCTTATACACACACACACACACACACACACACACAAAACATCGCTGCATTGTTTTACTTATATAACAAACTAATAAAATGGCTCAGTCTGTTGATTTATTGTTAATATCATTAATGTTTTTGTTTTTCTTTAGTTTTTCAAAAGGAAGCAGACTAGGGTACCTTTTTCAATTAAAATATCCACCAATCCATTTTCAAGCCTCTTATCGCGTGCAGGGCTGCTGTGAGCCAGGAAACATAAAGCACAAGGCAGAGGAATACACAGCCCATACACAAGCAATCACTATGGGTAGTTTAGAAACACCAGCCCATCTAACTCAATGTTTTTTGACTGCAGAAGGGCATGGAACCTATTGAAGGCAGCACACGGAGTAGGGTAATCATACCCTTTGGGAAATTTAAAGACATGGACATGCAGGCTCCAGGCAAACGGAGACGTGGTGGATCTGAATCGCCAAGCCTGCGCATGTGAACTGCTGCACTGCCCACATAGACTAAAAGTAAAAATACATGGAATTCTCACATAGTGGATGGATTAGTTGTCAAATACAATAAAGTTAGTTGTTTTCTCTGAAGAGGCAGTATCTTCCTGTGCTTGTATCCACTACCCATGTAAATTTTTTCACTGGGAATTTACATGAATTAATATTTCTAAATTGTTCAATGTTACTTGAATTTTTGGGTTTTCGGGTCACAAACTGGTAGGTCATCATGGTCAGTAATTCCCCCATGGACCAGACTGGGGTTACCCAATTTTGGAGGAGACAGTAATTTTGTTTATATAATTGATTTGTAAGTCTTTGAATAAAGGTTAAAAAGTGTGCTGTCGCAACTTAGATAAGAAACTACAATTTAGGAAAATGAGTCTTCCCAGAATAAACAGAGATGTCGAGAGAGAGACAGAGAGAGAGAGAGAGAGATTAAGAAAATCAGGGACACAAAACACAAAATGGACTGATGATATCACTAAGTGGAAATGGCAGGCAGCCAGACACCTACACATACGGTAAGCCCGGAAGGATAACTTTTTAAAGAAAGGATATAGGACAAGGAGGCCAGGAAAAGCTCACTGGGGAGAAAGATACAAGAGCTCTCAGAGTGGAAAGGTCAGTTAGTCTGAATTAAAAATCATCATATTAATGATATAAATCTTGTGCTTCATGCCTCACAAAGAAGACACTCTCTCCCTAGCTGACTGACATTAATGAAAAGTCCATATATTACACACAGATATTATTCTCAATCCAGTTCTTTTATTATATTGAACTGGTACATGACACCCTTCTCTGTTCAAACAGCAAATTATTTGTACTGAATACACTATACTTTATGGGAAGCATCTGTTTGATAAATTGTACCACAAATCTCTGTGATTTATGGGAAGAATTCCCAGACAGTTATATATTAACTAAATGTCCGAAGTGTACATAATATTCTTAAAAAAAAAATAACCGTTTACAGGCCATCATAAAATACAAATTTAAGAAAAGTCTTTAAGTCCCTAAAGATACCATAAAGTACTCAATATAAAGTAAAATTCAATAAACATAATGTAATAAACATATTTTTTTGTATATTGCATAGTTTTTCTTTATTGTTATATTACATAGTTGCTTACTGTATAGTAACTCCTCTGTCCATCTGCTGCTGTAACAGTCTTACCTTATAAATAAAAATGGTGGAAACCATAATGAATAAATGCAAAGATGTAAGTCCAGAGCAAATCCATTATTGAGAAAGTGAAATGCCAAAATGTAATTGGTCTACTGAAAAAGCTGTCCCAAACTGGAATCTATGAGAGCCCCCCCCAAACATATATATGAAAAAACATACATGTATGTGATTATGATAGTATATGTCAATGAAGTTAATTAATAGTGTACGTGAAACAAAGATTTAATATATGTAGGAAAGGATGATATTGTATTGGAAACCAAATAATGGCATATGTAAGAAAAATAAGTAGTATATCCATCCATTCATCTATCCATCCATCCATTTTCTAAAACTGCTTGTCCTATTCAGGGTTGCGGGGGGTCTGGAGTCTTTCCCAGAGGCAGTGGGCGCAAGGCAGGGAACAACCCAGGATGGGCCGCCAACCCACCGCAGGATAAGTAATATATGTGAATTCAAATAATCATGTGCAAGGAACATAATGATAGTGAATGCCAGAGAGAATGGTAGGATACGTGAATGAGAATAGTTGTTTGTGTGAGAGAGTTTGATTGAAATGGAAGGGAATTTGATTGAAGTAGAAATGATACTACATTCTCAGTTCTTGATTGGTTATCTTCGATGAAGCCTATATTCCCAATCATGACTGATCTGACAAATTGGTGGACCAGGAGCTACTCACCAAAGCCATTGGTACAGTGGCTGATAAGCTACTCTTGATCATTTTAATAAGGCATTTTGAATGTAATGGTTAATAATTTAGTTAGATTATAGGTTCCCCAAATTGATCAAATCAAGTTTTTCTCATATTTAATTTTTTTAGATATGTCTGATTTTATGTTATACTTTAAAGCTTTTAGTGCAAGATTTAATTTATTTTTGTTATATTTTGTATATATTTGATTTATAATGCCCTTGGATTGTTGAAGTCATTAAATTCAGATTTAATTAATATGGTTTATTTTTGTTCAAAAGAAATTAATTTATTTACAAATTTGAGTAATTTGTGACTTTTCCTGTTACAGAAATCATGGAAAACAGAGTCAAGGATGTTCAGTTCACCACTAGTTTTTGTCGTATTTCAATTTTGTCAGCATAATAAAGTGGATTGTTTCAACAATGCATCGGGTCTCGGTCACGGGAGACCAAAAGTACATCTGCAGAAAGCACAGATGACATTTCTAACCCCAAAACCAAATCTCTAAAACCATAATTCCAAAAATGAATAATAAATATGAGAGTTTCCCAGTCATACCTGAAGTACAAATAGCGCTGCACCTTGCCCAGTATTCATGCCTAAAAAGCACCCCCGGTCTGGTGGCCGAGGTAAATCCCTGTGACCCTCTTCCAGGCAAAGTACAATGGTTTTAACTGGGACATTTCTGTGGGGGTCATTGTTGGATCATAGTTTGTCGGGCCCATTTCTGGCCGTACCAGACTGCACAGCTTTGTGTATTGCGAAACCCACCAACACACAAACGTCACAATCCTCTGAGGGGATTTATATTATGTGCTCTTCTGGGAAGGCTTTCCATTAGATGCTGGAACATTGCTGGTGGGATTTGCTCCCATTCCAGTTAGGAATTGGCGTTGGGGTAACGGGTCCTTTTCTGTAAGCTTGTGTGTCAACAACTTTGCAAATGAACTCGATTCCAGATTTTTTGGCCTTCACAGTCAGGTCAGTTGCAGTTGTCCAGGACAGCTCTATCATGGCAGAAATGTGGTTGTGACAATCGCAGACATGAAACCAAGACCAAAAAGTTCAAACACTGAGAGTGCAAATTAGTAACAGTGGTTTAATTAGTAACAATAGAGAAAATCTTCTACCACCCCATGGAAAACCACCAAAACATCAAGTCCATTAAGTTCCATTGATGGAAAAAATGACTGGATGATAAACGTCCGAGAAATGGGCCCAAAAAGAAAGTATTCAAAACAAGAAAGATCGGTCTCTCCCAAGCCTTTCACTGGGGATGGTACAGTATGTGTTGCCTATACTTTCCGATTGAATGCCAAGACATTAACTTCAAGCTGAGGAGTCCATGGAAATTGTGGGAGGATCCTCCACAATGCTGGAGGCTTTGCAAGTGCAGCATTTGAGGAAAATGCCTTTAAAGAAGGGGAGAGAGATCCCAATGTTTTTTTTTCCCCCACTATATCAACTATGTGCAGCATAGACCTGTGGTCTGAGACTTTGTAGTTCCCAAAGCAGAATGGGATACAAAAAATCAAAAGAGAAGAATGTGGTGAAAATGGGTGGTGGAAGACTGCACTCCTCAGACATTAGAGGAAGTGGAGAGGTCAGGGCTGTTTCTTGGCTACACCTGCACCAGTCTGTGAGCCGCTCGATCTCCAGCCTGTATGCTGCCTATTCACTGTTGCTGTAGAGACCCTTTGTTGTGTCATCAGCGAACTTGATGATGCTGGTCGAGCTGTACTTTGCAGCTGTAATTTGTATTTTATAGCCTTGAGTCAGTAGGGCTGAGCACAATGCGCTAGAGGGCACCAGTGCTGAGTGTGTTGGTGGTGGAGTTCTTGTTCTAACACAGGGATCCTTCCTGTCCAGATGGAGCCGGGTCAGGTAAAGAGCCACAGGTATAGACCCCTCATATCAACTGTAGCCGGACACAGTATCTTTTCCATATGCAAGCATGTCATTTAGTGCATCACACCATGTATAATAGAAGTCATTCAGTACGTGCTGCGAAGGATGCCGTGTTGTCACAGGTGTGGAGTGTGGTTTTGAGGTCTGTGAAGGCCAGAATGTCCCACGACTCTGTTAACTGCATTGTTTACCCATTGCTGCCCTAGTGGCATGGGAAACGGCTAATTGTCTCCTGATCTAAAAACACCATTGCGTTTTTTCACCAGCGCATGTATCTCGGCCAGCATCTAAGGTTTCTGGTTGGCTTGAGCGGTCATGGTCCAAAATAAGAGACATCATCTATGCACGTCTTGGAATGGTGAGGCTCATTTGTACTGTGGGATGTATGTCGGCATTAGCAGTACAGAAGCGTGCATTGCTGTTGAATTTTTCTGGAACCAATTCTGCCCGACATTATTACATCCAATCAAAAATAACCACGTTCTCACATCATAACCTAATCATAATCTGACACATTGCGATTTCTTCATATTAGAGATTTTCAGACCTTGCCTTACATCTAAATACAAGATTTTAATATTGATCGTAGAAGAGCATTCACAAAATGTCAATCATATATATCAGTTACACCTATTTTAAACCTGCTTTAAAGCTAGCACAATACCAGGGAGTTATGGCGTAACAATAAAACAGATTAATTTCTGTAGAAGCATTATTAATTTAATTAATCGATACGCAGTGGAAAACCAAGGCAAATAATTTTTGCTTACTTGGTCTATCTTTATTGTGCCGCAAATAGCAGAAATATAGTGTATAAATTTCCCAGAAGTACTGCAGAAAAAAACAATATGATGAGCAGTCACTGGAACAAAATCAATAATTCTGCTGTGTTTATCTCTTGAAGTTCATAAGAAAGTCATCTGCTGAGGGAAAAAAGATTAGGCTTCAGATATTCCTATAGCTGGCATAATGCTGAAGCCCTGTAATATAAGAGGCACTTACAAAGTTACTTGAAGAGACTAGCAGAAGGTCTGGCTCACTTATTTGAAATTGCCTTGTGCCAATATAATACTTTTATGCACTCTGAATACAAATGCCCAGCTTATCTGACTCTGTCATGATTACTCACAGCTGTAGCAGACAACACAGTATCAATCCATGGATGCTGAGAACATTTGGTCTTTCCTCCAGTGGAAAAACTGATGTCATATCTGAGATAATGCATCCTTGTATTTTGGGTAAGGTGATATTGAACTGGATGATCGACAGATCTACAGGAAAATTCTTTTGCAAAAACATTTTAAAAAGTGTGTTATGAAATATATAAAATCAAAATTGTGTCAATCGGCATTTAACTCAGTTCTGAGTCATATCTGAGTAGCTAAAGATGCTTTACTTAATTGAGTGTAAATGGTACGTTCAGAATGAATAATGATACTTCAGAATAAGTCCTATAGCACATAATTCTTACGTTTACTGGTTGGATTATTATTTAGTATTTACCAAGCAAAGTATAAGAAGAAAAATGTGCCTTTCAAAATCTTTCTTATTTGACCGAGCCTCTGGGGGTTTTGATCTCAGTTGACATTTTTGTATTTATAAACACTGAAAGAGGGATGAATCACAGAAGTTGATAGTAAGATTATACACTTAGGATTAAACAATAGTGGTTCTTAAGTTCTTTAATATCTTTTTTTCATACTGCATACTACTCCACCCCATAGAACACACCTTTATTCATTGTAGTGATTAATTTTCCACCATTTTGTTTATTTTCTTTCGTACAGAACTCATCGGAACAGTATCGTACGTGGCAGGCAGTTACAGCGGAATGGTTCGGCAGTGCAGGGCCTAATGTACCTGTAGCCCATGTGACATTTCTTGATCCATAATATTCTGTAGCAATTCTGGTAGTTTCACTAAAGGGCCTCATCCTATTAGTAATGCAGCTGGAGTCATTGCCCTTGGCAGCCGTAGACTGGGGTTCAAGTCCTCCCTGCAGGGTTGCCACTGGCAAAGTTACTGCAATATATTTTAGTTACTACTGTAGACAGTGTAACATTTCCCACTGAAGAACAAGATATATATACATACAGACACAGATACACACACACGCACACACACACACACACATATATATATATAAATGAAGGGTGTGTGTGTGTGCGCGTGTGTGTATGTTTATGTAAGATATGTAAGAATGATTTAGTGCTTTTTGAGCTTGGTTCATTTCAATTTAATTTTGAAAAAGCATCCCCATTTTCACTTTCAGTTTTATGAATTTATCTGTTTGTTTGTTTAGAAATATTAATATATGAATACCGAAATACATGAAATACTGATTACTGAATCAAAGTGAATTGAGTCTGAAAGGACCTTAGTCACAGTCTCAAATATTAATTGCTTGGGGGTCTTCTGAGACATTTGAAAGCTATCAACCGGCCAGAAGAGCTGACATGCATGGGTGGAGTTTGGAGGGGCCATGGGGACAGACTATTGGGTGGTCCGAAACTGTTCTAGAACACCTCTTGCCAGCTCCGGAGGGGAAGACTCAGTGAGAAAGTGCTGGTTAACTCTGGGGATATGGTTGAGTGGTAGAAAAAACACTGTGACAAACTCCTTAACCCAGAAGGCAGTGTTAGAAGCTTCTAGTGGATCGGAGATCATCACTGCAGTTCATTATGGTGGTCAGAGGTCCCTGTGGCGGGAAAATTCACAGAAGTAGATCAAAACTGTGCTGATATGTTTAAAGCAATACTGTTAGGATGAGGCAGTTGACATGCCTCTTCAATGTTGCAGGGAAGGCGGGTAAAGAATCTTTGGACTGCCAGGGGTTGGATCAGCTACAGGAGGATCACGCTTCCCAGCTTCCCTGGGAAAGCCTATTCCTGGGTATTGGAGAGGACACTATGCCCAGTGGTTGAACCTAGGATGCAGGCGGAACAACGTACATTCTGTTTGGGACTTGGAACAGTGGGCCAACTCCTCTCATTTTCCCAGTGCGGTGAGGATTTGTGGGAATATGCTAACATATTCTACATGAATTTTGTGGATTTGGAGAAGATATGTGCTATTTAGCCCCTCTACGAATACAGATAAAATGGTGTCCTGATCCTTGACACAAAGCAAGGTTCATCAAGAGTGTGTGTTGTCTCTATTCTTCTTTGTGATTTTCATGGACAGAATACAAAGCTTAGGTATCACCTAGAATGAGATAACGACATCCAGATTGACCTGCTCGCTATGATGCCACTGCAACTCTCAGCAGGAAAAGAGGCAGGAAAAAGATGACGATGCTATATGCATATTGCTACAGCCAGAGGTGTAGCTAGAAATTCTGTGCCCCTGACAAAATGTCACCTTGCACCCCCAGCTAGGGTTGCCACTCTCAATCTGAAAAAAAACCCAAATGTGACATTGAATTTGTCGAGGTGCGGGAGGGTCCCCGCAGGAGAATACGCAGAGCAGGGAGCATCCCCACATGGTAACTTTCAGAGAAGATTTCATGCAGAGGTACCTACATATAAAGTGCCGGGCCCCCCAAATGTTCCAGGGTATCCATGCCCCTCCGATAGTCAACAGTTCAGCTAAAGTGAAGCTGGATGTGATATACAGTAGCCCCCCCATAGCCTCCTGAGGATAGCAGAAACTGCGCATAATAGCAAACCATCGGCAGACCCCATATATATAACGTGAGTTGTGTGTATTTACATATGGTAAAGTGCAATTAATAAATTCTGCACCGTAAGACATTGTCAACATTAAATACAGTAATAATGAAGTACATTGTACGTTAATACAGTACTGTACAACTGTACTCTCCCTCTCTTGAATGGAAAGGGATTCTGACATTATAGCCTAACTCTGAAGGGCAATGAAAAAAATATTTATTATCCAGGGATGATGGAGCAAGGAAACTCCTGCTTTCCATACCCCTCAAAGGACGAAGGAAAAATGAGAAAACATACCGTTACATATTTCACTTTTTTTTTTAGATCGCGGTAAACTGTGGACAACTTAAGCCGAGGATACTTGGGGACCTAGTGCCTTAACGTTTATGCGTCTCCACAATTGGAGCAGTAAAGAAGTAGTGACTAAGCAAATAGTATAATTATTAAATTATTACATGCCATCGATCAATAGGTCTCACACTGCCCATTTCTGTGAGAAATGTGTAATGCTTATTTGACTTGTTAGAAGTGTTTTCACTCATATTGTTCAAACAAATGCAATGTGGATTTTTAAATCAGTGCTTCTCCAGAACCCTATTCCGTAATTGTTTCTATAGATTCATGGTCTTTCGTGGCATTTTGTTTAGATATGTTCTTTAACAAACTCAGGGGTTTTCCAAAAACAACAGATTTTATTCAGAGGTTCAAGTGACACTTTAATTGTACAGAGAGTGACTCCATTCAACTAATTATACGCCAATTATATGCTATATTCTAAAGGCAACTGGTTGAGATTATGTAGGGGTGTCAATATTTATGCACTTAAGACGTTTTAAAAAAATAATTCTGATTTTTTTCAACATAATGGACTATTTTGTGATAGAATCCCTAATAAATCCATTTTTATAGAGACTATTCATTCTTTTATTTTCTACACTGCTTATCCCACACTGGGATGAGGGTATCCCAGAAGCAATGAGGCAAGACAGGGAATAACCCAGAATGACGACTCCAACTCATCTAAAGGCACGCACACCCTTCACAAACCGTTTAGAAATGCAGTTTAAAATCTTTCTGTATAATTAGCTAGAAGAGGGTCAACTAATCTACTTCCTGTCAAATGCTCCTATTACAGATAATAACTTTTCTGTTAGAGTCAAGAGGTATCCTGTTCTTTGGAAATGAAACGTACCCAACCTCGAGAGGTACTTCTTGCAGCATGATGCTCCGTAGTTTATCTTTTTCATTTGCTTGTCAGCGCTGAAACGTGAGCTACCTAAAGCCAAACAGCAAATATCAATGACTAATGAAGTCAGAGTGGGGAAAAAAAAGGTAATCAGTTCCAGATCTTAGCATTTTATGACCGAAGACAAATGGTAGGATCCTTAAAACAGACACCATTGACTTTTGACTGCTTTGTCTTTCTCCATTAGCGCTGTATCCATTACTTAACTGAAATCACCTAGGCAACATAATCTGACTGACCACTTTAGGTTCGAATGGACTCTTCTGATGTTTCTTTTAAAAGCTCATCACCACAATTGTTGTGATTGATTTCCCCTTATTTATCATAGTGTAGTACAAGTAATTTATAGCACTAAAATAGAACACAGTGGTATAATATTTCATTAGCTAGACAGACTGGGAAAGCTTTGCCTGAGAACTAATGTAGCACAAATTGCTGAAAAAGTTAGCGATGGCTGTGTTAGAGAGGTGTCACGACACACAGTGAACACGCAGCTTTCTGTGTATGGGGTTGTGTAGCTGCAGATTGGTCAGAGTGCCCATGCTGAACCCTGTCTACCAATGAAAGCACCCACAATGGCCATGTGAGAGTGAGAACTGGACCATGGAGCAACCGAAGAAGGTGGCCTGCTCTGATGAGTCATAATCTCTGTCACATTACATAGAAGGCAGAGATGGCACCAGAATGCTCAGTGGTCTTTTTCAGCAGGATAATACGCCCTGCAACGCCCTAAAAACCCTTGAGGAATGGTTTTAAGTACATGAAAAACAGTTCAAGGTCTTGACTTGGCCTCCAAATTCCCCAGATCGCAATCCGATCAAACATCAGTGAGGTGTTCCAGTATATCTAGTCCGATTCATGGAGGCTCCACACAATTTACAGGACTTAAATTATCTGTTGCTAACGTCTTGGTACCAGATACCACAGGACACCTTCAGAGGTCTTGTGGCATCTAGGCTTCGACAGGACAGAGCCGTTTTGGCTGCACAAGGGGGACCTACAGAAAATTAGGAACGTGGTTTTAATGTTATGGCTCATCAGTGCAGATTGTGTATTTAATACGTCAAACATATATAAATGTTTTCAAAGATGTGAAACGTAATCCTTAACAATAATGACATTCAAATTCATTTTTGGTATTAAGTATTTACCTGGGAGAAGTATTTAGACTCAAGTTACCATCAGCTTGCACGATTTTGTTAGTCCTGCTTGTTGGACCATGGTCATGAATTCATTTCACTGTTCTTCTTTCTAAGAACTAAATTTATGAAAATAATATCCAAGCTTTAGCATCTCAGCAACAATAGTGAAAGGTAAATCCATTTGCATAATTTTATAATTTTGCTTGCAGCATACCGAACACATTTTATTTTCATAAATTGACAGTGTAGAATAAACTTGTGTGCATTTTATTTTATTATCCATCCGTCTTGCATTGCTTCTTATGCAGTGCAAGCTCATGGTGTAATTAACTTGGTAAAATGTATGCAATCACTTATGAGTCATATCAGTCTTGTTTTATGTACGTTGCTCAAAATACAATTGCCTAGAAGTTTTATAGTATGAATGTATTTATAAAGTCTAAATCCTTTACATTCTTTATAATGTTTAAATGACTCATTTTTAAATCCCTAATTTCATTAACAGATATTGCTTTTATTGTATTCTACACACATGTATAC
Organism: Mormyrops attenuatus; assembly: GCA_026777985.1. Taxonomy (NCBI): domain Eukaryota; kingdom Metazoa; phylum Chordata; class Actinopteri; order Osteoglossiformes; family Mormyridae; genus Mormyrops; species Mormyrops attenuatus. The sequence goes on from JAODKC010000002.1 coordinate 7,847,250, forward strand.
CTCAGTACAGCTAACACAGATGGTGGAATCATGCAGCTTCAGGACCCATGGGAACAGAAAAGGGGTCTGTTGATAATAACTCCTCATTTTCTGAAACTGTCAAAGGATATAACTTTCCTTTGTGTATTTTCTGTATTATTAGTTAGTTTTTCCATAAAGTGAGCTATTTAAATGTATATTACATTGCAAATTATCAAATTAATAGCCATTATTATATTAATTATTAATTCATCATCTATCTGACACATTTATCCAAAGCGACTTACAGTAGAGTGAAGGGTTGCAAATTTATATAACATTATTTATTTAACATTTTTTATAATGTTATCGGCATGCTATGGACTATTTATTGCCCAGTTTATTACATTTAAATACAGTTTATTTAGCTTTAAATATAGTGACTAGTTGACACACTTCATCTCTTTTTATCATATTTGTAAAGAGAGAATTTATTAGTGGATAATTTTAAAATGTAAGTTTAAAGCATAAAACTGGGCTATATTATAATATGATTCAGGCTTACAGGACTGTCCATCATACGAATTAATAAGCTTTGGGATAGGCTGCTATATCCAAAGGTCACGTCTCACTAAAGAACCAATTCTTGAGTAAAGAGAGGAGGCTGCGACAAGGGAGTCTTGTCATATTACAATCTAAAAAGCATTAAAATACAGTCATTCTCTGGGACGGTCCACTTCACTCGCAATACGATCCCGCTAGAGTAACACAGTAACACACTTTCTGCACCTGCAGCTGTGTAACGGGTGCTAGCACATCTGTTGAGTGGATAATAACCTTTGACCTCCAGACTTGCAGGTCTGCTTCCCACACAGACCTCTATGTGTACAGAGTTTGCATGTTCTGTGTGTTTCTTCCAGGAACCCTGGTTTCCTTCCATAATCCAAAAAATGTGCAGTTAGGTGAATTACTCTAAATTTCCCGTAATGCATATTGTGATCTACAGTCCGTGTGCTTTCAGGGGCAGGCTTGAGACTCACGGCAGCACTGCCCTGGATAAGTAATTAAGGAGTCTTGATGAATAAATGGATGAAACCATTGGCAAGGGGGGGAGACAGAACTTAATAATTAAATTGTAAAGGTGTATTTTTTTTTGGGGGGGGGGGGGGGCAATGAAGCCAAATTAAATATTGGGGGTACACATCCCCCCTGGTTCCTGCATCCCTGAATGAACATTTAATAGTAAACAAGCGAATATGAATTGACAACTGTCAGCTATATAAGGCACTTTGATTAAAGGAATTTTCCAAGCATCAAAAATATGTAAATCATGAAATGAAAATTAAATGCTGGAATGCTGCACAACCTGACGGACATCTGTGAGCTTACCGTTTTCTGCATAGTGTTAGCACCCTTAGAGTCCTCACCTAGAAAATTCCCTTAGTCTACAGTAGAGCTATATTTTTAGGAGGTGAAGATTACATCAAGAAGTCAGAGTAATTGCTTTGCATTTCAGTGCTGTGTGTGTCATCTCAACTTTGTATTGCTTGGCAAGAAAGTCCTGAAAGTGCCACAAGTCAAGATTTTATGCATTAGTCATAATTTTGTTAAGCTAAGGTGCTCGGTGAGATGCCTCTTATTAATGCAGCACACATGCAGTAATAACAAAACTTATCCGAATCACTTCTTAGTCCATCATGAATGTATATACGAGACTCCCACACAGTGGCTGAAATAAGTTTTCCAAAATGCACATATGTGATGCAGCTACAATTTTAGTTGTTCTTAGATTTGCATATACACAAATTCTAAAATCTTCATGTGTGGAGGCTTGGTGTTTCATGGATGGAGGTAGCTCAGGTAAAGTGTACAACGGGATGGCTAGCTAGCAAATCCACCAACAAGGCCTTTCAATCGAATGTGAGATATATCCATATTATCTGTTAACTTCATTTCTGTTGAATGTTTTTTTTCTTGCACATGTGACCCAAATTCATTGTAATCTTGGTAACACTTTATAATAATGTTCAGTTACTCTCTCTCTCTCTATATATATAAAAGCCTTTAGTTAAACATTAACTAATCATTTACAACACCTCAATAAGACATTTAGAAGCCTGTAGTTAATGATGAATAAATGATTTACAAATTATTTACATTTGCAGCAATAAGTATGTAGTTAAGGGTTACTTCATTATTTACAAAACCTTTCTAATTGTAACATTTCTAAACGTTTCTAAACATGGATTGGTGGATCTGAGGCTGAGGATCTGTCCCACCAATCAGCATGTTGCAGGTTTGAATCCCGTGAATGCCACGAGTGATCCTACTCTGTTGGGCCCTTGAGGAAGGCCCTTAACCTGCAATTGCTTCGTCCTGGGTATGATGTTAACCTACATCCAGCCCTGTAAGGAGGTCCTCTATCTCACAGCGAATTACTTGGGGGTTGGTGGCAGGATTGGCTGTCCAGCCACCAGAAAAAAAAACTCACACTGGTCTGTTTTGGACTAGTGTGGTGCTGAGGTATCACCCACTGCATGGCTGCACTCAGGTTCTCATCCCTGAGGTGGTTTGTCATGTGGCGGGCGTGGAAACGCGCTGTAATCAACGCATGCTCCTCCTCTGGACATAAATTATTAAAAGGGGAAATGATCATAAACAAATCATGGTAACGCTTAAAGCTGTCACCCGTATTGCATGACTTCTTAATGTCATGGTATTTTTCTGCTGATAAACCCGTTAAAAAGCTAGCTTAAGCTAATGCTAAAATTACATTAGCTATGTAACCATGTGATTCATTCATGGATTATTATGCATGTGAGCAGTACAGCTGCGGCTTCTGGTGGGAGAGCGGGTGACATCATCGCCGCGAACTGAGCGCAGGAAATGCACTGTGAATGCATGGCCATGTAAGCGCCATTTTTAGGCTGCGTTGAAAGGTTCCACATTATTTAATATGCTCAGAATAATTCCTGTGCTACATGGGTATGTTTGTGGCAAAGGTGTTGCTGTGGGTTGGCGTGTTTGTGTCCTTTGCTAACTTGCAGGTCAGTTTTCCCCATTGTATTTTAAGGCAGCCTTCATCATACATAACCACTGAAAAAGGTGGATATACCACATTTATTTGTTTCTCGGAGAAGCCTTTCATTTTGGTAACTTAAACATCTAACATAGATACAGGGAATAAAAGACCAGGATATGTATTTCTGCCTAGAGCAGGGGTGGCCGATCTTATCCGCATAGGGCCGATGTGTATACAGGTTTTTGGGATAACCTTTTGATCAGCTGTTCAAACCCAGGTGTGAGGGCTCTTCAGCCAATCAGTTCTCTAATTAGTAATCTAATTTGGAGGATGCAGCGAAAACCCGCATACACAGAGGTCCTTTCTGGATAAGATTGGCCACTCCTGGTCTAGAGTATGATTTCCCCAGCCGCAATTACATATGAGCCTGCTAGCAGTTAGCTAGCGGGATCGCAACACAAGCTTGCCAAATCTCACGCAACTGATGTGACAGTCACGCTTTACGACTGTGACACAAGAAATCTTATGGCAAATGTCTAAATCAGGGGTCACCAACCTTTTTGAAACTGAGAGCTACTTCACGGGTACTGAGCCATACGAAGGGCTACCCGATATATAAATCCAAATGTGATTAAAGAAGAATAGCAACAGGATAAAATTAAATTTTAGACGCTGCTCACTGGTGAGTTGTGCTATTTTTAGATCAGGTCTGTGGGTGACTCATGCGGACCTTTGGGGCATCCTGGTGCCCGCGGGCACCATGTTGGTGACCCCTGGGCAAAATGGTTTAAGGGGATGCAAAAAGGTTTGTAAATGACTGCAGTGCTTCTAAGTGATAGCTACCTCTGCAGGCTGCAGTCTCCTCTGACACACAAGAGGTTATCAGCCCCCATTCACCTCTGTGTTTGTTCATAATTAATCAATATGTATAGTCTGATATAGAGCAATTGGCAACCCATAAAGCTTTCCTCTATAATGCATTATAATGGTTGATATAAGAATTAAGGATGCTTGGTACTGGTGTAAGGGACTGCAATGTTTTATCAATTCTTATACTGACCATTATAGTACATTATGAAGGTATTTATAGTGCATTTATAGATGACCGCTTCAAGTAAAGTATTACCATCATTTGTTTATGATCATTTCCCCCTTTTAATCATTGATAAATGTTCAAGGTTTTGCAAATGATTAGGTAGCCCTTAACTACATGCTTATAAATGTCTTATTAAGGATTTGTAAATGGTTTGTTCATCGTTAACTACTGGCTACTAAATGTCTTATTGAGGTTTTGTTAATGATTAATGTTTAACCAACGTGGTGTAACTGAACATTATTATAAAGTGTTACTGTAATTTTTTATTTTGTCTGTGATATTCCACTAGTAGGTAATAATCTTTTCATTGTTCTAGTATTGCAGAATTTTAAAGCTTTACACACTTATGTTGGTATTTATCATCAAGGGGCACCAAGTCAATACAGACACCTCAGAATACAATTGTTTTGTAGCTGGTTCCTGACCATTTTGCTGTATGCATATTAATGAAGACATACAGAGTGTTTTAGAAACATAAAGCAAAATTAATATTTAGTAGGTGTCTGATTTGTTTTTAGTAAAAAACTAGGAGAAAATAACAACATAGATTTTGGGTGATTCCATGATTGCGGGGCCATTTGTGTCCCAATGACATTATATTTGCCAATAAACAAAGCTTGGAAAACACCATTCTACCTTGATATTTAAGCATTAAAATATTTTTTAAAAATAATGATATTTTTAGACAAATGTGTAAATCCATTTAACTTCTTATGCTTAAGACATATTGGGCTATGAGTAATTTAAGTTTTAATTGTGTCCCATACTGTTGATTCATCCCGGTTACCTGAATATATTATTGTTATCTGAACCCATATTAAATATATGGAACATTCCGCAAGGATGTTCAACAGGAAGTTACGTCTTTGAGTGTCCCGAATGCCATGAGAAGAAGAAAAGTAAAGTTCTCTCATTCATTCTTTTTTTCTGTAGTTTCACATACTAAGGAGGTACTGCACAGTTCAACATTGTTAACAAAATTATGAACTGAAAGTAATTTATCAAGAAGACAAATAATTTTAGGTTGTCGGGGTTGTGGTGAATAATTTACTTAACCAGCCTGACCCTTTAAGGAGTTACAAAGATATGGCATAATGCTATGTGTCTAGCGGGGGGGGGGGCAGGTTTATTGTAAAGCTGCTCGCTGTTTTGACGTGTGGTTGTTAATAAAGTTCCCGTTTGGGATTAACTTTGTTATTGGCATTCCCAGCTCAGTTTGTCCCTGTACCCAAACTCCTAAAAGGGAAATCAACAGAATGTCCTCATGGTCCACAGGGGGCGCTATTGTGCTGATCTAACGCAAAGCGCAACTAACATTTATGGGTGTGTCCATCTTGCTATTTTGATGGCGGAAAAAAGACTTTGCGCCAGCACAAGGCACCAAGAGGTTGTCCTAACTTTCTTAATTATTCAGATGCGTGTTTTGGCTGTGACATGCAATGAACCAATCGGAACAGCATGTCACTTCACCTGTAAAAGGCAGTGGCCCATGATCTATGGCGGATTGCTCTTGCAATGTTATGGTTGCTGACAAGCCAGATCGCTTTTCGCCTGAGGAGACGGACCTGCTTGTGCCTGCGGTGAACATGCGTGAGCACATCATCTATTGGGGCCCCACTGTTCCACCTAAGTGTGTTGAGGTGAAGCAGGAGTGGGATGAGGTGGCAGCGAGTGTGTCCTCGTTTTCTGGCATCATTAGATCATCCGGTCAGTGCCAAAGGTGGTATAATGATGTCAGAAGACGGGGAAAAGAGAAGCTCGCTGCTGAAGGAGAGCAGTGGCTGGGAACAGGTACTCAATTATGTTTGTGTGTTTTTTTTAAATTTTATTTTAATTTTGAGTCTGCATTTCTCAAAATATAAACAAAAGTGCAGTCTTTGTTCTAACAAAACACAACCTACAGTTTTAAGGTGTTTTAAAATGTTCGAATAAAAGGCAGTACCACTGTTTTCTACATCACACAATTTACATTCCATACCAGACTACAGACGATTCAGCTCTTCTGCCATTTGATCCCTCCTTGCCCGTGCTGATGCTATCCTACCCTCCTTTGTTGGCATCGGTACAGGTATTTCAGCATCACACCTTCTAAAGTCCTCTAATGTGTCCTCATTTATGTCCAACAGACATCCATCACGCATTGCAATGTTATGCAACATACATCATGCCACAAGGAATGCAGCAACCTTCTGAGGGCTGTATTGTAATGTTCCACCTGACATATCTAAATATCTGAAATGCATTTTCAGCAATCCAAATGTCTTTTCAATTACAATATGTGCTTAATTCTGATAATGAACTCAAGCAATTTTTTAATGATACGGTTTGTTCTTTACTTAATATAGATTTTTTTCTTTTGTTGTTTCATTAAACAGTATGATTACGTGAAAGGACCGGATGTACTCTATGATAAAATGTATATTACTAAAATAACAAAAATCCATTAGTGCACCTCGAGGGTGTACCTGTGTCTGTAATTAGTGTCATGCACCCGCACGTTTCTAAAATGCGCCACTTAAATACCTTTTAACAATGCGCCACTGACATTAGATGCGGTTTTGTTGGTCAAAAGCACGATGTCATTTTGCTGCCTTAAAATAGTATCGACAATGCACTCGACCAGGCCTCATTTAAAAAATACCACTTCTATGGGCGCAAAATCATTTGCTATTTTGACGACATGCGCACATGTTATGAAAATGAATGAATTGTTCTGATACAAAAATGTTCTGGTACAAAACTAGCAAAAGCATTTTGCATTGTGCTTTGTGCCAGTGGAAAATATGGCCCATAGTGTTAGGTGGAGGTTGGGTAGCCATGGTTTGTGTGTTTGCTAATTACATCCTACAAACTGAACCCCTATATACTTTGAACATGGTAATCATTTCAAGGTAGAGAAACAGTAACATAGTTACCCATTCTATCGTCTGGATAATGTTATGGATTTGAGTGTATTGCTATAGAAAATATTAATGAAATAGTCTTAATCGTGCATTATTTGAACCCCATTTCCACTGTGGTTCCACATTTTTTTTGTCTTGGTTTATAAAGGTGCATGTCATGTATGCCATCTCAAATGTCACATTTTTAATTCAATTACCAAAACAAAACCGACTAAGAGAAATATACAGGAAAGACATCTAACGTGCTTCAGCACAAACAAAGATAAACTGCTAAGACAGTTTCCCGGACCAGACGACTGTGTTGTTTCATGAAACCCTAGTTGAGGATATTTAAAGCAAAATATAAGGAAGCAAAGAATGAGAAAGAAAGCAGACAATAAAACGAATCACAGAAGAAATGTCAAGAAGTACAGAATTCTTCAGATTCAGAGAATCAAAGAAAACACGGAAGACAGGATTGAATAATTACACTGTATAACAATGGAAAACGCGCAACAGAGCGGCAGGTGGTCTCAAAAGCAAGGTAGGACCTTTCTTCTCAGAGATGATGTTATGAAATGAGAACTGGCAAGAAACAGACCCTTACGAGGAAGGAAAAAAGATGCAGAAGTGATTACTTTTGGAGACAGAGATTCACACTAAAAAAAGAAATCAAAGAAGACACCTCCATCTCACCTGTTTCGTGCACTGCAACTTGCATCCCTGACGATCCGATACATTAAAGATGCATATAAAGCAACTGCTAATGTAATACCATATGATTCAGCTCTATTGCAATGCAGTGTGATTCGACACGATGCATTACTGGACAGGCCTAGAACTTGTGTAAGACTGTAAGAGGTTTGATGAAAATTGGCCGCAGATGAGAAACAGTTAAATATTAAATCATTGGTCAAAAATAATCTCTTATCTCTTATATATTATTATGTTTTTACAGATGCAACGATGGTAGAAATGATGCATTCTGAGTTCATCCAAATTAAATCTAGTGCAGAGTTTTTAAATAGGGGAAATCGCATCGTGATCTTTTATGCCGGTGCTCATATGCAAATGCAGAATCTTACGGTCCCTAATTCCAACCAATCATATGATGGTTTTTAAAGAATGGGCAACCTACGCACAGCATGATTGGATGAGGAGAATGTATGCTACTGCTCTAATGATATCATGGAAGAAATAAGATCCCTCAGAGGAAGCTTCAGGTGTCGGTGGAGAAGGCAACGGCTCAGCAGCCGTTAATAAATTTCAGAGATATTGTGGTTAAACAAGGTAAAAAGACGCCGGTATTTTTGCAGTTTAAAGTCTAACACACAACAGGCTGGTGCTTGTACTGTTAACTATGCTGAAAACTTGTGCAAACTAAAATTGGAAAGACTGCGAACTTATTTCACCACTTGAAGCATCCAGTAGAACATACAGAATGTGAGTGTTTACAGTCGTGAACATCAGCAATTAAGGATTCCACTTTCTATCTGAAGAAACAAGGAATAAATTGTGTCCCATACTGGTTAAAAATGGGACGCAGTATTTTATTTTTCACTACGCTATGGGTGATAGCCCATAATAATGTCAAACTCAATCCCTGTTACAAACAGCGAGGCAGTCGGAGAGAAACCCCAGCATCAAACGCTACTGTTGGCATTTTCTAATGTAATGCCCTATGACAAAAAAGTCCATTTTTGTATAACTTGATTAACTTGATTATTAAAACATTATTTTTAATGTCCTGAATCTGTTTAAGGGCAATTCTAAGGAAATATTAAGCAAAAATGGAGCCTCAAAGTAAAAAAACAATTACTTGAATTATACAATGATAACTATCGATATTGACTAATACGGTAGAAAGATTTTCTATATATAAATGTACTTACAATATTTATATAATTCATCCTCTAGGTCAGCAAAATTTGACGAGGGGGATCATGCGCCTCCATCAATGATGAATAGGTGGGCATTGCGTTTGGAAAGGTTGAGAAATCATGATCTAGAAGTCCTAAACATATGACACTGTAAATGCAAAATGCATGTATGGGGGATGTTCTGGCTGCATGGACTTCTCTTGCCCGATCTGACAGTATAATGCAGTTTTGTTAATTGGGTTTTGTTCTGTTGAGTAAAGCTGGTTGTGTGGAACTTCACAGCGGGTTACCTTGCTGGCGTTTCCCAAGTTGGGGCAATCTTATTTAAGTTTCAGTAAGTCTTGGCTGAACCTTGCTAGTGTTTTGTTTCATGCACAATTATTGAAAGAATTAATTTTAAGATATCCATCCAGAAATTGCATCCATTATCTTGTTCAACATATACAACCGATATTTAAAAGTTAATAAGTGATTAATGTCTCACTTTTGCTGTTGAGCACGGCCTTGTCAGATATAATTAAACTGAATTCAATTTACATGTATAATTTTTCTGGTGTGACATGGAGATCCAAACAACTTGTAGGAAAATAACAATTACCTTTGGTTTTTAGGCTAGCTGCTAGCAGACGCTTTTTATCTTGTGATTTTATGAGGTGATTCTGTCCAACATAATGCACAAATTAATGCCTAAATGGTAATCAGCCTTGAATTAAAGTCTCTGCACAACTTGGTTCCTTGAAGATTATGCTTGTTAAGGCCAAACTGCCAGAGGGAACACCCAGTAATAAGGTCAGGTGTGGCTGGCCTGAACAACACAGCCTCCTATGTAATGTATGAGTGGAAATTGTCTTTTCAAGAATATTCCCAAATTTTCATACACAATCTACAATAAAGTGGATGTACTGATTCTGTAGGAAAATTAATTAATCATTAATCATTAATGAGCTACCTGGGAGAATTTCCAGTTTGATTTATTTACTTTATGGCGTGCCATGTGACGATGACCACACCCCTTTTGGAACTACACTCATGGAGCATATAAGGCTGACACAAAATTGTTAGGCGAGTGTATTACAAAAAGAACAATCAATGGCAAATCTTAAAGAGTACCTATGATCCATTTTTAATATGAATGTTAATACTCTCCCACGACCCACTGGGTTAAGAGGTTTGGACAATGGATGGATGGATGTTAACAATCATTAGCTGATGCTGAGTGACTCAACTGGCAGTTGAAGTTTTCCCTTCCAATTGCACTTCACTTCAACTTTAGCAAGAAATCATTTCACATTATAATTTATTGACATATCCCAGGAGCATGTACTAAATAAGTAGTGAGAAGATGGATGGATTTAGTTACACAGAAATATTAGAGAATCTATGTGATATTAAGTACTCCCCATGTTAACACACTACCTTATGTTCTCAAAAAAGGAGCAATTTAATCGATAACACTTTAAATTGACTGCACCTTCATAATGCATTCATAATGCATTCATAATGCATTTATAAAACAGTCATAAGCAGCATGTAAGTAAACCTTAACATCCTAACAGCTTTAATATACATTAATAACAAATATTATACAATTATTCTTATGCAATGTTTGTTATTATCATGTCATGTTATTAATGTATATTAAAGCTGTTAATGTATGTTAGGATGTTATGGTGTACTTACATACTGCTTATGCATGTTCTCAGAATGCATTATGAAGGTGCACTGGATGTTCTGCAAAAGCATAATGAATTCATTATGACGGTACAGTTAATGTAAAGCATAACTATTTAATCATTTTTGAGGCTATTGCCAACCTGATTGCTTACTAATTACTCAGAGAACTAACCCTTATTATCCCTTTATTTGGGATAATTTAAATAAAGTTATCTGAAGACTGCAAGTGTGATTACCAAACAGCAGGGATGCCAGTACAGATTGTGGGCCACGTGAAAGCATATTATATCACACCCTCAACCCAGACCAATACAATCATGTAACAAATTTATGGCCCCTGTCACTCAGGGGCCTTTGGAATCATTCTTATTCCCCCCCACACGCCCCACACCCCCACAGTACTCCTGCAAAACAAGGTGTTATGATACCTGTCTAATAATCCTACTACAGTGCACAAAAAAGTGTCTAGTATCTGTCATTGTGCCAAAAAGTCAAGTATATTTTCATACAACGTTGTTGTAATAACTGGGCAAGCAGAGGATTCAAGTGTAGGAGCCACAAGTTTATTTCTAGAATCTTGGTCCAGAGACAAGCAAAGGTCAAAATCTAGGTGGAAAGAAGTAAATGAAACCCAAATCTGAGGTTCAAACACAAGCAGAAAATTGTAAAGCTAATCCAGGGAGTAAAGGGGAAATTCAAATCCATATCTCAAGCTGAAGAGGCAATAAACCAGGAAAGCACACCATGAAATCATGGTGTAGGGCAGGACATTTCGGAAGAATTTACTGGAGACCTGGGAGCTGATTTATAAAGGGTTCGTATGAACAAAAAATGTGACAAACCTTCGTACGCACATTTATACGATTTGGGGATTTATAAAAAAAAAAAACTTATCCTGAAAATGTATTTACGATTGGTCCAGAAAAGAGGAAATAGAATGCAGTGACATTATTTCATTGTCAATTTATTATATCTGATATACAACTAACATTCAGTATCTGTGTTGAGTGACACACCATATTGTTTTAAATGATATACCAGTATATTTACTGCGTATAAGTTAGAGGCCCAAGTTTATGCCACATGCACCATCATCATGGAATATTTAGCTTTGTTAGAGGACATTGAACACGGGCAAATACAAAGAGAGCGAATATTTAGAGATTACCCTGAAGATTTTTCCAGTGCTGACAAGAGCGATTCTGAAGGAATTGTGTGATGAATTGGCCCAGGCCCTTGAATAACCTACATTACAAAATCATGCCGTTCCTGTCCATCGCCATGTATTGACAAGACTTGGATTTTTGGCAACGCAAACATACCAATAGGACCTGCAAGGATGGGCTGACAGATTAGGTGGTAGATGTGCCTTGTCGGAGCAGAACAGACTCTGCTGCAGGGGTGAATGTAGGCATCTCGGTCACTGCATATGATAATAAAAGGACAGCATGATACATTTATAATCGAAATCTATGTGGCACACATCTTTTCCATTTGTTTTTTTTATCTGGGGGATTCCCCTGACTCGATTCTGTCTGTGTCACATGCTGCATCTGTATCTCCATGGGGGATAATTCCCGACAAGGACATCTCTCCAATTATAGCACATAATCGATTGTTCAAATCAGAGAGAATCCCTGTCAAGGATGCCCCACCAGTAGCCAACACCCTGCACTGGTGTGTAGCAGTACATTGCCTGGCATCTGATTTTAAATCCAACCTTTTGCTGACCACAACAACAGCAGCAGTCACATGCTGGCACTCAACTATTTTTTGGTCATACCAGCAGATGAACTACCAAAGAAAATGGTTTTCTGGTCTTCAATCTCAGATACTAAAGTCTGCACTTCATATTCTGATAAATTCCTTCCCCCTTGTTTGTGGCTCTGTTATCTCTGGTATGTACATGATGTCACTGTACACATCAGCCATGACTGGCTGTGGTTACACCCACTGAGGGGCAAAACAATCAGCTTGGATGCCGTGGATAACATCTTAAATGGGGAAGAGCTGTCGTGCGATTGATTGTACAAACAATTTAACGAGAAATCTGAGCTATCTTTTTCCAAACTGCAGAAAACTAAAGAAGAGAGAGGCAAATTGAACACTGCAATCTGCAGAAACAGCTGGAATCCAGGCTCCAAAATATGGATTTGTGGTTGTCATTTTGTGTCAGTTATGTCGGATTTTTGGGTAAAATCATACATACTGTTTATATTCATGTATACTGTTTTGTTGGCATTTATTAAAAACATCCATGATAATGAGCCTTGTGTTCTACAAGCAAAGTGAGGGATAGTTTGATTGTGTTAGCTAGAGGTTTTCTTATAAGAGGCTGCTCAAAGCAAATTTACACAGTAAGCCAGATAAGTTCAACATTTTCAACAAAATACGGTGGTCAGGAAACCTAATTCCTGGCTACATGGTCTGCTGGTCCTTGGTAAGTGGTACGGATCCCTGTCGTGTCCAGCTGCCTTTAATTTAAGAAGATAATGATTTGTTTCACAGTTTTCCTGACAAATTAGCTTTGACGAAGCATGTATTTGCCGCTAAGTCCGTCTGAGGGGGGTCTGGCATTGCCAGTTTGGTCATTTCTGGGTGGGAAGGGGGCGATCTTTAAGCGTGCACACATATAAATGTTTCTACAACAAGTACAACTTATAACCGGAGATGGACTTTACCGTTAGACAAGGCAGGCTACTGTATGTGCCTTGGTGCATTTGGAGAAGTGACATTTAAGGATATAACATGACACAACCATTTAAATTATAACAACATGTCCAATATTTCCATTTTTAGCTACAGTTATCAAGATAAACAAAGTTGCCCCCCTTTCCAACTGTAATGGACTATTCTACTTTAATATTTCAGCTACCCAGCTTTCATTTATCAGTGGAATCTATTTGTTGTTTCACTGCTAAGGAAACCAGTACAAAGTCGCCTAACAGAAGACGAAAACAGTGCAAATGTACAAGACTAACATTATTGTTTTGATAGCCGCAGACGAATTCTGAATTGACATAGAGAGAACACAATTAAATGAGCATATGCAAAAATTCAAGACTAACCTTAGCAAAAGAGGGAACAGTTAAACTTATTAAACTTGGCTGATCGATCCAGGCAGTGCGATATCTCTCCTACCCCCCAACTGGCAAATTTTATCAACAGCACTACCTCTCCCCATCCCAGCCCGCTAAGTTTTACCGCTGGCACCCTGTGGATTGATTAGCATATTATTGATGTTCCATCATTTTTAATTCCCTTTCCTTTCTCTTTTGGCTCAAAAATACACATAACTCAAATGGCACATTTTAGGGGCCTCATGGTTACCAACTGTCTTGTATCTGATGTGACACTCAAGACTCTCAGATTCACGCTCACACAAGAAATCTAACGGCGAATCTATATTCTGTTGTAAACGCAAATGTGCTACATCAAAAGCACTGGGGTAGTTTACAAAACTTACATATTATTTACAAGGTAATAAAACTGTTCCATACATATAATGGTATGTGCATGTGCGTTCAGAACTCAAAATCTCACTCCAGCCAGATGACCGAGTTCAGTGACCCTGTAGTCTGCATCTGTTCATAACCTGTACATCTCGGTAAGCGCAAGGTTTTATAAATTTGCGGTTTTAAAAATTTTATTTTTCCTGTTCAAATGAACATCAAGTTTTTGGACGAATGTTTCCTCTTCCGCAAGAATGTACAAAATTTTTTTATAAATGAGCCTTGTGTCATGCGAATGTTTCCTCCAAAACGTTTGTACGCTGTGGCCCGTGCATAAATGTGCGTACTTTTTCAGGATACGTTTTTTTCATAAGTCCTCATATTTAAAAATGTTTCTCATCCTCATGTTCATACACATCTTTATAAACGAGCCCACAGGTTTATTTAATGTAACCCAGCTGATCAGGTTCCTGAGCTACATGTTAGTTTTACTGTTCAGGGAACATGAAATGGGAACTGCCACTTGTGTTTCTTGTGTTTTTGTTTGGAGATTTTAAAAGGAGCTGTCTAAGCCAACCACAGTGTATTAGCTTAGGTTACTGTGAGTTTGAATGGCCACAATTGCAATTAATTAATTTTGTTGTGGTGATAAACACGTACTGTTACTATGACTACCAGTTAAACAGAAGCACAAATGTCAACGATTAAATATAGATACTGTAGATGGAATCATTAATCCTTGTCAATAACGATAAAAATACATGAACTTATTTAAATACTTATGTCATTCTTTGGTAATAGTGTCAAGCTAACTTTATTTATTCTGTTCTGTTGCAAACAAGGCAAAGTACACCTGAATTTTAATGAGGATCTTTCTGCTGCAGTTCTACGTTACTTTCTTTTCTATAACATCACCAAAGGCAAAGATTTTGAAAGATTTCTTTCATTAAGTGTCTGTCTTGACCTCTATGCTCTCCATTCAGAGTCTAATTTAAAATTCTCCAATTATGCATATAATGATCTACAATGAACCATTCTTCAAAGTGAATGAGACATAAGTCTTGGATTTAGGACTTTTTCTTTTCGGTGGGTGAAGGAGGGGGGGGTCCTCTAAATTCTGTTTTGGTTTCTTCCTCTGGAAATAAATATAGATTAATGATCACTGTCTTTGATTTTGGAATAAAGACTAAATATTTTGCAACTTGATGGTTTGGTAATTTATTATAACATCATGACTTGATGGGACACATCATCATTAAGTAATTGATGAAGTATATACATAAAATATGGAGTGTGAGTTTGTAGCAAATCCAGATTGCATGTGTGTTTACAAGAATCCAGGGGTACCCTTTTCAGGGTGGCAGTTGCAGAGAGTGGACTGCAGTGTGTTCGAAGGGAAATAATGTTGATCTTGAAGGTACAGAAAGATTGTTTTATCATAAGGGTCTGCAGTTGTCTGAAATTTCTTTAAAATGCTCAAAATTGTCCACAAGTTCCAGACTTCAGGACCAACTGCTCTGCATGGTTCCATGTAGCTGACATGAGGATCTGCTCAGGGCTAAGTGTCAGGTAGCCTGCTGTGCTAAACTGAGACTAACACGCTAGTATCCAAGCTGCTCTGTACCCCAGAAAGGAGGCCTGAAATTGTCGAAGTTCATGCCCAATAAATAAGTAGAGCTCATCACAATGACTTTAGGTAAAACACCACTAACTGTCTATTGCATGCCAGTAGAAAGAGGTGTTTCCCACCGCTCAAACCAGGCATTTGCATGGGGCCCACATGGTTTGGGCATCCCTGTTGTCCACAAACTGTCACTACTCTAAATAGTAAACAAACATGTTCCATATCTAGGAGATGCAGAGGCAGCGTGTTCTGTCAACCAGCTATCTTCTGACTCCATTTCTTAGTTATTTATTTAGTTTTTGAATCATCTGACGGGCCCCGAAGTGACTTTATAAGTGAGGCCCAAAATAAAACAAAAGCACACCCCTGTAGATATTAGGCTATCAGTAAACACTGTTAGTAAAGTGAATCATCAGTAGTCAGCAATGACACTAAAGCTTATTTATGTATGATTTGCTGGGTCATTATGGTATATGCTTCAGTATTTACCAATGTTCTAATCATTAGTGAATGCATTAACTCATCATGATTCAGGCATTAGTTCTATTAATATATTCTTATTTGTGTACCAGTATTGTAAAGTGTTACCATCATTTAGGCTTATACTGACAGGAAGTCATATTCCTTGCATTCTTTCTAAGAAATAAAAATAATGCTTTTTATGCCATGTTTTCCATTTCAAAATGTAGCCATTTTTTTCCCATCCATTCATCCATCCATAGTCGAACCACATATCTTTATCAAGGTTGTTGGGGGTCTGGAACCTATCCTGGGCACCAAAGGGCACAAGGTTGTGGTACACCCAGGACAGGATCCCAGTTCATTTTATTTATTTTGTTTAATTTAGCGATCTGTTTTCAATTATTGATGGAATAAAAAATCCAGAAAAAATGCCAGAAAAAAAATTCTTATTAGAACTTTTGCAATCACAGGCCTCCAGCCTATTTGTTTCATACTGTTCATTCCTATCTGTAACGTTTGTTTGACTCATATTATTCAGACAAAAATTATATTATTATTATATATTATTATTAATGATATAAAAATTATACTTAAATTGCACATTGGTCTTGTATCCACATTTTGTGTCATGAATGATTATGACAGAAAGGCATATAAAAGGTGTAGAGAGACAAGCAGCGGCAGTAGCCAAGTCACTGTCCTGCTACCTGGTTGTATTCAAGCAGCTGAGACAATCAATCTGTGGAGTGATAATATTTACCATTGCACACAGACACATTTGCCCTTGAAAACATGCTACTGTTCTGACCACTTGTTAACAAAAAAAATCAATGTGAGGATTAAAACAGAGATAATCATAAGGGTTACAAAAAACCAAGGTCATTTTCACACTGGTAACTTACCGAATTCTTTCCATAAAAAAAATTAAAAATACTGTTGTACTATGAATTCATTACCATCAATCATCAATCTTTGATCATAATCCTTATGTGCTGTTTTCGTGTGCTTAATCTACCTCTTGGATGGCAACAAAGACCCCAGCTGTCAGTTCACCATGCTGCCAGATTTCATTTGAAATAATTGCCCTGGGAAATTCTACCATAATCCTACTTATAACCTTACACTAGTCTCATAAGAGAGAGAGAGAAGGATAGTCTTTACAAGGATTATGTTATGACCATTTAGTGTCTGAGAATTGCACATTAACACAGGCCTTCCTGTGCAGTGTTGCAGCATGGGCGACATCCCCGACTTAAAAGATTATGATATCATCAACTATGTAGTTCACACCACATCTCAATACAGACGTGAGCAGTTTAAAGCTTATAAAAGTTTAGAGGCATACAAGTATTTTCTGGGTAGTCAAGCACACAGGACTGGTATATGGGAAATTCCCAGAAAAGATCACTTCCTAATCGTATTGCAGGTGAGTTATATCCTTATCTTATTAATCCTGCAATGTATAAAGATGAACAGACCATGTATAAGGCAATTGTGTGTAAATCAATTTTGGTATCAGCCTAGGCCTGAGGGTTATGGTGACATATTTTACCATGATTTTTTTTTCATATCAAGCGATAATTATCACGATAAAATTGAATACTTCACTTCAATACTCCATTTTTACTTACAATTCTCTTAGAATTGATTGCCCGTAAACAGGTTCAGTACATGAAAAGGCAACAAATTTAATGGACTGAAACTGAAATCTAATTTTAATAAATAAATCATATATCTAAATAATTGCCTACCGAAACATGTGCATTCAGTGGGCTGCCAATTCTCCTGACCGACCGCCACAATCCACTTACTGCATCTTTCTGAGCCTGCTGGAAATCTATGATATGTCAAACCAGGTTTAACACCTCTCCGACATCTCAGGTATATTTAACAGAAAACTAAATATGTCGCAGCAGCTTTTTGTGCATTGTAAGGTGCTGCTTTTGGAAAGACAGTGAGTTTGTTTGACAGGTAATGAAAAAGAGCAGACCAAACTATTTTTCGCAATTTATGGAAAGTAAATTGTTTTTGACCACATCAATGAAAATTCTGAAGATAAAAAAATAATGAGCTTCTATGTGATTCATAAATACTGAATCGAGTTTCCACAAACACATATTCTTGACAAATTATTCCAGCAGATTCCAGCAGTGGATGGATGTAGTAAAATGACTGGAAATATATATTTTTTTCTGGGTTTTTCTTCTTATTCTCTTGCTTTAATTATTGTTTTGTGACACAATGGTTGTCCCTGTATCCTCTTTGCACCCAATCTTACAATGCTTGGAAGCAGACACCACACCTGGATCCTAACTGGCAAATTTTTGTCTCCATGATATTTACATTACAGCAAAAGGATTCCAATAATCATAAGTTGTACGTAGGTTCCAGCTTTTAATAACAAAAGACAAAGCAAAAGTAGAAAGCAAAAAACAGTAAAAATAAAAATGAACAGTTGTTTGTGAACTCTTATGAGAAAATTACATTTTGTGACTAAAGCTCCTTTCCTTATAGAAGTATTTTAGAGAAAGAAAATGCTGTTTACAAAATTATGAGGCAGCCTTTGAAACAGAAAAAAACGGAAATCGGTAATAAAAAATGCATATTTATATTTTATAATCGCATGGGAGGGGGGGCCTCAGCAGGGATTCAAATAAGGCAAAATGTGTTTTGAGTATTTTTAGGCTTTTTTTCCACTTACCTTCCTTTCATCAAAACCTTATTATATACTTGGGTACCACTTTACAATAAGGTTCCCTTTTGCCACTTGTAAATGGTAGTAACGCATTAATAAAAATAAAACTGTTTTATAACTTGTTTAAAATTGTCTATTAATAATTTACAAAGTGTTACAACCTA
Organism: Mormyrops attenuatus; assembly: GCA_026777985.1. Taxonomy (NCBI): domain Eukaryota; kingdom Metazoa; phylum Chordata; class Actinopteri; order Osteoglossiformes; family Mormyridae; genus Mormyrops; species Mormyrops attenuatus. The sequence goes on from JAODKC010000002.1 coordinate 7,866,159, forward strand.
ATTAATAACCACATTATAAACCATTAATAAACCCTTTATATGGGTAGCCTTATTTTAAAGTGGCACCTCTACTTGATTTATTTTAATAACATTTTACATTCATTTCTGAGATATGTTGCCAACTTTTATTCAACAGAATGTATACAATGAAATAGATTGTGAAAAATGTGGTGACTGAAAAATTCTATTTTTGTTCATCCGTAGAGCAGGTATGATTTAAAAGCAAGTCATTTTTTATATTTTCATCTTACATTTTTCCCCAAATATTTGTTTGCGTGTTTTTTGTTTCCATAGTATAGTAAGTAGTATAAGATATTCTCGAAACAAGGCATTGTAATGGTGGGTGCATGCAGGATCAAACTTATTTAAAAAGACAAACACTGCATCATGTTACCTAGCAACTGTGGATGGATGGAATGAAAACGTCTTGCCTTCAGGTCTACAATGCACCTTTGCTGCACCAGCATTGCTTGCTTTGGAACAATAAAAGATAAAGCTATTCTTCTTGGAAACTGGCTGCGATGAGAACACCTGTTCCAGCCAAATGTAGATGCCAACGACAAGTCTGCTGCCTTCACTCATAGCGCATAGCTACAAGTGGGTCATTTCCGCTGAGTGACTCGCCTGGGATGAAGTCAGATAATTATATTGGATATTCTGAAAAAGAACACCAGATCAGAGCAGGAAGGTGATGCCAGTAGGCTGGCATGCATCATTGTGATTCCTCTTGTCATGATTAGAGCCCAAGCAACAAATTAATGACAATTAAAACCCCCCTTTGCCTAAATACAAATAAGCAGATAATACAGCTGCATGTGTTTGGCCTCTGCGTGAAATCCATGGATTCTGCCTGATGTGAAATGTGTAGCATCAATAAAATGACTGTCATCCAGTTGGAACCAATCAGTTTGATATATTAATGAAATTTAAATTGATATCAAAACCTTGCTTCATAAATATGTCACCAGTAGCCTTAGTTTATTTTGTCTTTGGCAAGGAGAAACACAAAGTGGTGATGACACATCTTCAAAGTCTCCAAAGGCACTCTCTAGTCAGTATGCATTGAGATTGATGTGGTTTTACCACCATGTCTCCTGGGTTTATCTGCCACAAAGGAAACAGGTACAAAACAAATGCTTTGGTGATTCCTCTTCTTAATGTGAGCTACTGGGATTCAAATCTGTCCCGTAGCCTGCCTCTTTCTTACAAACAATACTAAGGGGCTCATTACACAAAACAAAAGGCCTCGGCGTCATGATTAAATTCACCGTCTCTTCTCTATCTGATAACATTTCGCTTGATTACTCCATTCACCGATATATGGTAGGCTTTTGTCTAGTTATTTCCTACTATTAATTTACCAAGTTGATATGCAATGTTACTACAGCGGCACAATTGTCATGGGTTACAATTTACAGATAAGAGTGAGCACTCTAATAAATTATATGTATATAGATTCAATTTCTAGATAAGCACCTGTGTACAGCATAATGTACATTTTTTTGCAAACTCCAACATCGTTCTTCTCTGTTTCGCCAGGATTGGATCTGACTGTCTGCTGTGTGTGTGTGTGTGTGTGTGTGTGTGTGAGATATACGTTACATTGTGGGGACCACAATGTGATACGAATCTGTTATTTTGACCTTTGGGGGAGCATTTCTTCGGTCTCCACGAGGGGAAATTCGATTTAATAAAAATCTATGACTACAATCAAAAAACTAAAAATGCCAAAAGCCTTGTATTTCGTTTGGTGACTTATGGTTAAGGTTCGGGCTGGGTGGGGGTTAAGGTTGTCATTGTTGGGATTAGGGATTTGCCCATAGAACTGAATGGACTTGTCCCTACAATCATATGAGTACTGGTCTGTGTGTGTGTGTGTGTGTGTGTGTGTGTGTGTGTGTGTGTGTGTGTGTGTGTGTGTGTGTGTAGATTTGTCTATGTATATATAATGATCATTACTGTATCATGCTTATTATTACTTTGCTCTTACCTAACAAAATACAGACCTTCTTTTCAATTTAAACAGAAAAATCTGGTGTGATGAAAGTGTCGCTGCTCTCAAGGACAGTCATTCTGAGGACCAAGTTATTAGTGTGTCGGGTATCAAAATAAATTGCAAAGAGCTTGCACAGCCAACCTTTTAGCATGGCATGTTACCTAGCAACTATAGATCTGGTATTTAGGGAGAAAGAAAAATATGGCTTTGCGATCACTCCCTTTCCAAAGCAAACAGGAGCTGAAAGAAAAATCTATTGAGAAAAGGATTACAGTTTTCATTGTCTTTTATTATAATTCATTGTTTAATTTTATTTGAAACAGTCTTTAGCTTGAATACTGCATACATATATTCAATGCTCGTTTCACTAGAACTGCACTTGAAGAGTCAAGTTTTATTATGCCCAACTATATGGACACAAGAGCAGGAAGGCTGTGCCTTGGAAGGAAGCTGAATTTAGTTGGGGAAGGACTCTGAGGAGGTGGTGCGAGAATCCTGGGCTGGCTGGAGACTCACTCAGTGCCATGTTTGTCTAGAGCATAGGAGACTGAAAAATGGGGGGGGGGGGATTTCAACAGGATTTCAACAGGATTTCATCCACAGCGACAAGAGGGCTAGTCAATAGCTGCATCCAGTGAATAGAACTCAGTTCAACGCATGGCACACTGGTGAGGGAGCAGTGTTTAAAAGCAGCACGCATCCCAGGAAGGCTGCAGCTGGCCCAATTAGACATTTCCGGCCGTGCTGGGGGCGGGGCTTCCAGTGCCGCGTGCTGACCAGCTGCCTAAAACCCTCACCCTTACTGCGGCGGGTTTAACAGGTGACCACTGTGTCGCACCTGAAACATGTGCTCTTATGCCGCATTGTAGCTCAGATGATGGTGAAAGATATTTTTATTTTCACTGTGCTGCCTTGGATATATTTGTCATCTTTATATACAAAACCTTTTAAAATATTAAAAATGACATTTTATTGTTTATGTGTTTTTTTTTTCTCATGTTGATTTTTAGCCTAAACTTAAACTTAGCCTAAACTAAAATTTATCAGTTGAAATGTCTATATCAATCGAATAAGGGAATTCAGTTTTGCTTCTGTCAAAGTATTTTTCATGTTGTAGTAATGAGGCATCTTTAAATTACATAGTCATCACAGAAAAAAACAGACGATTTAGACAAATACAAAGATAAAAAGCACAGTTTCTTCTGCTGTAGCCTACATAAAGCCAAAGGAACTAAAATGAGACGAGTGAAACAGCTTTTAGTTAACAAAAAGACAAGTCAAAATGCCAGCTGTAATTGCAAGGCTGAAGTGATATAGTGGAAATATTAAACTTTAGTTCACATGATTTGTTGTGGATCAGCTTCCCCTGTTTTTCCATATACTGGAATTATTCTCCTGTTTTAAGCTGGCTGCAGAAATCTGGCATTGTCACCTTTTAGCCATTTACTATACTAAAATTAGCAAGCTGAGAAGTTAGTATACCCATATAATTATTACTCAACGTGTCCATCAATGGAATAGTATCTGTCGATATTGCAAACCCTTACCCTGGTCAGTGTTGCTTGGGGCCTATTCAAGGCAACACAAGGGCACAAGACTGGGGTACATACTGGACAGGATGAAAGTCCATTGCAGGCTACACAATCACACACTCGGTTTAAAGGTGCCAGTTACCCAAAATGCATGTCATTGAGGTGTGGGAAGAACACCCACAACACAGAGAGAACGTGCAAATTGCACACATACAGCAGACACAAAGTAGAGGTGGCATTCAAACCACCAGTCATGGAGGTTAGTGGCAACAGTGTTACTCACTGAGCCAGTGCTACATGCGTATTGAATGCTGTTATTCCCATAAATACATCGTAATTATTAGTATTTGCAAAGGTGAATAAAGAATATGCTCATTTACAAAATTACCTTTAAAGAGAACTTTATGTTAGCACAAGTAATACAATGTTAGTTTTCCAAATAAATTCAAATATTTCAAACTTCGGGCATTTGGTCCAAATGCCCCCTGGACGCCTCCCTGGTGAGGTGTTCCGGGCATGTCCCACTGGGAGGAGGCCC
>JAODKC010000002.1:7872766-7906956 GCA_026777985.1 Mormyrops attenuatus
GTGTGTGTGTGTGTGTGTGTGTGTGTGTGTGTGTGTGTGTGTGTGTGTGTGTGTGTGTGCGTGCGTGCGTGTGTGTGGCTCAGATATGCATTACATTGTGGGAACCACAATGTGATACAAACCTGTTATTCTGATGTTGTGGGGACCATTTTTTCAGTCCCGACAAGGAGAAATTCAATTTTATTAAAATCTGCAATCAAAAAACTAAAAATGGCAAAAGTCTTGTATTTTGTTTGGTTACTTGTGGTTAAGGTTAGGGCTGGCTGGGGGTTAAGGTCGTCATTGTTGGGGTTAGAGTATTGCCCATAGAAATGAGTGGACTGTCCCAGCAGAGATATGAGTACAGATCTGTGTGTTTGTATGTGGGCCCAGAGATGGACTCTGATCTTGTTCAAATTGTACCCCTGCCTTGTTCCCCATATTTCCTGGTATAGTTTGCTCAGAAAAGAGGCTGGAAAATGGACAGAAGGAAATACTTTTTAATTGTAGAATGCCTAATATGCATACTTATTTTGTGGAAAAAAGACTTTGCAGTGGTTCTGGAATTTGCAGTTTAGGTTTGTCTAATCATACTTATGAAAAGTTTGATTCAGCACATGACATTCACATCAAAAGGTCGTATATCCCAACCAAGCAATATTTAAGCAATCCAGTCTGAATGTACACGCAGTAAGTATGTACATTCAGATTACTAGCGTATTTTCCTCAACATGATGCATTTATTTTTGGTTTATTGACCACTGAGCAGGGAATGTATAATGCATTTCACCCAAATCTTGAGGAGTGCCTCAGCTGCTGTATCGCTTTAGCCCTCTAACGCTGCAATGATTTTGATATATTGATTGTCTGTTTGGACCTCTTATCTCAGCATAACAGGGTGTGGAATACCCCGACAACTCTGTTGGGACCTCCGTTAGCTGTATAGCATCCCACATGCCGACAGTCCTGTGCCAGTGATAATGGAAAACACAACAGTATCACAGATGTGATTAAGCAAGGGGCAAATTTAAACCATCAGTGATTTTCTTTTGAAGGCATCTTCATGCAACCCTGACTCTGGTCCCAAAGCACCTGGGGATTAGGATGTTCTTTTCTGAAATACATGAGCATGCCGTACCACAAGAGGGCAGGATATAAAACCATACCCCTTGGAGGTTAAAATACATCTGTTGAATAAATGCCTGCTTAAGCAGCAGCAGGGCCGGTGTGACATTTTGTCTACAGGCTTCTCCTAAGGGAATGCGGATGACTTTGAAAGGTCTGACATTTCTCACCTGTGGAGTTCGGCCAAAGCCCAGTGGCACCGCGAATCAGCACCCTGGTTCTGAGCTGAGCGGTGTAACACACATTCTCCGAAAAAAAAAAAACGAAGGAAGAAAAAAGAAAAATAATGTCACCTTGGCCTTGACAGCTAGTTGCAAATGTGATGGAGCATAAAATGAAAGGATGAAAGACCCATGCACATAAGTGCAGCCTTGTCTATTCTGAGAGAAGACAGACAAAGTGATGAGCCTCCTCCAAGGCGTAAAAGCTCAGGGTTATTCGCTAACACTGCTGTTGGTTTCCACCAATTTAGCCCTACATCTTGCCCCCCTGCAGCGTTCTCCTCAATGCCCTGATAGCCCTCACAATTTTCCTAGTTCTCGTTCTTCCATCTTCACTAATTTTAATTTGATTTTGATGGACTGTGCTATTTAACTATTGTTGTTATTGTTGTCCTTATACCTGAAAGACAGTTTAGAGAAGCACTGGAAGGGATTTTTTTCAGAGAAGCAACACTGCCATCTGTTGGAAATCCATGCGAATATACAGCCCCATGCCAATCAAAGCTGCAAAGTTACCCACAATTCTTTTCCAATCAAGGTCTTAAAATGACGTTCAAAGACTATAATATAATTTATCACATGTCCATGTTGCATAATATCCCAAGTTGCTTGCGAATAAATTGCAAATATGAATTCATGTCTTGCACTACTGTGCAATGAAGTATTTTTTGAACTGAATTGCAGCAATAAAATTGTCCTATGCTAAACATGCATAACCTTATAAAATAATGTGTATTTGGTGCCATGCAGAACACCGTCTGTCTTGTATGTATACTGTACCATTCAGTTTACAGGTTTCTAATCTTTTCATGTTTTGCAATCTTTTGCATCAGTATTTCCTAACCCTTATGACGCAGATTTAAATTATTCAGTGTGGACACACTGCATTTGACATTTTCAGTGGCTGCTCATTTTCCAAGTCATACTTATGAGAGTTCATATACAAACATCCACACATTTAATTTAGAAGGACTCGTGAATTGAGGGGGTAAAATAGTGCTTGTCTCATTGTGTTCAACAGATGGAGTATTTCATTCTAAAATATTATAATTTAAAAATAAGGTTACTATGACAGTTGTATCTTTTCCTTGCAATTTTGATAATGTGACCTAGACTTCACAGCTTCGCTTTATTGTACTTAAACTGCATGTATTCATTCGCTGTAAGGCAAGTAACGCAATGAATGGGACCTGAGTCAGACATTTTAACCCCAAAGGCTGAATTTAAATAAATCAACATTTGGAAAACAAATATGTAATCTTGACTGAAATAATTCCGAGAATTCCCGAGTTTGTGCTTCAGAACTGAATACGAGCTAAAGGCAATAACTACTGGTTTACATTTGTGTCCCTACTGACACTACAAAGATGTCGCTGAATCATGTGAAAGACATTTCATGTTTGTTCCTCTTTGCGTAACAGGTGTGGGAGATGATGCCATGCGATGCAGATATTTAGCAATTTTCCAAGGTATGTTTTGCATTAAAATTCATTAATTATTCTGTGTCTTTTTTCTTGAATAGGAGAATATGATAATGCGCAAATACAAATTGAGGCCGATGATTTTATCCATGCAACTTCAGTTTGTATATAGTATGCTGTCAAATGCTAATATTAGCAGCCCATAATAAGCCCCCTTCTTTATAATGTGACAAGTATGAGCACTCAAGTGGATTACATCACTTGAACTCCTATAATTTTTTACTCAATTTAATATGACCCTTGAAAAGAGGTTATGAAGATGTTTGCCATTATCTTCTATCATTATTAAATGATTTATAGCTGAATATTCACCAGAGCTTTACCACCCCATATTCTGCTTGTGGCATATTATGATAAAATTATGAAATAAACAAGATTATATGATTCAAATAAATGCAAACTATTGTTTTGTTTCGGTGGTCCCTGCGCAAGGTTAAATTCGTAAAATATGAATGTGTTCAATTAAAAAAAGAATCTCATTGTGTTTTTTATGGTTATGTTGTATTTATAATACAACATAAAGTGCATCTGCAAGACTAACAGTCTATTTGGATTTGCAAGCAAAGTCAATATCGTGTTATAAGCACAGTTTTGCTAAAATGTGACAGGTTCTGCTCGATTTATGCAAGGCAGCGTATGGACGCATCTCTCTGGGTTGTAATCATAGTTATATCTTGCAGACTCATTCCACAGATGTTCAGTAGAACTCAGATCTCATGCGTAGGATATTTATTGCATAACTGCCATTTTCCACAGAGACACCGCCATGAATGTGACACGAGGATATGCTTTGCTGTGGGAAGGTTAGCTGAAGACATCTCTCGTTTTCATAAAAGTAACACATTTTTTTTTTGTTGCAGAACCATCAATTACTACAACCAAAGATCTAAAGACACTTAACACATCTGCCAAGACAATGATATTCCGACCCAGGTGTTGTGTGAAATACTTAATCTTTAGAAGTGGATGCTTTCTACACAAAGCGACTGTGGTGCATCGCTGAAAGTAGATGAATGAAATGACCACAAAGGTGATAATGGTTTAGATTTGTAAAGATCAAAATATATCAGCAATCATGCTTTTAAAATGTTTCAGAAATAACCGGACATAAACAGCATTGACAGGAAGAGCCCCCTCTGCGCACTAGTTGTGTTATTTGTATTGCACCCTGCAATTCTTTATCATTTGGCTGCGGCTTTTCTTCACAGTGGGCAACAGAGCTCTTTGTTCCTCGTAGCTTCGCCATACATCCATTAACTGGCCGATCTGTTGGATTTGTTTATGACGATCGTTCTGTAAACCATAGACCTAACATTATTTAAAAAAAAAAACTTAGGGCAACTGGATGGCACAGAGTGTAGTGCTGTTGCCACAGACCTGCAAGAGGTCACGCTCACTTTGTGTGTGTGGATTTGCATGGTTCCTGCTTTGTTAGGCGAGTTTCTTCTTGCAGTCCAAAGACATGCAGGTAGGCTAATTTCTGTCTGAAAATCTACGACTGCAATCAAAAAACTATAAATGGCAAAAGTCTTGTATGCCATTATCTTTGGTTACCTATGGTTAAGGTTAGGGCTGGGTAGGGGTTACGGTTGTCATTGTTGGGATTAGGGTTTTACCCATAGAGTTAAATGGAGGGTCCCCACAAAGATATGGACACAAACATGTGTGTGTGTTATGTATATATTACATAGTGGGGATGAAATGTCCTTTCGAATGACCTGTTATTTTGATGTTTTGGGGACCACCTTTTCAGTCCCTGTATTTGTGACTGCAATACAGTGTGTGTGTGTGTGTGTGTGTGCGTGTGCGTGTGTGTGTGTGTGTGTGTGTGTGTGCGTGTGTGTGCATGCGCACTCACTGTGATGGAATGGCATTCTTGGGATCTGAATGATAAACTGTAGAGGTCTCTGGGAACAGTGCTACATAGAGAGCTACCTTCTCTCCATCCACTAAAACACGATGTATGAAAATTCACAGAACTCAGTAACATACATGCACTCAGTGTACTACCAGATAACAATTCCTTTTGTTTTTTAAAAAATTGCTGACTGAAGATCCCTTTCCTCGTAATTCTCTTGTACTGAGAAGTTGGGCACATGTGGCCTTCATGTTAGCTTTAACAAATGTTTCTCTTACCTCTCTCATTAAGAAGATGTTTTGGCAAAAGAGCTGTCATTGATGGAATGATTTTATTTATGATGTTTGTTTTTGTTTTGTTTACCATCCTCCATAAGCACTAGGCACTGCGCCGTATAAATATCCCATGAGAGTCATTGTTTTTGAGATGCTGAACTGCCATTTCAGACACCAGGAAACAAACCTCATTTAAAATTGGGTAGATCACACGCATTCTAATGCTTAGCCACACTGTAACTGAACCTCTTTCCTTGTCTGCAGACTGTGTAAATAATACTTACTGTATGGATATCTGTTAAATATGAAGTCTTGATCCCTTAAGACAGGGGTGGGCAATCTTACCTGCAAAGGGCCGGTGTGTATGCAGGTTTTGGGGGTAACTTTTAGGTCAGCTGTTCAAACCCAGGTGTGAGGACTCTTCAGCCAATCAGTCCTCTAATTAGTGACCTAATTAGGGAGTTGTAGCAAAAACCCACATACACACTGGCTCTTACTGGATAAGATTGCCAACCCCTGCCTTAGGGGCATTAATGTTGATGGGACTTTTAATTTGATAATGTGGTATTCCCTTGATGGAATAAAATGGTATGTGCAAGCATGTGCAAGAATATGTAACATCTTCAATGAGAGAAAGAGATGATATCCGATGGGAAATGCACACCTTTAGATCCTGGCTGACAGTGAACAAGTTCATACTTTGAACAAGTTATTTTATCAATCAGTCAGCAATTTTTTGTATTTTATTTAAGTTGATGAGCTATAATTTTGCTCTTATGGTGTGTTTATGACACACAAAGAAGGCAAAGGTTTCATAAATCAGCAGACCTCACTGGTCATGTGTGTTGCAGTATATATTAATTTGTATCTCTGTTTGGTGGAAAAGGCCAAATTTGCGATGATAAGCAAGTCTAGTTAAGTGCCAAGTAAATGTAAGTTTCAGAACTTTCAGCATTCAGTTTCCCCAAAACCAAAGAATGAAATACTAGAAAAGTAGTTTCACGAGAAATTAAGTCATCATTCATCTGAGTACATTGTATATTTGTCAGAATCTCATAAAATTCAGTAGCAAGTGATGACTGTTAACAGTGATTAACCACCCATGTTACGTGGCTAATAATAATAGCATATGAATAATGCCTCTCTTAACATCGAGTTAGTGTAAATTAATTAGTCTAAGGGAGGTATAAATGACATGGCTGAATAAAAGCCTTTGTGAACTATTATGTGTGCTCCTTGTTAAATTGTATCTAGTGTTTGCATTTCTGATTGATGACTGCTGCTTTTCGATATCTTTCTTCTCTTTGGATATTTATGGTTTGATTTTCGGTATACATATTAGCCAGGATAGACTCTGGCGCGTGCCTGTCCCATGACCATGATTCTTGTACCTGCTGTCCTGCAAACAGATTCCTTTAAACTACAACCTTTTTTTAACGTCCAGTCTCGGTCATTACCATCTTCTACTTTTCATCATTTTTTTGGTAATGAAAATTTACTTCATTCAAGATTACTTCTTGATGCCTTTTGAGCCATCCACTCATAACCGTATGCAAGGATTATTCATGCAGTATGAGACCATAATAGATTTGTCATCATTATTTGAAACATGTTTATTGGGGGAAAAAATTACTTCTGCAAAAATCTACCATAACTCAAAATTGATTTGTTTAATTAAATATAGTACTTTATACAGCGCTCACAGACAGTCTTGGGATGCTTGCTTAACTCTGTATTGATGTAGGAAATTTATTGCTTTCGTATCTCATTACAAAAGTCCATTGACAAGCGATGTTTTAAATATCTGCACATATCTTTTCACACATTTTCATAATGTTTAACTGACTAATTGTCTTCTGTTCTTGCCATTTTGCTGTTAATTGCAATTGTCATCACTGGCTCCTAAAGGGATACACAACACAAATGTTTGGCGTTTCATTTTATTGCAAAGGTGTTACTAAAAAAAAAACACCCAAATGAGACGACTTGTCAATGAATGTGTTAAGACAAAACAGCTCTTTTAGAACTGTAATTTTGGTTTGAATTTTACTTGAAATGAAAGTTTTACTTAAAACTACTGATTGTTTTTAAAAAAAAAAATATATATATATATATATATATTATCTATAAGATATATATTATCTCATAAAACCAAAATATTTTTAATATTTTTACTGGATTAAGCAAGTAACTCAGGACTTTCTGTGAGCACTTCATTTATCTGGCGAATTTTCGCAATGAAGCATTATATGTGTTACATTATGTATTATAAGGTCGTCACCCATAGAACTGCCAAACAGCTGCAAGCTGACAGGTGACCCTGCGGCATCTGCTGCTGAGCACTCAGCTCCAGGCACTGGCCCTAATCAACCATGGCTGGGAGCCACTGATTTGGAAGGACGCTCCAGAAGACCAAAAAGGGCAGCGTCCTCGGAAGGGGGGAGGTGCTGCCTGGCTGAGAAATACCTTCAGACAGGACAAAAATGCCACACACCAAATGCTGGGGACAAGAAGGCTATAACACCGACTACTCTCATTTGCCATCCTAACCACTGTTTTGTTTGTCCGTCTCCCCCTTCAGATGAACCTGGACTATATATATATATAATATATAATTCCAGTCATTCTCAAAAGTCAGCTATTTAATTTAGGCCATCAGACACACAGACTGACTGTGAGCAATCAGGCCCCGCCCACACACTGTAACGAAGTCACTAACTCACCTTAACAGAATAGCTTTAGTAGGGTGACGCTGGAGTAGCCAATAAAACCCGACTAACCACAAGGGTAGGGGCATGCACACTACGCACATCCTCAATCCATATATGGGATATTACTCTCAAATGTCACCCCCGAAGTATTGGCGAACTTCATTACTTTTTTAGGATTCAAAAATACAGTCAAATTGATTTCTTATAATAATATGCAATAGGTTGTTTTCAATATCTGAATGCAAAAAGGAACAATGTGAAGGCAGACAAGGTTACATTTTGATTACTGGGATTTTGGTGCTGACAGGGGTAAACAATCAATCAGGATGGTGAATTAACAGCCAGTTGAAATATGCAAATATCCCAGTCCTGAGTGGGGTACCTCTTAAAGGCTTTTTGCCACAGCTCCTACTGGTTTCAGATCCACAGCAAGGATCTTGCCACTTTAAAAGTAATAGTCTCAATAGCAACACAGTAGACTTGTTTATAAGGTAGTGATGGTTACAGGACCACCTACATCAAGTCTGATCCTAGACCTCGAATGGTAGAATCCAAGTCAAGACTAAGACTTTAAGGTGGTTGAGGTCGTGTCAAAACCGAGACTTTGGGGAAGTCGAGACCAAGTCAAGACCAAAACGCTGGAGTCAGGATCGCAATAGATTTCACCCCCATCATCTCACCATCTCACCAACTACTAACTGGAGAGAGTCGGCAAAACAGGAAAGCTGCTCTCCTGTTGACCAAGGAGTTTAGTGTTCTGTGCCTGTGAATTCAAGTCCTCCCACACTTTCAGTGTCACCTGCTTGCTGTTGAGGCATTTGAACCTTGAAGCATTGTCTATTATAATATAGATTATCTTTTGACTGATGCCATATTCTTCAATGATTTCTTTGAAAGCAGCAGCAAATCTTGCACTATTGTGTCTGCCTATACATGGTTTGCAGTCTAGCAGGTATGAATTCAGAGCAAGGGAGCCGTTTAGTCACTCCAAGGAAAGAGCATAGCCTACAGTCACACCGAATGCCAGTTATTGCCAAGACAAATGATCGGTGATCCAACCCCCTAACAATTGTTTGGGTAACACTTTAATTGAGGGGACACACGTAACTTAGTTACTGCTGAAGTATAACATATCGAACAAATATAGTGACTGCATGAAATACGTGCACCGTTATGATCGGTTAATGATAAACAGACATAAGATCAGTAAATAACTAACCCTAAGTTTCTGCTTAATAAATGCATTAAGTAAGCAGTGTACTACTACATTACTTGTGCCTCCAAGTAAAATGTTGCCATTGTTTGCTTAACCTCACTCATCAATGCACGTATCACGTCGAGGGAAAGGACAGAGGGGAAATGAAATAAGCTTCATTAAAGGAAACCACGACACGGACAGGGCAAATCAAAACAGATCATGAGGGGTCAAAACCGGAAGATAAGGATCAGGCAGAAATACAAAGCACGGGACACATTCAGGAGCACAAGCAGGTAGTGACATCAATGACCAGACTGGGGAGCACAGGACTGGGAGGCACTCTTATACGTCACTGATGAGGAACAAACAAGAGGCATCTGGTGTGAATTACATGAGGGCTGAAATGAGAGGTAAGGCAAATGATCCATAGGTGGGAGAGAACGAAGGGGCAGGACTGCGGGACGTGACGGCAGGTATGCCTTTCTCAGGAATCTTTCTCCTTCAGATTGATGTGTACTTACCTGTATGTAAAACAAATAGGAGGAAGTCATCAGATTGGTGAACAGTAGTAGTGCAAGAGATGGTAATTTTACCATGTCAAAGACACTTGCACTTTAAGTTACCTTAATGTCAGATGCTTGTTTACGTATGTATTTTTTTAGATTGTTTTAGATTGTCACCATATTGTCAGTACATTATTTTGTGTATGTGTGTGTGTGTGTGTGTGTATTAGGTTTATATTACTTTGTGGGGATGAAATGTACCCCACAATGTGATATAAACCTGTTATTTTGACTTTGTGGGGACCATTTCTTAGTTCCCCACAAGGATCTGACAATGCAATCAAAAAACTAAACATGCCAAAAGTCTCATATTTTGACTGGTCACATATGGTTAAGGTTAGGGCTGGGCGGGGCTTAAGGTCGTCATGTTGGGATTAGAGTTTTCCCCATATAAATGAATGGAGAGTCCCCACAAAGATATAATTACAAACCCGTGGGTGCTTTTTCTGTGCTTTTTATTGCTTAAATACTTGGCTTGAATTGCTTCTCTGAAGGACAAAAAGGTATTTTGAATCGAAATTGAATTGTATTGCTGTCCATTACATTAAGACATTTCTTAAAATGTTCATTGTCCACTACTGATAAGGGGAGAGAGCAGCCAATGATCAGATCTTGGATGATGCTTGATTTAACTTGTTGCCAGGGTGACTGAACGTTGTAGAGTGAGTGACACCTTGATAAAGCATGATGAGACATTTCGTTTGATGCTATTTGCTTTTTGTTGTTCAAGAACTGGAAATATAAAGGGAGAAATTTGGAAAATGTTATTTACAAATACCTATCCTATTAAGAACCGTGCAAATAATCAGAAGCTTTATGTTGTATAGAACCTACTATTCCCTCCACCACACTGTAATTAAGACATTCAGAACAATTTAAATTAAAGGCGAATACAATTATAATCGCTGAATTAACTGCAGTGCCCTTACAGAAGAAAATGTCAGCACACACACACGATTTTTATTGATTCGGGTAACCAATATGTTAACTGATATATTGTGCATCTCTAGACACCTAGTCAGACGAAGTAGAATGCTGGTTCAAGAGATTTCAAATTCGTCCATCAAAAAAAAATACCTTTTATTGATGTGCCTTAACAGACATTGTTTTTCTCACACCGGCAGATGAACTATATAAAGTCATTCTTTTAAAACAATATGTTGATTCACTCAGCACAAATTCTATGTGTTAGTTATACATCAAAAATAATAAAAGTGTTTCTGTGTTTATTAACATGAATTTCACCAAGAACTAAAACTGTAAATGCAACTTAGAAACACATTTCTGTCAGCTTATTTTTTGTATTTCCTCCAAAATGTTTATACAGCTACTCCACCATTCGTAAATGTGCCATATTTTTCAGGATGCTTTTCTTTATGAATCCCAAAATCTTGATATAAATGTGCATATGAATGTTTCTTGTCCTTTTCCATCCTACGAAACCCCTAAAAATGACCTCCCAAGACCAGACTCAAGAACTACAGCACTAGTATGAGGTATGTTTACCAAATAGCTATTTGTTTTGTAATTCTCTAATAGCGCAGTAATTTCAATTTTAAAGCCATCAGTAGATATGTATTTATTAAATTGTCTAACCTTGAACCACCATTGTGTCTACATCTAGTGTGCTTGCACAATGTGTGTTGTTCCAATATGTCCTCTAATGCAATCCCCTGTCTGAACGTCACAGTGTATTGCATGCTTGTAGTACCCTGTACACTGATCGCTGTCCTGTGCTTCCTGGGATAAGCTCCAGGCTCACTACAATAAGCAGTTATTGACAATGAATGGGTGGATTGTAATATTGTTAGTATGATTAGTAGAAGTAATAACCTTCATTCTCTCTTTGCGTATTCCAACATAGAAGCATTTCACACTGCAACATATGTATACATGCTATTACACACATCACACATTAGTTGGTCAACCTCAGTATCTTCATACCTCTTTTCTTTTTAGATTATATATGTTATAATCTATATAATATATATGATAATTGTTGTCCTTGGACAGAAAAAAACCCAGAACTGACTAAAAGTTGGGGCTAGGAGAAACCACTCCCAGCTAAAAAAGCCATTGTGATGATTATTCTATTTCTACATGGCCTGTTTGAGAGTACTAATGGTTGAATAGATAAGATTGGACAAGGCTGGGCTCTTGACCAGCCTCCGGGGGCACTTGGAGCAAATAGCTGCTATGGTGTTTTCTATCTGTGCATCACTGCACACACTGCCTAATCACAACTTATTCTGCTTGTGGTCTTTGGACTTCACATGTGACTTAGTGAAAGGATGCCCATTCCACACACTATGGAGGTGGGATTTAAACCAACAGCCTACAAGTGGGCAGGCTCTGCTCTTATCTTAAAGGATTTTTAAAGGATATGCCTGAAATATTATTTATTATTAGAAGGATAGTGAGTTGTTGTTCTAGCTTCCATCACAAACCCAATTACATTTTTCCAAGCTCAATAATTGGCTGTCTTGGCATAGACAAGAAGGTATATTGTACTTCTTTGTGAAAGCAGGACATTGATCCATGACGAAAGTGTAAAGGTTAATGCACTGTTACAAACCATAAGCCTGACTCAAAAAATCTTTTCGTAAAAAGTAAACTAATTAACACTGTCCGTGGCTCTCAAATTCAGTTGCATAGTTTGCAATAGCAGCTAATATACTATTCAGTTGTAAATATACAGTTGCTGATTAGTCACTTCAAGCAGGATAGAACGTATTTGCAGTTTCTGTCCCTCAGTGCTAAAGTGCTGTAATTAGTTCTGTTATCTTCATCCCTCTTCAAGAAGCCAGTCTACACAGAAGCTGTTGAAAGCTACAATACCACCTTGCCACATCAACAATAACAATCCCAATTTCTGAACCGTGTCATATTTCAAGCAGAATGAAAGCACGGAGGCCGAAGCCGAGCAGTTTGCTCTTGTAGCAACCAAAGTGTTGGTCATGTTTTTAAGACTGACTTGGCTGTCATTACACTTTGCTGCACCGTCATTGTTTCCCCCGCGTATCTCCCTTTAGGACACTACAGTTCAGGCTACCATTCTTTGTTATATAAATTTTATTTCTAGCAATCCATCCATTCATTTTACATTGCTTATCCGGGGAGAGGGTGATCTGGGCAGCCCGGTACTGCAACCCCCATTTCCAGTAATGTCGCAAGCCATTCACCTTAATTCCCTTTCACATGTAAAAGTTATACGTGTAGCTGATATCATAGAGAGAATACTTATGTAATAGAATGCTTGGGATGTTAAGAAATTTAAGGATACTGTTTAACAAAATTTCCAGTTATCGATGACAAAACACTGAAACACACTGATATGTATATTGACCCATTTTTTCTTCCTGGTCTCCATCAACAATGGAACTTTCTTGGCTTCTTAAAATTATATGGAGCGCCATGATATGTGGATGCAGAAAATACAGACATGGATGTAGGAAAATAATCCCGGAACAATGGAAAGTGAGTGCACTAATGAGGTGAAATGCAAATTCACTGGGTACAAGAATAACTAGAAAGGATGCTGTCCTCAGTACAGTGAGCACAATGTTCTAAATCGCCCATATAGTTTAGCTTAACGTGTCCATGAAGTCGAGCTCACAAAATCACTAAAATGCACACACAATTCATTTTTTTGGTGCTTTCAGTTTCATATTTTGAACTTTCAAATTAATTTTTAATTTAATTTAATTTAATTTGTGTTCTTACCTAAAGGTGTGTGAATACTATGGGTTTTACTGCAGTAACTTTATTCACTCAAGTCTTTGCAAAAATGTATGTCTCCTAATCCAGCGTCTTATTCTGCTAAACCTGGCACTAGTCTAAACAAAGTTTCAACCAATTCTGTGGCAGAATATATACGGCCATCTCATTCTTAATACTGCGGACGGTAATAACCAATATACTGCTCTGGAAAAAATTAAAATTTTCAGTTTCATTCATTTCTCAATTTATGGGTGTGCACCTGGCTCTTCTCTGTTTGTCATCGATGAAGGACTTCTTACTTCCTTTATGGGTCTTCTGTCCTACTTCTAGGAGCCTGATATGAAGTATCCAAGCAGTGCAATTCACACCACTTAATATTTCCCATTCTTTTTGAAGGTCACATGATGTCATCCTCCGATTAATGAGGCACTGTTGGATAAGTTGACGGCCATCTCTGGCATTACAAAGTTGCTTCTGCCCTCTACCTGCCTGGTTTTTGGTCATTCCCAGTGTCTCCTGCTTCACTTTATTCTTGTGTGCTGCTGTCTTATAAACACTGAGCCTGGAAGCAGCCTGCTGCTCAGTGTAGCCTTATGCCAGCAGAAGCAGTATCAAACCAGGATTTAGCAATGCAGATTCTTAAAAAATATGGAGCGGTCTCTTAATTTTTTCCAGAGCTGTATACATACATCTCTGAATCCTTCATAAAAATGCATAATGTATCTCCCATTTCAAATTTATTCTCCTGTACTTTTAGTTGCAGTTTACATCATTTGCATATTTACATACAGTTTTCAAGAATTTCCCTTTTGTTTTAATGAGTTTCCCTGCTTTTCAATAAGTATTTTTTTGTTTATCTTAACATCTCTTGTGACTCCCTGTAGGCCTTTGCCATTCCATTCTGAACAAGCATCTTTAAATTACAGTGATAAATGTCTTCTTTTGGAAGATATATCCAACTGGCTTGTGCCACAAGAAGATACAGCAACACTGGAACTGAAACTTCTGCTGGCAGATTGCAAGCACATTATTTACATAATTCAGCAATGTATTGGTAGTTACAAATATCTGTGTACCTTGTGGTTGTTTCATTTTACAGTCACCTGAGGAGCTCATTAACCAGTCATAAATATTGTGCTGGCTATAAATGTTGTGCTATGTTCATAGGTTTGTCATAATGAAGGAATCAGGCCAACAGATTTATTGGTGTAACATCTCTAATATAGCAACTGATTTTCCACTGAATATGAATGCAAAACGGCGTGGCTCAAATATTTATGTTACGGGACATACACGGTGTTCTTTTGCATAACATTGTTTTTTAATAACTTCCCAGGGCTCCTTTGGCTACTGGTAGAGTAACACTGTTTTGTTCTTTTAATTCTCCACTCGCACATTTCTATTGACAGGTGCTTCTTGCTTTAATGTTCCCAGTAATTAGCTGAAACGTTTCCAAATCTACTTCTTTTTACAACTTTAAATAAAGAGGAGCCTTTGCGGCATATGGTTAGTTAAAATAAACCGTATTTAAATATATAAGTAATTTCACGGTTTGCCTACAAAAATGACATTATTATCATGGAATAATCAACAGAAAACAGGTCTTGTGAACTTTGGTGTGCATGACCTCTTGATCAGCGTTATTGTAAGCAAGTATTGAAAATGAATGAAGAGGAAGATACAGAATTCAATTTCTTAAATAAATGAATGAAGCAGTGTTAATCTGAGCCTCCGGGGTTTGGGGTTCGAATCCCACCTATTCTGTATTTGTGGAACAAGCCTGTTCTCACTGTGTCATGTGTGTTACCTCTCAGTATTCTGGCTTCTTTGCACAATCCAAAGAAAAACTGTTTCCTCATAGTGAATGTATTCCCTGCATTGGACAGTTATTAATTCCCCAAATCAGTCAGTCTTTATTTGTATAGCACTGTTTTAACTGCAGGGTTTACAAAGTAATTAAAGACATTTTAAAAGAAGACACAAGAAATTAAAAATAAGCACAAAAGAAATTATTAAATGTGCATAAAATAAATGAATAAAATGAATGATTATCATGGATTATTATACGCAGTGGTGAAAAGATGTGTTTTCAGCCTGGTTTTGAAAGTACTAAGACATTCAGCAGCTCTGAGGTTTTCTGGTAGATAGGCTTAAGAGGATGTTTGCCTACCTTGTGCCCGATGCAGTCTGGGATCGTTTCCAGGACACCCCCCAGCCACGATTCCATATTAGATAAGCAGGAGACAGAAGGATTCAAATCATTTATTGAAATTCCATAAGAACGTAGGAAGTAAACAAGTATAGTAAACTATGAATATGTGAAAGATAAAATTCTAATTTCCTCTAGATTCGTATGTATAAATAGGGATTGCTGATGTACTGCTCAAACTGCATTGTTATATTATTCAAAAATGTTTCTTTGTGTAAACATTTTATGGTGATAAATGTATAGTCTTGGGCTTAAATATGTAAAAAAATATATATATATTGTAGGCAACAATACTGGTATTATTTTTGGGTCTGTGGGTATCTCTAAAGAAGTTATGCGGCTATTTGCTGAGAGACCACAGAATCTGATTAACCTTCAGGTTATAAAACCCCGGTCATGGCCCCTTGTAAACCTCTCTCTTCTCCATATACAGTAGCAGGTTATTTTTTTTACCCAAAAGTTTAAAAAAAAATGGTTCTCCTGCGGCAATTGGATTTGGAATAGTTTGTCGTTTTTCCTCATTTGCTGCTTAGGTTGAACCTCATTTTGGCATAATCATTGCTCATTGAATTACATGAATTTCATATCTTGTCTCTATATTGATCGTATTTGAGGTAGACTGTGAAGAGGGTATGAACAAGGAGGGAAACATCTGCCTGCACTCCTTGCTAATTTTAGAATTTAGCGAAGCAGCGTAACTCATCTTGCGTATTAGCACACCGATGCCAGCACAGAGAGCAGCCCCCTCGGAATCACTCCATTCTGAGGCAGAGCATGCGCAAAAAATTAAATAGAAATGTCTCAGGGAGCAACCAATAGCAGGATAAGGAGCTGCAGGACTAGAGGATTCTGCTGGTGAAAAAAACAGTCCCTGTCTCCATCTGGTGGATAAATAACGCTAAAGATATGAATGTCTTTTTTTATATATTATCCATCCAAACATTTTCTGAACCTGCTTATATAATATAATATAATATAATATACTGCCCATTAGACTCCACATTAGGTTGTACAGTAGTGCAAAGCAACCAAAATATCTCCTCTTTCCAATATAAATTAAAAATGCAGGCATTGCTGTTGGTCTCTTTACTTCAGTATATCAGAGTGAACCATTAATCGGGTTTTCTTACCCATCTGTCTACAAAGTAACAAAAAATGCATTAAAGTAATATACCAATGCATGAAATTAGAGGTCAATGTTCTCCACGGCACATTTTTAAAGATCATTCTAATGTGTGTGCGTGTGCGCGCCTGCGCTATTCAACGCCAATTTCACTTTTCGAGGTGTTTTATAAGCGGCAATGAAACGATGAGCGATTCAGGCTAAATTATGTCCAATTTTACCTGCCTAGTGTGATTTTGACTCTACAACGGAAATCATCCTGTGACAGTAGGGTTAGATTACAAATATATAAGGAGAGACTGATATCTTTCTATAATGTCATTCTATAGTTTTACATGAAGCGCTTCTCGCATATCAGCGTTAATGACCGCGTGCGTCTCCTTCTCGTTCTCGCGTCCGTGAACGCGCAGCCTGTGACGTCATGCCCTGACAGCCGCCCGCATCCAGACAGCTCGCTCGGATCTCTGTCGCGTTTTGTTTTTTGTTTTAGTTTGTTTTGTTTTGGTTTTTTGTTGTTGTTGTCGTTGACAGTTTTGGTAGCGTTCTTGTTCATTCTCCGACAGTATCTAGACTGACATGAAATAAATTGGGACATTGTGTTGTCGGTTAGCTAAAGCGGCTACCTGCCCGCGTGAGGTAGCCGGCCAGCTAGCTGGGTGCAGCCAAAGTCAATGACGCCGGAGTGAAAGAGCACCAGCGGCTCGCCGGTCACGCGCGGAAATTGCCGTTAAAAAACAGGCACTAAATAATTCATTCACATTTTCGACCATTTTGATTAGTTGACTGCCGGAATTCGAGCAAACTAAATATTTTTCGCATTTGACGCATAGACATCAGCAAATCAGCTACCAGCAGGAAGCGAAGTGTCACAAATAAAAGGGTCCAAATATCTTTGGCTGAAAATGAAACTCAAGGATGCCAAAAAGACCTGTAAGTCCCTTTTCCGCAGATCCGATTCATATTTGCTATGCACTTTGACGCTATGAGCCGGGATTTGCACGTCTTGTTATTTTTCTCCTGCCCCCCAACCCCCGCCCCCCCCAGTGTCTAACGTGAGCTTTAGCTTCGAACGGACATTTTGGTGGCGCATCCATTGTTTTCAACGGCAGTGAGTGATGATGGCGGAAGAGCCGTAACGAGCCGAAGGCAGCGCTGGCCGATCGAAAGGCGCTGCTCACGTCTGTGTTTCGACTATCAATTCTACCAGTTTTGTAGGTCATGTGTAGATATATTTCTTTCTTCACGTGTCAAGAGAATCGGGTATGTGTCTAATATTGCACCAGTGTGAATGTCGCAAGCGTGATAGAAGGTGAAGTTTCCTGCTGCAGAGCGAATTGGAATGTCTGCTTCCATAGTGATTTAGCCAGTTATGTATGTTTTATTTTATTTGACATAACTGTTTTTACAGGGTGTCATTGTGTTTTATACTGTCATTAAAAATGTTTTCCGGCCATGTCGCATATATGTTTAATTCATGTCTTGGAATGAGGCTACAGAATATATATATACGACTTATTTCAGTTTTTTAAAGCATTAGGCATCAGAACATTTTAGATGGTCAGTTTGTTACGCGAACACATCAAATTGTTTTAGTGCGAGGTGCGTGCTTATAAAATGCAGAAAATGTATTTCTTTTGCACACTATAATTGGAAATGCAATTCCATCATTTTATATGTGTGTGTATAATGCTTTTGTGTGTCTGAATACAAGCTTGTGTTGATTTTGTGTCGCTTACCTGATGTTTCTGATCCATTGATCTTTCACACTGGAAAGAAGATGATACTGTTTGTGGATGTTCATGGAATATTGCTGAACATATACATCACCCCCAGTTGTGCAATTTACAATAAAATGAGACCTAATGCTTGGTGTACTCAGTAGTACAATTTCTGAATGAATAAATCCAGCGCATTCAGTTCCTCAGTCAGAATATCACCAAGAATATCATTGTGTGGTCTTGTATTCCCTTTCTTAATGCTTCCTTTGCTGTCTGTGTGGTGCACCGCCAGATTCACTTGTTTCTAGATAAGGTCATCTTCTGAATAAATGAATGTTCATGAATGTTATCTAAACCCTTTTGTCCTCCCTCAAAATATACATGCATCCAATAAAATTTGCATTCCAGTTGATGCCGTTTACATGACAGCAAAAATAGGCAGTAAAAGGTTTGTTCTTAATTGCTTGAAATTTTTTTTGCACTGCTTCCAGGAGGGTCATGCGTATTATAAACAGCGTCTCTATGTGGTGTCATTTAAGTTTAGTCACATGTTTACAGTGGGGAAATAAGTGCTTAAATAAATTGAAATTGATTTGACGTGTTGGAGACAGTGTACTGATTTATTTTAGGTGAAGCCATTATGGATTCATTATATGGATTCTGGATCTCAGTATTGGCTGTCCCAGAGAAGTTTCATAGATTATAGAATTGTGATACTACTAAGATTGATATTTCATTTTGTATGTGTTTTCTTGGAACTAAACTTCCTGTTCTGCCTGTAGCTTTCCCATGGTTTGGAATGGACATTGGGGGTACCTTGGTGAAGCTGGTCTACTTTGAGCCGGTGGATGTGACAGCAGAGGAGGAGCAAGAGGAGGTGGAGTGTCTGAAGAGCATCCGCAAATACTTAACATCCAATGTCGCTTACGGCTCAACGGGCATTCGTGACACCCACCTGGAGCTGAAAGGACTGACAGTACACGGTCGCCGTGGGAACCTGCACTTCATCCGCTTCCCTACTCATGACTTGTCAACCTTCATTCAGATGGGCCGAGACAAGAACTTCTCCACCCTGCATACTGTGCTCTGTGCCACTGGTGGGGGTGCCTACAAGTTTGAGGAGGAATTCCGCACGGTGAGGTCTGCATGTTGGGTGGCACAGTTGAAACTATTAATTTTTTTTTCCCCAACCCACCTCTTTGTAACTTTTCAACAACTCAGTAAGTTTCACGTTTGAATCTAGCCTTCAGAGAGGTAATCAGAGGCTACTTGTTTTACCATCCTAAAAAGACACAATATTAGTCTAAATGTGTCTTATATCCCATAATTTACTGCATCAAAGACAAAGCGAAATGCTCAATACAGACGTTCCTCTGCCAACAAACGAGATACGTTCCGAACGGCCGTTCGCAACTTGAAATGTTCGTAAGTCGTTATTCACCATCATTTTAAGGGCATACGCAAGTACAAAGAACTAGGATGATGGGAGTACGCATGCTACGCTGCTGCGCGGCGGGAGTAGCGGCCAGGAGTCGTACTAGGCGGAACTGGAGCGCAGAAAAAAAAAAATTATGTTGCAGACAAGAAACGGGAGCCCAGTGAACACAATTTGGACTTAAAGATCCTCTTCATTCGTATGTCTGAAACTTCGTAAGTTGAACGTTCGTAAGTAGAGGAGCGTCTGTATGTTGAAGGAAAACCGAGGCACTTGTTTTGTAGGTCATTTATCATTTGTATCTTTTGTGTTTAGGGGGAGGGAATCGTCCGTCAGAGAAATGATGCATGCAATTTTTTATTTAGTTTTATATATTGTGTGCAAAGTGGTATATTTCAATATCGCATCTACTGTGAACTGTACATACAGATTTACCATTAGTTCCTTTGTTTTGGGTTCGCTGTCTAAATGCCATTTCATTCCTGTACAGATTGGAAACTTGCAGCTGCACAAACTAGATGAGCTCGACTGTTTGGTAAAAGGGTTGCTGTATATCGACTCCCCAAGCTTCAATGGTGAAGCAGAGTGCTATTATTTTGAGAACGCCCTGGACCCAGAGAGATGCCGAAAGATGCCTTACAACCTGCAAGACCCCTACCCATTACTGGTGGTCAACATTGGTTCAGGGGTCAGCATCCTGGCTGTCTACTCCAAAGACAACTATAAGCGTGTGGCTGGCACTAGGTATTCATTAAGTCATTTAGAAGTCTATAATAATATATAATAATCTGATCAGCAGATGCTACACAGCTAGTTTAATCTTGATTACAAAATAGCCATTTATTATATATTTATGTGATATACTGGAGCAAATTCGGGTTACGTGCATTTTCAGATATAGAATATGCACCATCATGCTTCAAGCCTGAGTCTCTGCAACGCTTTATTCAGTTTGGGGTAGTGATTTTGATAAAGTTGTCTTTTATTACAGGTGACAGTTGATAATTGACGAGTTGATTGGGAATTCTTCTTAAGCCGGGCATTCATTCCAGAATTATATTGTGCAGTTTCTAAAACGTGAAATTTTAAGCATATGATAATTGCATAAATAAACTTTGAAAGGACTAAATTGTTTGAGTTATGGGCAGTGGTACTGCAGATGGTGATTACCAAGATACACTTTGCTTTGTTTCAGCCTTGGGGGTGGGACCTTCCTGGGCTTGTGTAGCCTTCTTACAGGCTGTGAAAGCTTTGACGAGGCCCTGGAGCTGGCTTCCAAGGGAGACAGTACACATGCAGACAAACTAGTCCGTGACATCTATGGTGGGGACTATGAGCGCTTTGACTTACCAGGATGGGCAGTTGCTTCTAGGTGAGAGAAACATTATGGTGTTTAATTATTTTCATTTTTAACATTTCCACGTATTACTTCAGTTTAATTCACCTTTCAACAGTATTTTCCTAATTTAGGTTTTTTAAAAGATAACTATTTAAATAACCTAGCTTTGCAACATTAAAGAATTTGAAACATGAAAGTCAAGATTAATATTGAATCTTTTTTTGTGCAGAATGGCCAGAAAAGCAACTCTTATAATAAGTTAATGTCCGTTTTCCAGATTTCTTTCAGTGACATAGGAAGGAGAGAATATACATTTTATTCATTTTTTTTCCTGTAGTATTCCTATATTATCAGTTTGACTCAGCATTTTATATTTTCAAAGAGAGAAAACAAGTGGCATTTTAAAAATCTTTACCTTTATCCAGAACTTTTATGGGGTGCATATGTATCCCTAAACCAACAGATTCTCTATAGCAGGCAGTTTTCCACTAACATAAGAAATCCGTTCATAAAACTCAATTTTTGTTAGTCAGATTTACCTTCCCATACCATTCAAGCCGCCCTTTAGCCAAAAACATATAAGCCAAATATGTATTAGTTATATGTACTAAAGAACACATATTAAATAGATGATAAGATGAAGTGTAAATTTACTTACTGGCAAATGTCACCTTCTGTAACATTTGGGTGTGTTTTATCGAAGTCTGAATTTATTTAAGTCAGTTTTACATAAGTTGAGAACTGCCGTTAATTGATTTTAGAATTAATTTGAAATCAAACTCTGATTCTTGTCAATATTTAGCATATCTGGCGCTATTTTGTCAGAACTACTGGTACTGAGGTAAAACATTTTTAAATTACGTTATACTATAAGGAATATAAAGGTATTAATCACTGTTGTCTTCGGCTGTTTAGTGCTGTTGAAAATTACATTTTCAAGGTTGAAGAGTGAAGGAAATAGTCCTAAGGTTAAAGTCATCAGTCTGGTGCTGTGGAGTAAAACGTTTTCTACTGTTTATGCCTTGCAGTTTTGGCAACATGATTTACAAAGAGAAACGCGAAGCTGTTACCAAGGAGGACTTAGCCAGAGCCACCTTAGTTACCATCACCAATAACATTGGCTGGATTGCTAAGATGAGCGCGGTAAATGAGGTGAGAATTCCAGATGAATCCTTTTTATTAAGTCGTACATATTATTTTTGTGTATGCGATGTATCTTCCATAAGAGCTTAAAGCAAGGGTCACCGACATGGTGCCTATGGTACCAGGATGCCCCCAAGAACCTCACGAGTCGCCCGCGGACTCACCAGTGAGCAGCGTCTAAAATTTAATTTTATCCTGTTGCTATTCTTTAATGCAGTTCTTCTCTTACATTTATATAGATTTGAAAATGACTATATCTAAAAAAAAAAAAGCATTTAAAACATGTTTATTATACTGGGCAAATTTATTATTTAAGAAGAGTGTGTCAAACTGGTAGCCCTTCGTATGGCTCAGTACCCGTGAAGTAGCTCTCAGTTTCAAAAAGGTTGGTGACCCCTGGTGTAGAGTCTTGTAGGACAAAGGCCATCTTGTTTTATACTGAAAAATCTCTCTCTGCGCTTTCTTTTGCCCTCAGATTTTCTTCGACATGCTCCACATCATTCCAGAAAGTGCCCCCTAATGAAAGCAAGTGGAAAAACAAGCAGAGGACCTCATAGACCTTGGTGGTTAATCCCCCCCCCCCATTAATAGGAGTGTTGCTCTGTTTGGACAGGCACGCATGCGCACGATTGTCCGCTGACGGGGCAGCGGTTCGGAGTCCCCGAGGAAACCTGCTTAGCGGAGATGGAGGTGAGGAGGTCAGAGGCCTTCCTCATGTCTGTGTTTCATCACACGCCTTCACGCTGACAGGCCGCATTAGTCAGTGTAGCTTAATAAGCTTCTCCATGTTGCAGCTTGATATTAGCGTGACAGCGTTGTGTGTGCCTGCGCTTTAGAGCATGAACATGTGAGTTTGCGTGTGCGCACTAGCATCTGTATATGTCAGGCGTGTGTGTGTGTGGGGTGGGGGGGGGAGTTCTGGGCTG
This sequence comes from Mormyrops attenuatus, assembly GCA_026777985.1. Classification (NCBI taxonomy): domain Eukaryota; kingdom Metazoa; phylum Chordata; class Actinopteri; order Osteoglossiformes; family Mormyridae; genus Mormyrops; species Mormyrops attenuatus. Next base: position 7,895,791 of record JAODKC010000002.1, read on the forward strand.
TTTGTATTGGCTTACGTAATTTAATGTCTTTCACTGACCTGGACCCTGGGGTCTTGAAAACCTGTGGTCATTGGGGAAATGCCTTCATTATTCCACAATGCAACGCAAGATCAGGTGCAATATCACTGACAAGAATGACACTTACTGTATAGAAGGTCCTCTGTTGTTTTTTTTCCCCCCTAATTAGTCTCAAAGCAGCCTGTCAAAAACACAGCATCGAGACACCATGGCCTGTAAGGGAAAAATTGACCTATGTTTCTTTGGAGGAGAAGGACTTGTCTCTAAAGGAAAACACCATTTGTTTTCATTGTCTTCAAGAATCCCCCTACAATACCTTTGAGTTTTAAAAAAGTGCAAGAATGGCAATTAAAACTAACAAAAGGCCCTCTTAATTATCAAAATTGTGATTTTTGTTATTCCTAACATTTCAGTGTGAGGCATTTAATTAGCATTTAAGAGCAGCACTTTCTCACAGATTGGCTCCTGTGATCTGTTGTGCAGCATTTTGCTGAACAGGATTTGTCCTTTACGCTGGCATTTTTTAAAGACTCCTTATTAGAGGCTCCATGAACCTGTGAACACCAAAATAAAATAATATTTTTTCACTCCTAGCCATAAAGGCTCATTACTGATGTGTTTCTGTGCAAAAATAAATAAAAAGTGAAACTCTATAGCAGAAGTTGTACATATCAGAAATCTCTGGGTGCCATTCAGTTCTTCTGCTTGGATTTAATTGTTACCACACATTTACAGTCATCTTGCTTTTTTTTATAAGCTTTTCACGGCACTTTCTCCCTTTGTTTCAATCCTTGTGTGAGAAGCAGAAAACAGCAGTGAAGGTGAGTGGTGGATTGAATTACGGCCAAATTTACAGCCAAAAGGCAAGCTCTACTTTTGTTTGTTTTAGGAAGGAGGCTTCTAGAAGGGCACTTTGGCAGTAGGGTGCCTTTTCATTGGGGGAGGATACATGAACAGTCCAGACTCCAGTGCGACCTATTTCAGTCGACGCTATCTACCATTAAAAGAGGATCAACCTGCATGGCTGTCATTCTTTACAGAGAGGTCACAAAAGTATTAATTTTAAATGTAGTGATCTTTATCCTCTGAATTATAATATGTATTCTTAACAGGTCTGCCCATAAGGGGGAGAATGGGGAAGACTTTCAGGGGACTGGGCACTAGGGGGTGCTCATGAGTGTATGAGTGAGGATGATGGTAACTTTGGTTTGGAGAATAGGGGGGACACAGTTGAATTTTTCATGGCCCCAGCCATGTCTTTGCATGGCCCTGACTCTTACATAAATGACTAATTAACAAATTCATGAAAGATCACTTACACTCATCCATCCATCCACCCACCCATCTTCCATAACCGCTTATTCAGTAGAGGGTCACGGAGAGCCGGACGTATAAGCCAGGAAGTACAGGGCACAATGCAGGGGACACCCTGGATGGGATACCAATTAATTATTGACAATAAAATGTATTTAATCACACAAAGATCTGGGCATCAAAGCTTCTTCTACCATAATTATCCGATATAGTTGCAAAAATAGACCAAGTGTTTTTAGTAGATCAGCTGAACAGCATTTGCTTAAGTTTCAGCAGGTGAAAGTGAAGCCTCAGATGAAGCCCAGTACCTGTTTGCTGGTACAAAAACGACAGGTCAGCATCTGTGAGCATATGCCCTGCATAGGATATCACAGACACCACCAACAAATATATCTCTGATAACGTTCCCAAAGTCCACCAGAGGCCTGAGAAGAAGTGAGAGCAGGAGAGAAGGACAGAAAAGCTTAGATTTTATGTGACTGTTTCCCTTTTCCGAAATATCAGTTATCATGATATCTATCGGGGGGCTTTGCTCTAGAAATGAATCCATTCACCCATGCAGAGTTTTCTCTTCTACGATGCCGCTTAGGAAGCTCGAGATCCAGAGCGCCTCTTCTCAGCACACTGCTGAACCACAGTCAAGGGCCCCACTGTGTCAGGATGATGTATTCATGAAAGGAATCACTGGGGAAGCATCACTGCACTCACTGCCATTAGCCCACCTTGTCCAATAAGCATCATGTATTAAGATGATTGCAGGGAAAATGGTCGCCTCCCTGAACCCCCTACCAAGCACAGGAAAAAAAAACACGTCGCACTGGTAAACCATAAAAAAGATGTATGTCGGATGTCCTTGGCAATTAACTTGAGATCTGTCTGTTTATCCGGCTCATTTGTTCCACTGGAAGCCCCCATCCCCCCCCGGGTACTTCCTGGGAGGCACAGGGATCTCTTATCTCTTAGGGTCATTTTCACACGGTCAGTCACATGGTGCTGGTGCAGTAGGGAAGGGGGGATATGTGGTGGAGGGAGGGGCAGTTCATCCCTGGCCTACTGGAACCACCAGGGCTGGTGCTTTTATCAGAGCAATGCCCCCCCCCCCCCCGAGAAGTGGCAACAGTGATTACCAGATTACCTGAAATCATACTCTGAAGATTACAAAAAATAAAAGTATGCCATTATACCATTAATGTTTAATTTATTGCAATAGAATGATATATTAGTATCGGTGTGTAGCTCCGCAGGCTAATCTTTTGTGCCTGAGGCCGGAAGGTTGCTGGTTCAAGCCCTGGCCTTGGCAGAATAATTATAAAGGTGTGCCCTTGAGCGAGGCCCTTAACCCCCCAGGTCCATGGTTGCTAAGCTTGTTCTCACCTATACGTGTTTCTGTGTTGTGGAGAACAATATGGGGTAGATGAATAAAAGAATTTCCCCATGGGGATCAATAAAGTATAATCATCATTATTATATAATTTATGTTACAAGAGAAGTATGGTAAGGGGTAGATTTAAACAAGTGTTAAGACCTTGTAGCCAAGCCCCCTCTGCGTGAGCCTGGGTAGCATGCCCCCCCAACAGGGGGTGCCATACTGGGCCTCCGCACTGATTCATGGTTTGGGAATCCCTCCCTGACTGCTGAGCTGACAGTGGTGAAAGTCTGGAGGATATATCAATTAGTTTCAGTTAATAGGAGCAAAAATTAATCAAGGCTGGAAAATTAGAATAGCAGTCAATGTCTATTACAGGTTCACCTGTCTTCTGTACCACCATGGGGTACCACATTTGTAGATAAGGTCTCTGGAGATAACTCAAAATTCTTTATTATAACTAATCTGAATGATGATTCCATTTCGGTAATAATATAACAAATGAATGTAAAAACTAAACAGGATCTAGAACCTTCCATTGTGTCGTGGTGGGATGATCTTCTACGACTCACATCAGCATGCCATCAGCTCTATGTGAATTTAAGCAGATGTCAGCATGGACTGGGGGCCCACATGCAGATAACCTGTAATGATCAGTGGTGGTGGCCAATCGAAACGCTCCCTGTGTTAATGGCGCCATTATTCCTGATGTCAAGGAGATAAGCTCCACAGGGGATTCCCGGGGAACCTGTTCCTAGCTGATATGCTGATCTCTGATGAGCAGAGTGACCGCTTGCTGTATGGACCGGCTTTGTGCTGGTGTTGGCGTCTGTGAGCACCAGCTCCCACCATCTCTGCCCATTGCAGAGTGGATGGTGCTCCCCCATGCCTTATCACGCACACTAAAACCCATACAATCACAATGCTTATCCCAGCACCCTCGCCACTGGGAATTCATTTGGGCGGGGCAATGTTAGGAGTGTCTTGATTGAAACATGTTTTTTTTTTCCCCCCCTCAAGGCCCATTTAATCACCATGCTGACCACGCTTGCTTCCAGAAAGGAGGAAGATATGTGAAGATTGCATGAAATATTTAGCGTGACTGAGTGGGCCTCCATTGATCAGAGTTCTATAAGGGAGCGGCATTCTGGGAAAGACAGCATAACCTTCGTGGTGTCTGAGTTATGCCGGGGATACGGAAAGGGAAATTTCCCTTTATCTTATCAAGGGGAAAAAAATAACACGTCGGAGCCTGGGGTGCCCAGGAAATGAAACTCAATGTGAAATGTCAGTGTCACGGGAATTTCATTACAAACCTGCTCCTTCATCCGTCCATATTCCTTATTAATAAAACATGAAAATGCAGACTTCTCAAAGACAGACAGGGCCTTGCGCTGGTGACTTGAGATATGATAATGCACCCCCCCCCCTTCATTTTACTGCCCCTCTCCTACAGATTTGACTTATTTCCACTAAATTTGCATGATTTAACTAATATCTGAAGCTGGCAAAGACAGGGAGGGTATCAGGCAGGCCTGAGATGTTGGTGTTTCCAGAGGAACAGAGTAGTCCCATAATTCTTATATACAGGATGCTGTTCCTGCTAATCTTTATAGCATTCCCATTTTTTTCCAGTTGATCTTCCCCTCATCGGAATATCCCGGAACCCGGGGGGAACCAGATAATAAATGGCAGGAGGACATTTTGAGCTAGGACAGGATTTGTAAGCTACCACTTCAGTCAAAAGGACCTAGATTTCACTTAAGCACTGAGTTCTTGCTGTGTGCTGATTGGTTAGTCTTCTATAATTATGCATGTACCGCCAATGTTAATGTGAAACGGCTGGATACGTCTTTCGAATAAGGAAATAAACCAGTCAAAGCACAAGAAGAACTGAACTATTTAGCCGAGCACAGGAGCCTTTCAGTTTTAAGTTTTTTTAAACCTGAAGTAGCTCAAAGTGTCCTTCCCTGATGTGGATTCGGTGGTCACCCTAAGCCATCACTCCATGCATGTGCAGTTTGCATGCTCTCCCCGTGTCATCGTGGGGTTTCCTCCAGGTACTCCAGCTCCCCCCACAGCCCAAAGGACATGTGTGAGTGTGCCCTGCGATGGGTTGGTGCCCCATCCTGGGTTGCTCCGGGATAGGCTCCAGACCCCCCACAACTGTGAACAGGACAAACAGTTACAGAAAATGTATAGGTGGTATTACCAGTTACATCTGCTGGTATTTTGCGCCCCCCCCCCCCATAGATGAACCTGTGAGTCTCCTGGGCACAAGTCCAGTCTCATCGTTCCTGCTTTTACTGCTTTTCAAGTGCCCTGGGGAAGCCTCCCTCTGCCAGGACTAGGCTGGCGGCTGTCTGAAAAAAACAGGGGAAAGTTCCAAGATCAGTGAATGAGGACATGTGATATTCAATTTTGATTATTTTCGTGTGGTTTCATTTCCTGTTCTTCAGTTGCAGCACAGCGATATGAACTTACGAAGCCGTAATGGAATGGGGTTTTCATCACCAGAAAGACGTACTTGCCTTCTGTGGTGTAACATAGTATAATATACTGTATGTGTATCCAGAATGGATCTGTCATGTATCTGTCATGCAGCTTCATACTTTAATGCACTGTTACATTGTGAATCTATAGTACGCTGGGGAATACAGAAATCTTCATTTTAAATTTAAATTCAGTTTCTTAACTGGCCACAGAGACTCATTTACACAGCTGGATATTTTTGTATCTTCCTTACTGTCACCCCTCTGTGACACGCTGTCCCTTAGGTTGCTCTATTTGCAAGGACACCTGAGAAAGTGACTTCTTATTTTGGCGGTTGATGTCCCCGTCTCCCTGTCCTTTTCATATTTTGTTAATCAAAGCATTCCTATATTCGAGTCATATTGACACAGGTAATCCCAATATCTTTGTCACTATCTCTGTCCTCTTTGTCGTTATCTCTGTCTCATGCACATACTCACACACACACATATTGGTTTTACACACACACACTCATGTTTAACTGCTACTCTGACCCAAATACATTCACATAGTCGCAGACTCTCTTTATTTGCCGTATAGATGTACGCACGTAGGACAACATTGAACAAAGTAACCCGCCCAACTGCGATGGGGATTTCAAAAACACATTCCTTGCCAATGACAATGACAAGCCTTCTCAGCATTTCACTTTTCTGCATTTGTTCAGCGGCCGTCTGCCTCTTGTGTTGTTATTTATAGGTTATTTATTGTCCTGTAAATACACTCAGCCTCATGGGGTATGTTCCCGTGTTCTGTGAGTGGGGATGTGACCTATAGAGTCTGATAAATTAGGCCTTCGTTCACATGCTCAAACCCTCTGCTAATGCTCTCTACTAATGTACCATGTTATTTGGACCTTTCTCTCATTCCTCTGAACCCAGGCTTGGTAGGCGGTTGTACGCATCATTGGGACAAATGCCCACCCCGCAAGACATCTACATCCAACGAAATGTATGCCCAAGGTCTTTAGTATTATCAATGACACTCAGCACCGGTGCCAAAAACTACTTCAGTGACTGTGCTCAGGTAAAATATCTTGAATCTTGAATACACAAGTTCATAACATGGGCCAAATTACCTTTGACCCAGGAAGTGAAAGTGTCACATAGAGGGATGCAGCAGTTGTCATGGGTGTCTTTGGTCTGAGTCTTTGGCAGACCAACGTGTGTCAGGACCCCCCATTTGCCCAAGCTGCGTACACTTTCAGTCTCGTGTGTGGGATGGCCCCCCCCCCATTTTGTTTTGGCTGGCTGGCTCACAGAGTCTTTTGTCTTTTGTCTGCCATTTAATTTGCCTGGACCTGAAGAGTCAGAATGTGTACAGGGGAAAAGCAGTAGTCCATGGTGTGTGTACGAAGCCGCCCAAAGTAGGCCTTCTGAGGCAGGGTGGTGGGGGTGTGGACACCGACTGAACACAAAGTGCTGTTTTATCCCTCGGGTGCCTTATCATGCATCACAATCATCCTGTGCGCATGTAATGGCATGTCCTCTCCACCCAATGAGGGGAAGCCTCGTAGATGACAGTGACCTCCATGTGGCAAGTGGTCTTTATTGCAGACCCCTGCACCACTCAACTAATTGCCCTGCTGTAGATCCCTCCATTTCTCTCTCCGTCTCCTGCCCTCTCCCTCTCTGTCAGGCCAGTGTTGGGCATGTTCTTCTGATGAGTCCTCGGCTGTAGCCCGTAGGTCTCTGCATGTCTGTCGTGCCTGATATGCTGCAGAGCTGCACATGCCGGCCTCAGCTAGAGCTCAGGCAGGTGGTGCAGCCTTCTTGAGGCTCATTCATGATTGGCTCTCTGGCCAATCACATGAGGCTGAGGTTTTGGGTGGGGGGTGGGGGTAGGGGTGAGGGTGGAGACAAAACAGTGCTGTACTTTTCAGTGACTCAGTCTGTTCCTAGCTCTTCTGGTAGCCGTAGTAGCGTGTGTGTACATATTTCTGTTTGTGTTGCGGCAAGCGTTGTCGGAATAGTTTCCGTGGGAAACGGCAGAGACCGGTAGTCACGTTAAACCGCATGACTTTCCACTTCCACGCTGTGGATGGAGGACGATCGAGAAACAGTGTACAGGCAGCTCTCGGACATGCGCCGGGACCAGGAGCGTTTGGGCAGCGTGGGTCCCAATGCCCCAGATGTATACCTGCGCCTGGGCAGGCGCCACAGGTGGCCGTCCAGCTACCGGCTGGGCCGCATCATCGCCCGACAGCAGCTGCTGCGGAAGATTGCTCAAGGTATGGTCTGCGTAATGCCGTGTTCCTCCTCTATCGCCACTATAAAAACTTTTTATAGCAGCTATCTCTACTTTCCTTGTCTTACCACAGCAGCACAGCTACATGTATGATTCTGGACCTGAGCGTGTTTACCAGTGCATAATCCCAAAAGCGTGCCTGTTGGTATCTCCTTGCAGGAGCTCTGGAAAAGATGTTGTTAAGTGTATATGTTGGTATTCTGGTCTCGCAGGAAACCAGCTGTGCCGCTTAGCGGGATTAGGACCTATCAGCCCCATCCTTCTGGATGAAGGAGGCGGGATTGAGTGTGTTAATAGCATCCCTCACCTTTTCTGGCCCCAATTCAGGTGCTTAATGGGGGTCTTGGTCTCCTTCCAGTAACACAGGCAAACATGCATGCCATATACTTTGACAGACATTTTTTCATTCACTTCAACACTTAACTGATGATTGTATGTCACGGTTTAACTGGAACTGTGGTGGATATTGTAGCTCTTTTTTTGATTAAGGAACAGCTTAAAGAGGTCAGACACACAAAAGCTGACTGGTGCTCACCAGAGCTTGTCCAGTTCTGTACAGTGTAGCTCTCTGTTTGCATTCCTACAGTGGGGCATGTCAGGTCTTGTGTCTGTTCTACGTGTACATCAAGGCTGTGCAATCTTCTCATGGACATGGCAGAGATCCTGGGAGCAGCTGGTTTGGGGCAGAAGGTGATATAGATGAGCATATGAACAGTGGGGTTATGGATTCACATCCCTTGGGTGTAGTTAATGTCTTGCGTTATAACAGCAGCATCCAAAATGACCTAAACTGTAAAACTGCTTTGGACAAATGTGAATACAAAAAGGTCAATCATGTTTATACTTTGAACTGATTAACCTGTACTTTGTGCCCTAATCTGCAGGAATTACAAGAATTTAATTTTGCCGTTCTCGTGACAGTGACTAATCCTTGAAGCCATATGAAGTTATGTAAGTGAGCTGGTGTTTTCTGTGATGGTAATTAGCATTAATAGACACTTATAAACACTGACATGGGTATGACCTTGTAGATAACCTTTTGTTGACACATGGAGTGGCGCCAGTACTCCAGACACCAATCCAGCACCTCCACTGGTCCTGACTGCTCCAAGGCATTGTCATATTCTTGAACCAAGTGTGGCTCTCAGTCTATTGGTTGATTCTGAATTCTTGGAAGTAGCCACGTCTTATCTCTGCAGCCTTTCGTTACCGTAATGTCACCACAAATCAGAGTGGCCAAAACTAAGGATTCGAGAGTGTTTGGGGAGAAACAGTTGGGCAGCTGTAAATCTGTTACATCACAAACTGCAGAAGCTCTTTTTAAAGGGGAGTTACCACTACATTGCAAAAAGGGCCTTTTCTCTCTCCAGTGTTGTCATGGAAACTCACCCATTGATTCTCATGCAGTGACGTCTGCTTTAGTGCCGATTCGGCCTGAAATTCTCTTGAGATATTGGCCCCTGAAAGAGGCTGCTCCAAAGCCACGTTCCACCATTTCATGCATCCCACTGTTCACGCCGCTCTGCATTTATATCAGTCTCTTCTAGGACATCTGGGGGGCAGACTCCCTGTTCAAGTCTCCCTGCATCTTCTGGTCAGATCATGCCATATGCATTGGGGATTCCTCAGCAGGAAGCAGAAGTGGGGGGTGATCCTCAACAAACAAAAACACAGATGGCATCGAAAGCCATCTAAAGGCAGAGGTGTAAAGTTCAGGTCCAGAAAGTACAAATCCAGATTTTGTGTCAACCAACCAGCTGAACACTGTGAATGTAACTATTTATACTCAACTGGTTGGTTGAAACCAAATTTTAGTCTGAATTTGTATTGAGCGATCATATCATCCATTCTGTTGCCCTCTCATTGAGTTGGACTGGCTTCAACTCCTGGCTCAGAGGTACAACAGGCATGTCAGATGCGGAAACCCACAGACTCTGTGCCAAATGTTGCTGACGCAAAAAAAGCGCACGGCAAAATTCCACTCGCGTACTCGCACACTACCCTCTCTGTACAGTGTTCAAATGAGCTATTCACAACTTGTATTTTGGGTGGAGGCGTTTCCTGCCTGATTCTTGATTCCACTTAGAAAATTCCCAATTTCTATTTTTTGACATGAGCCCACAAGTTTTCTTTGTAAAAAGAAGCTTAAATTAAGCTTATTGGTTTGGGTATAGACGGCAGGAACGTGCCCCTACCAGTAATATGGGAGTACCGTATGTGTTTAGCGAGGTGGGAGTTTTGGCCCAGATTTGGTCCGACCAGTGTTGAAACCAAACCTACGCCCTTAAATAACCAATTTTTGTGTGCTGTGTTGCCATGGTCATAACAAACTCAGATGGAGACTTGGTAAAAGAGTTGGTAATTACTGTTTACAGTTGTGTCATTCATGTTTCCCAAGTTCTGAGCTCATTGGAAAGGAATCGTGTTTATTTTCATATTTCTTTGGGGTCTGTGTTGCCACTGTTGGAGGTTCATATTTGGTGAAAGCACTTTGTTAATCAGTCACCGCAAATCCCACCAGTGATGGCTTGTTGTCTGTCTGAGTCAGTTTGCTCTTCGTGATCATTAGCTTGGTTTATTAGATGTTGAAGGTATATTTTAGAGTCTCTGGACCTACTACCTGATAAGTCATTACCCATTTTGCTTTCTGTTTGTTGGCTTTTTTGGTTTACTGCAGTTCATCCTTCAGAATATTCCCGGTATTTACCTCACAGGAATGTCCAGTTAGAAATTAGGCAGCCACCAGGCATGTGTGGAAGCGAGTATGAGGAAGTCTACATGTTAGTGTAATGATGTCATTGTGTACTATGGTGCCCCTGGGGGGTGTGTTCCACATCTTTGTCTGGAGATCTCGATTCTTCAGCGTGAGAGGCTGAAAAACCATTCTTCTGAGTACGACGGCTCATATCGCATGCTCATATAATGTCTAAAGATGCTCTGAATTATCGGTCAAACCAAGACAAAAAAAACATTTTCAAATGATCCATGATTGACTAATGCTATTGGCCAGGCTTCTTCTTGTGATTTTTTCCAGTTATTGTTACCTTAAAGCAGAGTTCCCCAATTCTGGTCCAACACAGTTTGCAAAGTTCCCTGCTTCAACACACCTACTGAACCTGGTAATTAGCTGATTAAGATGTGTTTCAGCAGGGAAATCTGCATTCTGTGTTGGATTCTGGCCATCCAGATCCCTGAACGAAAATGAACAAACACTTTCAGTAGCCGGATCACCGGTCCATTGTCAAGTTTATCAGTCATATAGTAATAAGTGTTGTCATTGACTCGGTGACGCACCTGTGAAACAATTGATGTTTAATTTCATTGGTTATCAACACCCGGCCTCCCGACTCACTGCGAAAAAAGCTTCGCTGCTTACATTGATTGTTGAAACCGGTCACCCAGATGATTTTACTTCATCTGTTGGTTCCTAAACAGCTTTCACCTTAAATTGATCTCAGCTCTATAACATTAGGTTTTATTGATTTATATTTTTGGTTCCATATATTATGGGATCTTTCCGTACTGGAGAATAAAAAGCTGTGGATCGTTTAAAACCAACATTACCTTCTCTCCCCCCGCCAGCTATACAAAAAGTACCATCGTGTGGAGCCTAGGGGGGGGGGGGGCGGGGGGGGGGGCGGGGGGGGGGGGGGGGGGGGGGGGAGGGGGGGGGGGGGGGCGGGGGGGGG